>CM057456.1:1047210000-1047602500 GCA_016271365.2 Neoceratodus forsteri
CCAGTCATGTAGCAGTACCTGCTATGTGGTGCAGTCTGGCCACCTGTACACCCTCCCCTCAACACCCTCCATTCCCCCAGTGCAGCATGTGTCTGCTGGACTGTGTTGGTGTACCCCAATAAGGGAACTGGAGGTGTGTGCTGCATGGACGCACTACCACAGTGTCCACTGGGTGCTGGGGTACCTACTAATGCCTGGCAGGGTTAGGACCAGTGCCAGATGATGGCGACATGTGTGGTGCCGTCTGTATGCAGCATGTCTCCACCATGTATGTGTTCTGTTCATTGTTTTTTATCACCTTGTTCACCAGGTAAGCACACTGGGCCAAGGCCCTGTGTCAGGAATGACCCAAAGACACTAACCGTGTGGCTGAGATGCAATGGTGTACAATAAAGACTTACAATGCACAACAACATACAATACACAAATATCACATTAGGTACACATTACAATACATTACAATACCATACAAATAGTTTGTTGCTGCAAGTGGTATTCTAGCTCAGTTGTAACATTTACATGAGTGTTCATTTCACAGCACTGTTGGGGCATTGCATTCCACAGTTTCTGTGCCTGTGCATATGGAGTGGCCCAGGGTGGCCATCCGCCCACACTGCCTCCTCATTGGCTGCATACAGCCCTGTTCCCTGTTGCTGCTGTGTCCATGCCCCCCATCCTGGGTTTGCCTGGCACTATGATCACCTTTTCATGGGTGGTAATTTGCATTGCGCTACATGTTGCGCTAACGCACGTTGCATGGTGCTATACTTTTGAATATACCATTGCACCTCTATGCAAGTCCTTGCCCCTCACTTTGTGCCATGCATACATCATCTGATAGCATTGGCACTATCACGTTGCACCAGCACTGTTTGGCCTTTTGAATATAACACTCCGGCACAAATGTGGCACTGTTGTGGAGCAATCTATCTGCGCCAGGTGCAAATTTTTGAATAACTGGCCCCTAGTGTTTTCTCCCTGATAGGCTGTTACTTAATCTACATTCAGACTCATCTATGTTGTATTCCACAATAAAATGATAATTTTACCAGGGCTAACACTTCCACCACTAGCAGGAATTAACACATATTAGGCCCCTGTTAAAGGGGAAGTCTCCCATAGTTTCACACCAATATTTTCCCAACTCCTTACATGTAACTGTTGTGTGTCTCCTCCAGTTGCCAGCAGTACTGTTGCTGTCCAAATCTAGATTCTAAATAAAAATATACATCCCCCAGAAGCTATCAATGTGTTTGTCCTCCATTTTACCATAAATGCTGCTGAAGGATGATGTCATCAGAGCAACAGATAATGGTGCTGCACTAAATGCAGTTCCACCAGTAAACCAAACCCACAATGTTTGGTTCCCCACTTGAGTAATGGAGGAGCCCTTTAAGTGTTCTGTACATCCTGAAGTGAAGGTCTAATAGGGACTAGGACTATGTGAGTGTGATGTAGCACTGATCTGACATGTATATACAGTATTCATATAAGGAAGTGCCTGTATGCATTGTGTTACTGTTTCTGTTAGCAAAAAGAGTTTACCCAATAAATGACTATGAGTACAACAAGAGTTTTAAGTGGTATTATACAGCTGTTGTATTATGTTCTATGTGTGTTAGCATTCTCTGTTTTGATTGACACCAGCAGTGAGAAACAATCTTGCAAATATGCCCCTTTCCCTGTGTAACTAGGCAGTCAGTGATTGGATGGCTGCTGTAAGGCAATAAAGAGTTCAGCTATGACAAGGACTAGGTTACCAGGACAGCATCAGCTGCAGCATATGGAAGAAAGGATAATCTATTGGTTAAAGCACAGGCACAAGAACTGGGACACTCTGGTTCAAATCCAACTAAAGTCCCTTACTCTCTAACCCTTAACAAGTTCCCCTAATCTCCTTGGGAGCTGTGATGGCCCCTCAGGTCCATAACTTTAAAGGTGCCCCCATTCCCATTATACATTATTAGTAGTGATGTGAGAGCTACAGCACTTCTCTTTGAAGGTACTGAGGACAAGCTGTGGCAGCCCCCCCCACTTTGTAATGCCAGCATTTGAAGTAGCATGTCCCTCACAAATCAGATGCTACACTTCAGCTGTTGTAGGTAAAGAAACTAATCAGTCTCAGTGTTTGTAGTGCTCTGTATTTGCTTAGCTCATTCCTCCCATGTCATATGCATTCTGTGTCTTGGTATTTCCAGTCAGAAACTCAGATGTAAGGAGCATTTGAAATGTAAAACAATATACTTTATAAAGTAAGTGATCTAGCTCTCCACTTTCAGGCTGCTGAAAATGGGTGTGTATGTATCATTTGTGCAAAGGAGGAATTCTGTCTTGTGTCATCCTTTGGGAAACTGCCCAGGCCTACCTTGTAAATTAATCTTCTCAAAGGTGTTCACCTGGTTCAATACAGATTGACTGCTTGATTGTCTGATTGATTGATTGATTGATTAATTCAGTCTACTGCTCTCCACAACATGTTGCAACTGTCTCACAGAGAGAAATAAGCAGTACACAGAAACAGATTTTGTTTCCTGTGAATGAAATACTATTAGATGTATTATTTGCTCTATACATACAGTATTAAGGCTACAAGTACTACTCCCTGTGTGAGTTGCATGACAGAACTGCCTTAAGCCATTGCAAATCTAAACTAAAATTATGATAGACAGCATTAATACCCTTATGTTTTCTTCTGCACTGTTGCTGCAGTGACATTAGGGAATGGGAGAGGCTGTATTACAAGTGACTCATTTGCATATAAATGGAGGCTTGCTTGACACTTTACTACATTGTGTCAGAGCCTCAGACTCTAGATATGTGTTGCAACAGAAGAAATTACTGATCTCTTATTGACAAAAGTTATACCTTGTAGTCATTATATGCAGTACAAGACCTGAAAGGGTGTGTGCATTTGTTATTTTTGGCCAAGGTTTACTCTGCCTTCCATAATTTGGATTTGTTTTTGAGCCTTGCTTTAGACCTGCTGCACTTGCCTTTGCTGTTCAGCTGTTGAGCTGCTGGCTCCCAATGGCATCACTGTAGGGCAGAAGAGTGACTCACACTGTGTAACACAGTGCAGTCACAGCAATTTTGCAAGGGAAAACTACCAGTACTCAATGTACATTCTATGTTCCTATTTCCCCAATACACCCAGTTAGCAATGCAATATGCTAAAATCCAAATACCTTGTCAGTATGTTTTTTTTTTCTGTAAAATGACCTTTCTTCTGCCTCGGTAACAAAGCATGGAGACTGAGAGAAGATAGAGTTGCTGTCAGCATCTTTCCCAGATCTTTTGACTATCATGCAAAAATTAACCTAGTTTGTGAAAGACAGGACATGAAACTTACAAGAACAGGAGGCTGAGTTTCAACTGCTAGGAAAAGACATCTTATGAAACAGAGCAATATTTTGTTGAGAGATAGAGAGACTGAGATTTAGAGCACCTTTCCCTGTCCTTTTGACTTTCATGCATATATTACACCTTCTTGCACTGATTCTGGAATTGCATTTCATTCATTTTGCAGAATGCAAAAACTAACTACAGAGGACAGTAATGAAATACAATTCCAGAATCAATGCAAGAAGGGGTGATTTATGCATGAAAATCAAAAAGACTGGGAAAGGTGCTCTTTAAAACTTTTTATAAAGCAGACACTGACAAACAGCAGTTAGGTTACCAACATTATGCAATACTAGCAGCAATACACCTTCCTAACAGACACAATAGAGTAGTACCCCAAATGGTATCAAGACTCTGCATGAAAGGGGGCCAGCATATCTGCAAGATCTCCTTGTCCCCTAAAGGCCACCCCTGGCACTCTGTTATGCCAAGGGTTGCCTCCTTGGAGTTCCTAGGGTTAGGTTGCATCATTCAGGAGATCAGGTATTTTCAGTGGCCGCACCTACCCTGTGGAACTCACTACCTGGTTATTTAAAAGAGGTTCCCTTGCTAGAAGCCTTTAAGAAGGGCTTCAAGACCCATCTGTTCCAACAGGCTTTTAGTGAATAATGATTCTGTTATTGGTTAAATAATGATAGATAGACTAATACTGTGTGACTCCCAGTTAATTTTATTGTGTAGTCTGATTTTAATAGCTGCTATGTTTTAATTGTACAGTGCCCCGAGTCTTTGAAAAAGGGTGCTTTATAAATAAAGTATCTATCTATCTATCTATCTATCTATCTATCTATCTATCTATCTATCTATCTATCTATCTATTGATCTATCAGCAGCCTGGAGGCATGTTGACTCAGTATGCAGCAACCCTGGAGAAATGGAAAACATCAAAAAGGCATTAAAATATTAATTTGTCAACTGTGTTCCAAAACCTGAAACACACATAGTTTTTATAGAAATGTTTTTTGGGTGTTGCTGCCTCTTTTACTTGTAAAAACCATTGCACATGATTTTATACTTTGGAGAAACAGGTCCTGTAAGCTTGCTGACAGGGAAGACTAGACAGTGAGTTCTGGAGATGACATCAGCAGCAGCTCTTTACTGAAACTGGATTTTTTGAACAGGTAGTGAAATCAGGGTTACAAAATAGCTCATAACTTTAAATGAAGTAACACAAAAACCTTAGTTTTGGTACATGATTTATTGGGAGTATCCTTATTCTAATTCTGCAAAGTAGCACTTTTGGATGGAGTCCCCCTTTAAGGATCCCATATTTAGAGCGGTGGGTGAGGTGGAGGGGGCATTGTTGGACTAAGGCAGTAGCTCAGGTAAGGGGCACCTAGAGCACTTGCTCATTCAGCTGACTTTTAGCACCAGAACTTGTGCAACTACGTTTATTTAAATGAAATAAACTGAAATGTGATAAATAAAGTTGTGGTCTTAGCACTGTATCAACTGAGTATTTAACCCCTGAA
The DNA here is from genome assembly GCA_016271365.2 of Neoceratodus forsteri. Lineage (NCBI taxonomy): Eukaryota > Metazoa > Chordata > Ceratodontiformes > Ceratodontidae > Neoceratodus > Neoceratodus forsteri. The sequence continues at coordinate 1,047,214,875 of CM057456.1, forward strand.
ATGCTGTCCGCTTTATACACGCTAGTGATGTTTGCCACACTTGTTCTAAAACTAAAATACTTAATCAGATTACCAGTGAGTAATTCTTTTTCTCCATATTTGGATCCTGCAGGAAGAATTTGGCCTCTGAAGATAGGAGAATGGTGGAGGAACCAGTGAGAGAACCAGGGACATTTGCTGAAATGCTGGATGAATACTTTGTTTCTGTAATCACCACCTGGACCTTGGGGGGGAGGGAGGAAAGGGTTTCATTAGTAGGGACCCATGGCATCAGGAGTAGCCATGATGCAGCCTGTGTACTTCATGCCCACCCTGTTAGCTGACTACCTGGTGAGGATCAAGAAGATAAGTTCAAAGGGGAACATGGGATACACCCAGCTAAGGGAAAAATTGGTGGTACCACTTGTCTGTCCAGAGATATGTGGTACCAGAGGACTAGAAAGTGGCCAATGTGGCCCCACCTTTATGAAGGGGGTTAGGTCAAACCCTTGCAACTACAGGCTAGTCAGCCTGCAATCAGTTCTGGGCAAGGTCCTGGAAGCCATTATTTAGGACAGAATATGACACATTTGGTTGAGGAGAAAGTTCTTGCCCTCTCCCAGCATGGCTGTATGAGAGATTAATCATACCAAGCCAATCTGATCACCTTCATTAAGGGAGGACCAGGGAAAGGCACAGTAGCAGGACCATAGACACAATTTAACTGAGCTTCAGCAAGGCCTTTTTGGCACTGACTACCTTCGAGGTAAGGTGCAACGGTGGAGTATACATGAGGCATACACAAGATGGGTTGTTAACTGGATTGGAAACAGGAAACAAAGCATTATGTTGGACAGGCAGTACTACAGTGGAGAGGGGTTCTTAGTGGCATTCCTTGGGGGTCAGTACAGGGGCCAATTCTGGTTAATATTTTCATTAACAATTAGGAAGCTGGGGCCCTAGCAGACTGCTAATGTTTCTGATGACACAAAGCTGCCCAGGATGGAGGATTCTCTCAAGGATGGGGGGAAACTTCAGGAAGCCAAGCAAACAGAAGACAGAAAAAAAAAACTAAGTACCTTAGTTGAGATTTGAACCCAGGCCACATGGAATACCATTCTGTTACACCACCAGTTGCACCACCAAGGCAACCAGAAACATGGGACTCCCAGAAGCACCTTATTCTTTTTCCAATACACAACCTGGTACTGCACAGATAATTACATTTTCCTTCACGAGGGTGTAGTGTGTACATATATGGAACCCAAACAAACAGAAGAGAGAATGAACTAAGTGTCTGAGCTGGGATTTGAACCCAGACTGCCCAGAATACAATTATGTTGTGCTACCAGCTGCACCACCAAGGCAGCCAGATACCTGGGACTCCCAGAAGCACCTTATTCATTCTCTAATGCACAACCTGGTGCTGCACAGATAATTATATTTTCTCAAATGAAAACAAACCCAGAGGAGAGCAAAAATGAGGACCATATAGAAGAATGGGCTATAGTCAGCAAACCTAGTGGGAAACACAGAAGAAAGCAAGTTTATAATAGTGCCCCCATCCAAACTTATAATAAATTCACAGTGCTTGACCATGGAGAAAACCAAGTGTTTATTGAAAGTTCTGTGAACTTTCAAAACCAAAATAAAATAGCAGATACATCTAGTACAGAACTCAGTACAGATACAGTTCCACAAACACAAATAAAAGCCATCCCTGTTAAAAAAGGGATATGAAAACAACAAATATACAAAAAAGAAATTTGGAAGGAGACCTTAGGTCGGGTTTAAAACAACAAGTTCAAACAAAAGATAGCACCAAAGAAATCATAGTATTAGGAGACTCTACCATAAGAGGAATTGATGGAATACTTTTCAGAGATGATAAAATAAATACCATGGTGAGCATGTTTCCAGGAATAAAAATACAAGAACTAGATAAGTTATCGGCTAGGTGCCTCTGTAAAGCAAAAGAACCTGTGGTAGTAACACAAGCAGGAGTAAACAATGTGCATACTAAAGACCCAAAGAAAATCTTCTAGAACTACTTGGAACTAATACAAAAGTTAAAATTGAATACCAAAGATATTATCATTTCAGGCATTCTTTCCACTTATGGAAGACATCACTACAAAAATAAAGGCATTTTTCTATTAAACTCCTGGTTAAGACAATTATGCCTGGAAGAAGGGATTGGATTTATAGATGCTAGTAGTATCTTTAAAAATGATCTATTGTACAAAAATGATGGGCTGCATTTAAATAAAATGGGTGCAAGAATATTGGGCAAGACATTTAAAAAAATATTGAAAAGCATCTAACCTGGGTACAGAGGGGGGAGGGGAAAAACTACAGGAAATAAACCAGGTGATGGAATAAATCATAAAGCAGAGCAGAAAATAAATCAGATAAACACGGTTGTCTGTTTACTAGCAAATGTTAGGAGTCTCAATAAAAAATTAAAAGAATTCAAATACCTATTACAGGAAAAACATACCCAAAATAGCTATTCTTACAGAAACCTGGTGGGAAGAGGGGTCACATGGGATACAAATATTTTAGGGTTTAACCTGTACAATAAGCCAATAAAGTATAGAAAAGGAGGAGGAGCGGCAGTCTATATTCATGAATCATTACAGAGTGTGGAAGTATATGAAGGAGGCTTAAATATAGAACAGCTAAGTATGAAAATAATTCCCCCTAATGCCCCCCAAATCATGCTGAGAGCACTAGACCACCACCCCCCAATCAGCAGAGAAGATGACTTAGGAATACTAAATTATTTAGAACATTTAAATCCAGAAGACAATACAATCCTGGTAGGAGATTTCAATCTACCAGGAATAAACTGGGAAAAGCAAACTGCTAAACACAGAATTGAGACAGACTATCTTGAACAATTTAGTCAGTTAGAGTTGGAACAGAAAATTAAAGTTATGGATGAAACAAGGGGAGAGAACATATTGGATATTGTTCTAACAAACATGAGAGATTCTGTATCGGATGTTAGAGTGAGAGAACCACTAGCAGACAATGATCACCAAACAGTGTATTTTAACTTAAGGGAGGTATCTATAAAACAGAATGGGAAGACCAAAATTCCCAACTTCAGAAAAGCCAACTTCGCAACTGTGAGAGAGAGACTGCATACATAGGACTGGAAATCTGAGTTTACAAACTATTCAGTTGACAAAATGTGGGAAATATTACTGACCAAAACCAAGATGGTAACAGAAAAAAATATACCATACATTGCTAAAAATTCTAAACAAGGAAACAGCCCTAAATGGCTAAATCTGAAAATAAAAAAACAAACAAATAAAGCTCAAAAATAAAATGTTTAAACTCATGAGACAGAATAAGATCAGCCTACCTGAATATAGGGAACAGGCAAGAAAAGTAAAGAAATCAATAAAAAAAGCTAAGGCAGTTTTTGAAGAGAATTTGGCATCTAACACAAAGGATAATTACAAAATGGTTTACTCTTGCATCAATAATAAAAAAAGAAACAGAGTGTAGGACCCTTTAAAGATACAAATGGGGAAATACTAAATGACACTGATATGACTAATGTACAAAATAATTACTTTGGAACAGTGTTTAATCTCAAAGGCAATAATTCCAGTCACTCAAACTCAGAAAACTTCAGAAAAGGATCATATAAAAAGAGATATTAATGACATTACCACCAGATTAATCAAATTAAACAAAAATAAATCTCCAGGACCTGATAACATACACCCAAGGGTAATTTCAGAAGTGGCTGCAGAGATAGCCCATCCATTAACCTTTATATTTCAGTTAACCCTTGACACTGGAGTAGTGGTCAAAAAATGGAAAGAAGCTCATGTGGTCCCAATATTCAAACAAGGAAAAAAGGACTCTCCTGAGAACTATAGACCTGTGAGCCTGACATCGCTCTTGGGTGAAGTATTAGAAGGAGTAATTAAAGATCAAATCCTCTCCCATCTAGAACAACATAAACAATTAGATTTACAACAGCATGGGTTTACAAGAGCTAGATCATGTCAAACAAATCTACTCCACTTCTATGAGAGAGTGAGCAGGGCATTGGACCAGGGAGACTCAGTGGAAGTGGTTCAGCTGGACTTCTCTAAGGCTTTTGACAAACTTCCACATTGGGAATTAATAGCTTCATTAGGTACATTAAAAATGCATAACAATAATATTAACTGGATTTCATCCTGGCTGAACAACAGAAGGCAGAGGGTGACAGTCAACGGGTCCTTTCCAATTGGCTTTCAGTGATGAGTGGGTTCTCAGGGATCCATTTTGGGACCCTGTCTTTTAATGTGTATATATATATATATATATATATATATATATATATATATATATATCTACTCTGCAGTTCAATACAGACACCATATGGATAACAAAATTTGCTGATGATTGCGAGTGGGAGCAGCTGAATACTGTACAGGAACAATTAGAACTTCAAGATACTTTGGAATTTATTGAGAGGTGGACTAATACACACAATTCAAATTAAACAGAAATAAATGAGTAGTTATGCATATGGCAAATAAAATCCGGAGACAAAATATACCTTACAAAATGAAGTACCTAAATCATCAGTTGAGAAAAAAGACTTGGGGATAGTAGTCAAAAATGACCTAACTTTTAGCCTACACTGTGACCATATTGTAAAAAGGGCAAATGCAATACTAAATTGCATATTAAGACATATTGTCAGTAGAAGGAGAGAGGTTTTGATGCCCCTGTATGTATCATTGGTGAGAACACAGCTGGAGTACTGCTCACAGGTCTGGGCTCCATATAAAAAAGGTGACTTTGCAAGGGTGGAGAGGGTCCAATGGAAAGCAACAAGTTCTGTTCAGGGATTAGGAGGTATATATGAGGACAGGTTGTGTGAGCTGGAGTTGTACACACTGGCATACAGAAGATGGGGGGGCATGATCCTGGTATATAGAGCTGTTCAGGATAATAATGTATTCATAAATCTAGGTTTTAAACTGAAACAGAAAAATTATAACACAAGGACACATGAATTACAACTAAAATTAAATAAATGGAGACTACAAAAAAGGAGATTTTGGTTTAGCTAAAGGGTGGTCCCTTCGTGGAACTCCCTACCAAAGGAGGTGGTGGAAAGCTCCACCACTAGGCTTTCAAAAATAGGTTGGATGACTTCAGTGGAAATAAAGTAAGGGAGTTTTATATGTATTTGTTAGAAATATTACCAAGCATGAGCAAGCAATAATGGACGAAAGTCTAAACAATGCTTTGTTTTTTTGTGTTTTTTTTTAACTATGATACTATGATTCATAAGTGTGCGGTGTGTACACATGTGGAACCCAAACAAACAGGAGAGAGAAAGAACTAAGTGCCTTAGCTCATATTTGAAGCCAGGCCACCCAGAATACCATTCCATTGTGCTACCATCTGCACCACCAAGGCAACTGGAAACCTGGGACTCCCAGCAGCACCTTACTCTTTCTCTAATGCACAATGTGGTGTTGCACAAACAATTACATTTTCATTCACAAGGGTGTGGTGTGCACATATATAGAACCCAAACAAACAGAAGAGAGAAAGAACTAAGTGCCTTAGTTAGGATTTATCTAGAATTATCCCAGCTCAGGCACTTAGTACTTTCTCTCTTCAGGAAGGCCTAAACAAGCTGGATACTTAGCTCAGTTCCTAAAGCCCTAGATTTAATGTAGCAGATTGCAAGGAGCTAAACTTGGGGAGAGAAAACAGAGGTAGGACCCACACACTGTGTGAGGCTCCTCTTGCTACAGTGGAGGAGTAAAGGCCTAGGGGTACTATTAGACATGGGGATGAAGCATGACACGAAGTCTGGGAAACAAGATCCCGGACCTGCAGGCAATAATGACAGAGGCTAAACTGGACATAGTAGCCATTAGCGAGACATGGTTTACCAGTAACCACACTTGGGAGACTTCAGTACCTGGCTATGTACTGTTCAGAAGAGACAGAGGTGCAAAGGGAGGGGGTGGAGTGGCCTTTTATGTCAATGAAAATATCAAAGCTACAGAAATTCAGAATACACATAAGGTGCCAGAAGAACTGTGGGTCACCATGGAAACAGGAAATGTGACAGCCATACAAACTAGGGTTGTGTACAGACCTCCAGACCAGGGGGAGGACATAGATACATTACTGTTAGAAGATACACAAAACATAACAGCTAAAGGGGAGGTTCTGATAATGGGACACTTCAACATGCCAGATACAGATTGGTCAATACCAACAGGAACATCTGCCAGAACTAGACACATGGTGGATTCACTGCATGGGGAGGGCCTCAAACAACTGGTACAACAGCTCACAAGTGACAGGGCTATCCTAGATCTAGTACTGACTAACAGGGAAAGGATCACAGATCTCCAGGTAGGAGGTCACCTGGGGGCCAGTGACCATCACATGGTATGGTTCAGTTTGGCCACTAGAACTAAATCATCCCATTCCAAGGCAAAAATATGGGACTTCAGAGGAGCTGACTTTGATAAGATGGCCAACAGAGTTAAGCTAGCCCTGGCAAAAAGAAATACAGGTGAGGGGGTACAGGCAAAGTGGGCAAGCATTAAGGATACAATACTTGAAGCAACAGCCCATTGTGTTAGAGAGAAAAGGAAGTGCAAAAGAAGAAGAAAACTACTTTGGTTCTCAAAAACAGTAGCAGAAAAGGTCAGATCCAAAAGGCTGGACTTCAGGAAATATAAAGGAACACAACAGGATGAAGACAGAGAGGCATACCAAACTTCCCTAAGGGAAGCAATGAAGGCAGTAAGGCAGGCAAAGGCCCAAACCAAGGAAACACTAGCACGAACAGTAAAAGAAGGTGACAAGACTTTCTATAGATGCATTAGTGAAAGGAGAAAGTCCAGAGGGGATATTTGCTAAGATCAAAGGGGATAAGGGGGCATGTGAGGAGGAGAACAATGTAAAAGCATCTATCCTAAATAGATACTTCTGCACAGTATTTACTGAAGAGGAGGTAGGGCAGGGCCCACAACTCATCACCATGGACATAGGGGGGAGGGAGGTGTGCACTAGTCCCTTCACAAAAGAAAGGGTCCTACAAGAGCTTGATAAGCTCAGGGTGGACAAGGCAATGGGACCTGATGGCATACATCCCAGGGTACTAAAGGAGCTAAGGATGGAACTAGCAGATCCATTATCAGAACTGTTTAGTGAGTCTCTGAGCACAGGAGAGGTCCCAGAAGACTGGAGAAGGGCTCATGTGATCCCGCTCCACAACAGTGGTATCTGGGAGGAGGCAGGGAACTACAGACCAGTTAGTCTTACCTCAGTAGTGGGCAAGATTATGGAGGCACCTTAAGGAAAGGATAGTGCAACACCTGGGATCCATAGAAGCACAGGATGCAAGACAGCATGGGTTTACAAAAGGAAGGTCCTGTCAAACTAATCTCATAGATTTCTTTGACTGGGTAACCAGAGTGGTGGATCAAGGGGGAGCAGTTGATGTCGCCTACCTTGACTTCAGCAAATCTTTCGATACTGTTCCACATAGAAGATTTATTAATAAGCTGGGTAGGCTCAGGGCGGGTCAGAAGTTGGTCAACTGGGTGGCAAACGGGTTGATGGGCAGAAAACAGAGAGTGGTGGTAAATGGTATACAGTCAGAAGAGATGCAAGTCACAAGTGGGGTACCTCAGGGATCAGTCCTGGGACCAGTCCTCTTCAATATCTTCATCAGTGACATTGCAGATGGACTGGAGGGTAAGGTTTGTCTGTTTGCAGATGACACCAAGATCTGCAATAGACTAGATGATCCAGATGGGGTGGGCAGAATAAGAAGAGATCTGGATAAACTAGCAAAATGGTTGGAAAATTGGCAACTGGGGTTTAACACAAAGAAGTGCAAGATCATGCACATAGGGAAGAGAAACCCTGAAGCCACCTATAGGCTGGGAGGGGGAGTTGCTGGCAGTCACAAGGGAAGAAAGAGACTTAGGCATCATCATCACCGATGACCTGAAATCATCCAAGCAGACCACTAAAGCAGTAGGTAAGGCTAGGGGGAAGTTGGGGTGTATAAGTTGGGGTATCACAAGTTGGAACAGGGAGGTAATAATCCCTCTTTACAAGACACTGGTTAGGCCCATCTGGAGTACTGTGTGCAGTTCTAGAGGCCACACCTTCACAAGGACATTAACCAGATTGAGGCAGTCCAGAGAAGGGCAACCAAAATGGTGCAGGGACTGCATCAGAAAACATATGAGGACAGATTAACGAAGCTTAATATGTATACCATAGAGCAAAGGAGGGAGACAGGTGATGTGATACGATCGAAACATTCAAACACCTTAAGAGCATTAACTAGGATAAAGAGTCTAACGTTTCAATATATGAAAAATAGCAGGACAAGAGGACACAGCATGAGATTAGAGGGAGGCTGATTAAGGGGTAGTGTGAGGAAGTTATTTTTCACAGAAAGGGTGGTGGATGCATGGAACAGCCTACCTCAGGATGTGGTGGATATGAATACAGTGCAGGGCTTCAAACAGGCATGGGATAGGCATAAGGGAGCAATACAGATGAGTATGAATAGATAGGCCATTGGCAGAGCAAAGGCCGATGGCACATTCATAAGGGAGAAAAAGAAATGGGCAGACTGGATGGGCCTTACAGTCCTTATCTGCCATCAACTTCTACGTTTCTATGTTTCTAAGTGTGCAGACGCACTTAAGAGGGCCAGCAGAAAGCTATAGTGAATTAAGAGGGGGCGACCAGCAGGGCTGGGGAAGTTATGCTGCCATTACACAAGGCCATGATCAGGCCCCACCTCGAGTACTGCATGCAGTTTGGGGTTTCTCAACACAGAAGGCACACTGAGGCAGTTGAGAAGGTGCAACAGAGGGCCACCAAAATGATCATGGGTATGGAAGACAAAAGCTATGAAGAGAGGCTGGTGGCCCTTAACATGATTATGTTGGAACAAAAGAGGCTGAGAGGGGACGTTGTCTTGAACTGACAGAAATGCTTTGATCTAGTGCCTTCTAGCTAGACACAAGGACATACTCTTAAGTTCTGAGTTGGTCAATTCAGGGGAAATGTTAGGAAACACTTTCCTGGAGGGTGGTGAATCTTGGAATTGTCAATTAGTGGAGACAGTAGACATGGCAGTAGAACAGATCTTAAAGGTAAAACTCAACAAATGTCTGCTTACCAAGGGAATGACTGTACTCTTGGTAGTAGAGCGGGCAGAAATCCCTTTAAATTACTACATGTTTGCATGGCATACTTAGTCATAAACCCTTTCATTTTAATTTATTTTTTATTTATTGCAGATTCGTATTACATAACCTTTGAGCTAGAAAGCTCATTTACAAAGGTTCCACATCAAAAATCAAGGTGCAGAGACACTTTAGAGTTACACAAGTACAGCAGTTCCTCAGTGAATCAAAGTTTCGCAGATAATTGTGGGTAGTACATAAGACAAAGAGCTGCAGGTACAATAGGACATAAAGGTACAAGTAATCAGCCAACATGGCATTATTATAGTTTATTTAAGTGTTATAGGTTGGAAGAGAAACTTAGGCGAGGTAGCGGAGGTTGGAGGAAGGATGTGCTGCCTTTGAAGCCAGGAACAGCATGATGCAACTAGAGTCCTTTCTAGCCTTTAATAACTCTGTTTCTATGAAGAAAACTTTGCTTTGTGCATGCATGAGCTTGCCTGGTAGTTAATGTTCCAATTATTGATATTCATACAGGACAATGATCTCTGGGAGGATCTACTGTTTACAGGAACATGCAGTTTGAGGCAGCAGCTGTACATCTTCTCACATAAGTAACTGCTTTCCTGAATTTGATTGGGCATCTATTTGTTTTTATATTTAACTTTTAACTCACTGAAAAAGCATTACAGTAAACACCATACCACAAGAACAGTTTAGCATGATGAAGAAGACTGCTTTGTAAATTAAATGTGTAGTACTGTTCAGTCAAAGGATAAGGGATTACATACCAGGGAACTGAGACTAAATCCAAACAGTCTATCTACTTTCAGTTATTCCCCTGTGCTGTCAGCCTTCTTTCTTGAGGTGACAGCTTTTAATAAATATGAGCTGTCTGGATATAAAGCCTTTGGGAACAAAGGGTAAAAAGAAATTCTTATCTGAAAGGTCATGAATACTTTAACAATAAGAATTCTGTAGTCTTACCACGTACTTTGAGTCACTTAAAACAAAAGTCATACTTAACCTTTTGTGATCCCTCAAGCAAGAAATTGCAATCTATAAATGTAAAACATACTAATTCTTCTTTCTGTCCAGATCTCATGGCCACTGATATTATTCCCAATGCTGCCTTTCCACCTTCTCTACTTATATATTTATCAACGTTTAAAGCAGCTCATGTCTTGTCTTATCTATTAATGCAACTATAGTAATCGAATATCTCCCACTCACAGGATGTTCTAAATTATCATTTAATTGCCTAGTGTAATTATTTTTAAAACTGTAGGCCACCCTGATACACAAACATACTGCATATGAAAACATAATTTATTAAAAAAAATTTAACTTATGAGCAAATTGCTTATTTAGTGCTAACATTTATCCAGATTATGTAACAATGTAACATTTGCACTCAGGTACCCAGTTTTAGGTGCCAACAGCATAGCTGTTAGTATTGTGGTCAGTCATGCATACTCTTTTGTGCATGTAGTCAAGTTTAAGACTGCATTCAGTGTGAGTGGTTTGGCTGCATGATGTCACTGATGATGTTAGTGATAGGTATTTTAGGTCTAGGAGTAGGGGTTCAGACATACACAAGCCTGGGTTTGATCCCCTGTACTGCACATTTTGTTTCTTTCTCACTACAACTGTTTTTGTATGAGTGAAATTGTTAGATGTCACTGCTGATATAGTGAAGGGGTTCAGCAGAGTTAAACAGCAGACTTTCAGGCTATTGAACTTAGCTCTATAGTATGTTGTATTCAATTAAATTAGTCCCGACTGAGGCTTGTTTAGGTTTGAATACAATTCAAGTCACCTGTTTTGCAGGCTGCAGTACAATCTCTCCACTGAAGGAACTGCAACTCACTTACTTGTAGCTCAGTGGCACACTGAATGTGTGCATATTTAGTAGGAAAAGGATCAGTGGTTCAAATCCTGGCAGGGACTCAAATTTTTTTTTAAGATGGAAACTCACTTGAGTGGCAATTCATGGTGGTATGGAATTGGAATACTAAGTTATATCAGTAGTAAATTTAAAAGTAGCTAAGAACAACACTTTGTAAAGGTAAATCATCTGCTGGAATCAGATCCCCAGTCACCTGTTCTGCAGGTTGTGACATATTCTCTATACCATGGGAAATGTGACTTACTAGCTTGCAGCTCAGTGGCACACTGAATGTGTGTTGCTTAATAGGCAAATAATCAGTGGTTTAAATTCAGGTAGACATAGTTTAAATCATGGCAGGTACTTCAACACTTTTTACTATTTTTTTGTAAGGTGGAAACTCAGTTGAGTATCAATTCATGGTAGTGTGGAGTTGGAATAGTAAATGATAGGAAAGGTACATTTAGCCAAGAACAACAATTTGTCCAGGTAAATCACCTGCTGGGATTAGATCCTTACCTGTTTTGCAGGAGTGACATAACTTCTACATTACAGGAACTGCAACTCACTTACCTGCAGTTCAGTGGCACATTTGAGTATGTGTTTCATTAGCAGGCAAAATATCAGTGGCTTAAATCTGAGCAGAGATCTAAGCATTTAAAAAAAATTTCAGATGGAAACTCACGTAAGTAATTATTCATGATGGCATTGGTGTGGAATAGCAAATTATATGAGAAGTAAACTTAGCTAAGAATAACAGTTTGTGAAGGTAGATTATCTGATGGGATAGTTGCCTGTTTGCTAATAGTGATATAACCTCTGCACCATAGGAAATGTGACTCCTTTACTTGCAGTTCAGTGACACACTGAATGTGTGTTCACTTAACAGGCAAAGAATCAGTGGTTTAAATTCAGTTAGGCACCATTTGTCCCATCTTTTCTGGGGTTCCCCAGGGCTCCATTCTGGGCCCCTTACTATTCTCCCTGTACCTTAAAACCCTTCCACACTCTTGCTCGGGGAACATTCTATTGTACGCTGATGATGCAGTCATCTTTGCCTCAAGTCGTAACCTTATTGCCCTCCAGGACTCGCTGCAGAAGTCCTTCACTGAAGCTGAGGGCTGGTTCAAGGAACATAGATTGGTGATAAATCTTAAAAAACCAAAAACTATGTTCTTCTCTCATCCCCAAAACAATCCTGCAACTTCAAACTCCTCATTCACTCTGGGTCCTCATTCCACCTCGAACAAGTTTGCTCCTATAAATACCTAGGGATCCATTTGACCCTCCCTCCTTCCATGGACACATCGCTGCCCCTAGCCACTGCCACTAATATCCGATTGGGCATCTTACATCGGTATAAACACTGTCTCCCCCCGGAGGCTCTTCGACTCGCAGTCACCTCCTCTATCCTGTCCCTAGTGGACTATGGACTGCCAGTGTATGGTGCTGCTGATCAGACCGCACTCCATAAAATTTGCACTACTCTGAATAAGGCCTGCAGGTTAATTACTGGAGCACCTAGGATGACACACACCTGTCTACTGTATGCTAAAGCACTGGTACTTGATCTCGATGGCCTCAAATATCTTACCTGTACCCTTACAAAAAGACCCCTCCTTGGGCTTTCCCCACCAGGATTGACCACCACCATACCGCCTGTCCCACTAGTTCATACTGGACCTCTGAGAAAACTCTCTTGTTATCCCTAGAGCTAGGACCTCTCACGGCCAAAGAGCCTTCAGCTTTAGGGCCCCTCCTGTTCAACACACTGCCTCTCCATCCCGAAGCTCCAACTATATCGTGCTTCAAAACTTCCTTACGTAACCACCTTATTAACACCGATGCTGTAACTGCCGCTCAGTCAAAGCCGTACTACTTATGACAAAGCTTATTACTAAGCTGCTAAGGACAACATAACTCTGGTATTGTTTGCATCCATCCTACCTGTACCAGCTTGTTTGTATCTATGTCTTAATTTACTGTTATACCTATGTGTTGTACTGCTATACTGTGTATTTTGGTTTGTCTTACTGTGACAAGGTACCTTTGTAAATGAGCCTATGGCTCAAAGGTTTTCCAAACTGCTGTTTAAATAAAATAAAAATAAAAATAAAATTTGAATCCTGACAGGGACTTAACCACTTTTTTAACTTTTTTCTGTAAGATGGGAACTTAGTTGAGTAGCAGTTCATGATGGCATGATATGGAGTGAATAGTAAATTACATGAGAAGTAAATCTGGCTAAGAACAACAATTTGTGAAGGTAAATCATGTAATGGGATTAGATCCCCAGTCACCTGTTTTGTAGATATAAAGTAACCTCTGTATCATAGGAACTGCAACTCACCTACCTGCAGTTCAGTGGCATACTGAATGTGTGTTTGCTTAGCAGACAAAGGATCAGTGGTTTAGTCAGCCCAGTGGTGGGGAGGGTTGAGGTGCTACAAGCACCTTACCTCCTGCAATGCCTGTGACCCATGTTCAGGAATAGACACTGGTTGCTGGGTGTAGGCTGGGGGTGGGAGGATTAAGCATCTGGAGGACAGCTCTCCTCCCTCAGGTGGGTAGGTGTCTGTGAACCACTGTCCAACTGCCACCTGGAGGAATCCTAGTGAAGGCATGTGCATGGCACATCATGGGGAAAGGCTTCACGCTCAGAGCACCGAGCACCTCTGCAGTGGTGGAGCTTGCATAACATACTCATTGCATGTTCATGGTAGCCTAGCCTAGGGGTAGCCATGGTAGCCTAGGGGAGAAAATGGGAAAAATGGAGGATGGGCTTCATGAAGCCCAGTCTGGTGTGTCATGACCTGCTCCACCACTCCAATCCAAGGGACCAATCTGGATGTGTAACTTGGGGGAGAGGATGTCTCTCCTTCTCTGGTCCTGCTGCTGGGGGGGTAACCCATGGGGGATTCTGGCCCTGGAAGTTGGAGGGGGCTGGAGATGGTGGTGAACACCAGAATGGGGCTGATGTAAGCTACCTTGCCATAGGAGGATAAAAATCTCTATTGAAGAAAAGGACCAGTGGCTCAAATCAGAGTAGGGACTTAAAGTATAGCTGTAAAATTCAGTATTGGGCTTCATAGCCCGTTACCTTTCCATGGCAATATTCCCTCTTGGGTGAAATTATAACTTTTCATTTGGGGCCCAATTAGTTGAGTGGTGGCTTTCATTTGCATAAAAGGTAGCTTAAAGCTGCATAATAATGTTTTTAAAATCACCCCCTAGGACTCAGTGGGGCATGCCTCCATGCTCTCCCTGGTAGGATGTCATAAAACATCCAAGCTTGTGGGCATGGTCAGCAGATCAGGTAGTTGGAAGGGACTGGCTGGCTGGTAGTTCAGCTAGAGTTATGATCCCTTCCCTTCTTTACAGGACAGCATCAAAAGTTATAATTTTACCAAAGAGGGACTATCGCCACATCAAGGTAATGGGCTATAAAACCAAATACTGAAAATATAAAAGTCACATCTTTACTTTAAGCATTTTTTTTTCAATTTTTTTTTGTAGGATGGAAACTCATGTAAGTGGTGATTCATTGTGGTGTTGAGTTGGAACAATAAATTATATGAGAAGTAAATTTAGATAAGAACAACAATTTGTGAATGTAAGTAAGTAATAAAGTTTATTGTTTGACCATAAAAAGCCTTTACAATTTCAGAATACAAGAATTCAGAATAAAAACATCATAGTTCATACATAATATTGTACCATTCAGGATAAAACCAGTCAGAATGTACAGTATTACTTCCACAAAACAAATCTCAAATTCCATTGCACAAAAGCCCTACCTAATTGCTATGTCTTAACCAATTTTCCATTTTTTTCTTATTCTAATGATAGACTTAAAATAATTGCCCAGTTGTTTAATTGTAAAATCATCCGCTGTATCCAGTAAAATATGCATAAGCTGTTTTTTTGTTAGATCTGGCCGTTCAAAGTAAGAGGCCAACCAATATTGTCTGGGCATTCTATACCATGGGCAGATGCTCTGAAAAAGGTCTTCCCATTCCCATATTTGGCAGTCACATGCTGCTTCATTAGATGGTAATTTGTTATATCTTGCTTTCAAGATATTGCTTTCCAACAATTCAAATTTAGGTTTGATAAATACATTTCTAAGATATTTGTCCGTAAGGATATTCCAATAGCATTTAAAATAAAAACTTGTATTTATTTCTGCATAAAGTCTTGAGTACCTTGAGCATCTTATATTATAAAGTTCTTTTTGGATCCAATGATTATTAATTCTTGTCTGAATATAATTTTTATATTTTAAACTTAGCCTAATATTCTTTTCCAAATAATATTTCAATATAGTCAAATTACAAAAATCCAGTTTATTATATAGCATTTTGTAACCAAATTTGTGAATGTAAATTACAAGCTGAGATTAGATCCCCACTCCCATATTTTGCAGGATGTGACATAACCTCTACATCACAGAAACTGCAACACATTTAAATGTAGCTCAGCGGCGCACTGAATGTGTGTGTTTGCTCAGCAGGCAAAGATTCAGTGGTTCAAATACAGGACAGGGACTTAAATATTTAAAACAAACATTTTTATAAAATGGAAATTCACACATGTGATGATTCATGGTGGTGTGGAGTTGGAATAGTAAATTATAAGAGAAGTAAATTTAGCTAAGAACAACAATTTATTTGAAGGTAAACTGACTGCTGGGATTAGATCTCCAGTTGTCTGTTTTGCAGGTCGTGACATAACTTCCACACCATAGGAACTGCAACCTGCCTATCTGCAGGTCAGTGGAACACTGAATGTGTGTTCACTTTACAGGAAAAAGATTAGCAATACAGATCATGGCAGGGACTTAAACTTTTGTTTCAGTTGTTTTTTTGTAGAATAGAAACACACTTGAGTGGCAATTCGTGGTGGCATGGAGTTGGAACAGTAAATTATATGAGAAGTACATTTAGCTAAGAACAACAATTTGTGAAAGTAAATCACCTGTTGGGATTAGATCCCCAGTCACCTATTTTGCAGGTTGTGACTTGATATCTACACCACAGGAACTGCAATTCCCTTACTTGCAGCTCAATGGCACTCCGACTGTGTGTTCACTAAGCAGGCAAATCATCTGTGGTTTGAATCCAGGTACAGTATATTGTATTTTAATACAAAATTATTTCTCACTTTTACACACCTTATTTGGCACCTTTAGTACCATTGGTACTTTGATTTTTATCTATTTCTACATGCACACTGCATATACCGTTATCATTATAGTAGCTTTATCAGCAGTAGGGTGTCTGAGTACCTTTTAAGGATACCTGTTAAGTATCCATACTCAGCAGGGCATAACTTACAAAAGAATTAAAAAACCCTCACCAAAAGAACAGACTAGTCCCTTGGCCCCTAGCACCCATCCTAGTCATTTTCAGCCATACACCCCCTTCCTTGTTGTCCCAAACGTTTGAACAAAAAAAAAAAGCTGGCTCCTAGCTTGCATTGTGCCAGGAATTGACTTTATCTTTTAAACAACCCACCTTTATTCCAACCCTCAGTCCCCCAAATTGGCTTGTTCAAATGATGGCCCTCTTATAACTCATGATCTAGGATTTGAGGGAGTCAGCTTAGCTCTTAGCTCTAATCCAGTTAGCCTACTTGCCTCCACAACCCTCCAACAGCACAACCACTCCCTTATCTCTTCTAGTTTCTTGTTGGGGGCTCTAGAAAAGAGTAACATTTTGTTCTATTGTACTATTGCACACTATTTTGTGTTTGGTTTTGCTTGAAACCTGACTGACAATTTATTAGAACAACTGATGTGGCTGTGTAATGTCCATATGATTGACAAGTCATCAAGCTCAACTATTAACACCTAATCTGTGTTATACTATATTGCACTGTTAAAACTGTGGATAGTACTGTAGTTTTAGAGCAAAAGGAGATCAAGTGGTCCAATTGGACAGTCCCCCCACTTCTCAGTGGTAGAACCTAGTTACATTGTGTGCCATTATAGAATGGTCAATCCTGTTTTTAAAATGTTTTTATTATCACTGTCTGTTATCACTTGATGAAGTTTATTCCATATTCTAATCACTCTTTGTTTGAAACAAAATATTCTTTTATCTGTTTTAAATCTACTTCTTTGGAACTGTGCAATGTCTGAATTCATTCTTGCTAGCAGGGATCCTCATAGCCCTTTGGGCTAACAGCACCTCAGATGAGGGTCTACACACTTCCACGGCGAGAAAAGCCTGCTGCCACACTCCCCAAGCCCTTGCTAACAGGCATCCTCATAGCCCTTTGGGGTAACAGCGCCTCAGATGAGGGTCTACATGCCTCCACAGTGAGAAGAGCCTGCTGCCACACTCCCTAAGCCCACTAGCAGGCATCCTCATTGCCCTTTGGGCTAACAGCACCTCAGACGGGGGTCTACACGCCTCCATGGTGAGAAGAGCCTGCTGCCACACTCCCTGAGCCCTTGCTAGCTGGCACGGCCTGGACAGCATTCCAGGAACTCAAGGCTGCATGGCTGTCTCTGTTAATTTTCTAAATACAATTGCCTTTATTTTGGGACAGCTCTTATTGGCTGTCCATGGAACACGAGCTCTGTGTTTGGTTCCTCATCCTGCCAGGCATTTCCAAATTCTTCCTGACTGGACTATGTCACTACCATCGGCCAGCTTATTTAACCTTTTTTTCCCCCCAATCCAATATTGCCTCTGATATCTGGTCTGTTTTAATACTCAGTGCTGAATTTCTTCAGTTTAAAGTGTGTTTGTTTTTTTAACTGTACTTGTATGTATTTGAACTTGGAAGTTTAGAGGACTAGACTGTATTCCTAATTCTGCGCTGAGTTTCTGTTACCACATTGGGTATTTCTGTGAAAAGTCACTTTCAGTTAATTTCTCCACCCTCTACCTCCCCCCCCCCATTTCAGCATCTTTTATTTCTTCTCTTAGGAGACCCAGCCAGCACCTAGCTCTCTGCCTGAATCCCTCCCCACAATCTAAACTCCCATTATTTGTGACAAAGCTTCTTTGTGAATTGCAAAGCAGGATACCTCCCATTGTTTTTGGTGCTCTATTTAACCCAGCTTGTCCATTCTCCTCAGGCATCCTCATACCCCTTTGGGCTAACAGCACCTCAGACGGGGGTCTACATGCCTCCATGGCGAGAAGAGCCTGCTGCCACACTCCCTGAGCCCTTGCTAGCAGGTACGGCCTGGACAGCATTCTGGGAACTCAAGGCTGAGTGGCTGTCTGTGTAAATTTTCTGACAATTGCCTTTATCTTGGGACAGCTCTTATTGGTTGTCCATGGAACACGAGCTCCATGTTTGGTTCCTCATCCTGCCAGGCATTTCCAAATTCCTCCTGACTGGACTATGTCACTACCATCGGCCAGCTTATTTAACCTTTTTTCCCCCTAATCCAGTATTGCTTCTGATATCTGGTCTGTTTTAACACTCAGTGCTGAATTTCTTCAGTTTAAAGAGCAGGTACCTACTGTCAGACACCCAGCTCCCCTCAAACATATGCAATAGTAGATCTGCTCTACTGTTGAGGGGCATTAAAAATTCTATGCACTTCCCTCTGGTTAAAAAGTTATAGCACCCCAAATTTGCACCCCCATAAAAACAAAGCCTTGTCTGACACACCTCCTTTTGTGATGTCAGAAAATAAATACTGAGGATGCATGTAATTAACCTGTATGTATGCAATATGTCTATGGTGTTTAGTACCATTTAGAGGTGCCATGTAGAAAAATCAAAGCAGCCACTGGAGTAACAGTCCCTGTTTACTGGAGTGGTCACTTTCATTGTTCCAAGTGGCAACTCTAAATAGTACTAAATGTCATTGACAAATGGCACCAATATAGATCTATGGAGCACACACAAGCAGCCTTCATTTTCTGACATCACAAAAGGAGGCGTGTCAGACAAGGCTTTGTTTTTATGGGGGTGCAAATTTGGGGTGCTATAACTTTTTAACCAGACGGAAGCGCATAAAATTTTTAATGCCCCTCAACAGTAGAGCAGATCTACTATTATATGTGTTTGTGGGGAGCTGGATGTCTGACAGTAGGTACCTGCTCTTTAAAGTTTTTTTGTGCTGACTTTTCCATTAGCAGATTGTATCTTTTAGCCACTAGAGGGCCCAGTTATAAGCACACTTATCCAATACAATACAATACAATCCTCCTGACAGTCACATCATGTTGACCCTCTATGCACTACAGTTTCTGCTTCTCTTACTCTCATCCCTCTTTCTGCTTTTCTTCCTCTCTGGAGCTTGCTTCCCCCTCCCTCCCCTCAGCATCCTACTTGGCACTGCCTATAATCACTCAGGTACTCTCCATCATGAGCTTGCCACCCCTGGGTGCTCCCCTCTGAAAATGGATGGCAGTCCCCACCTACCACTCTACACAGGCCCTGGACACTCTCATCACTCTCTCATGTGCCATCATTCTGGAATTATTGCCACCAGCCTAATGTAAGTTCCTGCAAAAAATGGGCATGTAGACTCATGCTCAGGGACTTACTGTGGTGCACCCTGAAGCTTGTGCTCCTCCTCCTGCTGCTGTCAAGAAACATCCATCCTAACCCTGGCCCAATCACCTCCAGCTCTATCTACCAGGAAAAACCCTCAGGAGCACTCTCCATAGCATCTCTAAACATCTGTAGTCTACTCCCCAAGTTGGATGCCCTACAAATCTGTACCAATCAGCACAACCCAGATATCCTGGCAGTTGTAGAAACCTGACTTACACCCAAAATCCCTGACCTGGCTATCGCTCTTCCAGGTTACAAAGTTTTCAGGCTGGACCAGAAGTCCAAAAGAGGTGGTGGATGTGCAATTTACCATAAAGATTCGCTACTGGGACACCCCATCACTACCCCCCTCCCAGGCACTGCTGCGCAGATGGTGCTTATCAGAATCTTATTAGGTGCCCATAACAAATCCCTCACAGTTGCCTCAGTGTATATCCCCCCAAAAGAACAAGGGAATGGCCTTAACGCTGTCTTGGAATTCACCAGGTCCCAACCTCCTGACTCTGAAATGATTCTGCTTGGAGACTTTAATATAAACTGACTCGCGTCTGATGCAGGGGTCCATAAGGATGCTGTCTCATCGGCCAATCTTACCCAGGTGGTCATCCCTCTGACCAGGAAAAACTACAAATCTGGCACCAGCACCCTCCTGGATTGGATTCTTACCAGCCACCCAACTGGTATCACAAATACCTCAGTCCTCCCTGACTCGCTTAGCAACCATTCCCCTGTCATTTGTGAATGGTCAAACAAATTCCACAAGCCCCCTAATATTATCACTAGTAGAGTCCTACCCCATGGGCAGTTGTCACACCTCAAAACATGCCTCAACCTCCAAGATAGGTCCCCTATCTACAAAGCAACAGATTTTACTACTGTGCTGGATTACTTCATCAACACTTTCAATGCAGCCTGTGACTCCTACACTCCTTTTGATAAGTGCAAAGTCAAAGCCCTTTGCAATCCCTGGCTCTCGGACGATCTCTTACGTCAACTAAAATCTAGAGATCACCTCTGGGATCTGGTCAGAACCACTGGTAAAGAAACTTACATCCAAAGCTATAAACGTGCACGGAATGACTGTACCAAATCTGTTCAGCAAAAGAAATCTACCTATTTCAAGAACGCTCTCACGGATACCTGGGGTAATGGAAGGGCATTTTGAAACAATATTAAAGTGGTCACTGGGAAGCAGCCCAAAACCTCTCCTACCTTGCTCAACATAAATGGGTCTACTATGCTTGACCCTAAAATCATAGCAAATACCTTCAACACTTCATTCACCGATCTCAGCAGTGTTCTCCCTTCTGACTTTTTCAAGGACTATGACTCTCCCTCTCCTCCCCCCAATGCCTCCTCCTCCTCTAGCCATCCGCCTTTTTATTTCAAAGCAGTCAAGATGCATGATGCCTGCAAATACATTACCAAAGCCATCGCCAAATCCAGATCCAGCAGTGATACACTTGACCTTAAACTGCTGTCCCTCACCCTTGATGAGGTATTACAGCCACTGACATATATTTTCAGCCTCTCACTTAGGCTCAGCCAGTTCTCTGACAAATGAAAATTCATGACTGTTACCCCTGTCCATTAAAGTGGTGACAGGGCCACTCATGGAAACTAACATCCAATCTCTATATTGCCACCCTTCTCCAAGGCCCTTGAACGAATTGCAGCAGATCAGCTCACAGATTTCCTGGACAAATACAATATCCTGTGCTCGCAACAACATGGCTTCAGGAAAGGACATAGCACCTCATCTGCCCTACTGGAATTCTCTGGCATTCTTCACAGCTCACTGGACAATGGTCAGTTAATTGGGTCTATCTTTATCGATCTGACTAAGGTGTTCAACACTGTCCATCACCGCCCACTGCTTATGCAACTTCTGAAAGCTGGGCTCTCTCCCAACTTCACTGCCTGGTTCAAAAGCTACTTGGAGAACTGGTCTCACAGAGTAAAAATTGCAGATGTTTTCTCTGATACCAGGCCTGTTTGCTCAGGTGTCCCCCAGGGATCCATTCTGGGCCCCCTACTGTTCAGCTTGTTCCTGAACTCCCTTCCAAATTCTTGCTCTGAAACAATCATCCTCTATGCAGATGATACTGTAATTCTTGCCTCCCACAAGGATCCTAAGCCTCTACAAGACAACCTTCAGCTTGGCTTCACATCTGTTGAAAATTGGTTCTCAAATCACAATCTGGTCCTCAATAATAAGAAAACAAAGTCTATGATATTCAGCAGCTCTCATAACAAGCATAAGCTGCACCCCCTATCCATCAAAACCAGTCATGGAGTCGCCCTGGAACAGGTTCAAGTCTTTAAGTATCTTGGGATCATCTAGACCCTCATCTAACTTACAGTGCCCACATAGACTCTGTAGCCAATGCAGCAAATACTCACCTTGGCCTTCTCTTCCAGCATAGGCAACATCTTACCCCAAAAGCCCTGAATGCCGCCGTTCAGAGCTCTGTTGTCTCCATTATTGACTATGGGCTTATCATCTATGGCTTTGCCCCCACTACCACTCTTAGACGCATATCCACCTCCCTAAATAAGGCCTGCTGACTTCTCACTGGATCCCACCACCTCACACATACTTGCGATCTCTATGCACAAACTGGATGGCTGCAACTCACCAATCAGATAAAGTACCTAACCTGCACGATGGTGAAGAAAATAACTATGGGCCTTGCACCCCCTGGAGTGTGTGCTCTCCTGCACCCTAGCAATAACCCCTGCTCAACCAGGGGGTCTGAATCACAGCTCCTGCAGGTTCCACACTGTTGTACCTCACAAGCTCAAAGATATTTTGCCTACAGGGCACCCAGCTGGCTAAATGGTCTACACAAATCCAAAATGATACCACAAACTCATGAACCAGAGAAAGCATGCAGCATTTCGAAGAAGGTGGCTAACCTTCACAAATGCCAAGTCCACAAAAAGAAGTGCACAAAACCAAATTACCACACCAGCTTTTCATCCATTTAAATTAGTGAAAATGAAGAACACAGTCCAGGATATATTCCCAACAGTGCAGGGGACTGCAATTTATTCAAATACCATTTCCACAAATAACAAATAAAAGTATAAAGTGTGTGGCAAGGAACCTCTGCAACAAACTACCCCTAGCGCCTCGACTCTCACGAGTCTTCTTCTTGAGAATAAATAAACTTGTCAGCATAGAAAATAGGGTTTCAAGGAGGTTTTAAGGGCCTTCACCCTTTGAGCAGACTGAACTTTTACAGGGAAGGCATTCCGTGCCAAAGGGGCTGCCGAACCAAAAGCCCTGCCCTCAGATTGTTTTAGGAAAGATGAAGGGACCACAAGCAAACCTCCACTGAAGGGGCAGATGAAGTGAGCTGAGTGGTAAGTAGGGCAGTGCAGAATGTTGAATTTATGATGGAATGAAATACTGTTGAATTTTAGAAAATTCCACTGATTTCCATCATTTGCAAAATTTTGATATTCCGCATGCAAAATGTTTTTTTGTGGAATAATAATCCACAGTTCATATAAACCATGGATTCTTTTTCTGTAATCTGTGGAAAATTATTTCACAGTTTACATGATCCCACATGATCCCAAAGGTAGTGATGAGCGGTGTTCCACAGGACTCGGTGTTGGGACCAGTGTTGTTTGGGATATTCATTGCAGACATATCAATGGACATCAGAAGCAAGATCAGTCTGTTTGCTGATGATACCAAGATAGGACCAGTGGTGGATGACCTAGGGGGATGGCAGAGGTTGTAGGATGATCTGGAAAAGCTTGAAACCTGGTCAGACACGTGGCAACTGGGGTTTAATGCCCAAAAGTGCAAGGTGCTGCATTTTGGGATGAAGAACCCAAGGAGAAGTTACCAGCTGGCGGGAGTGCAGCTAGCCCAGACAGAGAAGGAGGAGAAGGATTTGGGGGTGCTCATTACAGAGTCAATGAACAACTCAGCACAATGTAGGAAGGCAGCTGCAAAGACCAACAAAATGCTGGGTTGCATTGCAAGGGGTATATCCTCGAGGAGGGAGGAGGTGATTCTGCCACTGTATAGGTCGTTAGTTAGACTGCACCTGAAGTACTGCATGCAGTACTGGTGCCCGTATCTGAAGAGGGACATTAAGTTACTGGAGGGGGTGCAGTGCAGGGTGACAAAGATGATCAAGGGGCTGGGGAACTTATCATATGAGACGAGGCTGAGGGAGTTGAACATGTACTCGCTGGAGAAGAGGAGGGACGGGGGGGCATGATTGAAACCTTTAAGTACATGAAAAGAATAAACAAGACAGGTACAGAGGGGCTGTTCAAAGTAAGGGAAGAGAGGGACACCAGGGGCCATGATATGAGACTGGAGGGAGGAAGGTTCAGGAGGGAGATGAGGAGACACTTTTTTACAGAGAGGGTGGTAGCTGGGTGGAATGTGTTACCTGCAGAAGTGGTATCCAGTAGAACAGTGGATAGCTTCAAAAGGGGATGGAACAGGACAAGGGGGAGGGTCAATGGAGCAGAAGGGTGGAAGGGAGGGGCAGCTGCAGAATAAGGGGTGCTAACTGCACATTAGAACAGACTTAATAGACCTCTAGGCCTTTATCTGCTGTCAAATTTTGTATGTTCATATGTTCGTATTGCTGACCTTGTAGCCAAGGGTACTGTTGAACTTCCTGAATCCATGCTGTTGTGTGCATTAGATGTTGTATTTACCGAGATAGGTGACTAGTTGGTCTGATACAGTTTGCTCAAGGGCCTTGAACAGGGAAGAGAGGATGGAAAAAGATCTGTAATTACCATATAATTGTAGCACTCCCCTATTATTGCTACGTTATGTTGTTCCACACATGGGTCTGATATAGATTGTGGGCTTTGGGTATTTATAGGTTGGGCAGGGGATCCTGTTACCCAGGGACACTGCACAAGGGTGCGATAAGGATCACCATTGACTACATTTAGCTTAGTGCCCTCAAAATGCTTTATAGTTGTTAGTTGGCCCAGAAGTAGTGGTGTGGCAAACAGCAATTTTGCAGGAAGGGATTCTAAATAGATGGAGCGGTGCATGGCACTGGCTACCAGATCTAAGTTGGGTCTCTCAGTCTCCAGACTAGTAGAACCAGTGAGATGGCTGGGTTTGCAATCTGTGAGCTGATGCAATAGTTTTTCCTGGTGGTGGAGTCTCAGAGTAGTTATTTCTGAAGCTTTCACACTAGAGGCATATTCACAATGGTGGCAGGTGAGCCTAGAGTGTTACCAGACTAGGGAGTTGAATACACTAACCACCCAGATTAGGATGACCGAAGGATCAGATGAATACAAGGATACAAACCACCTAGCTAGTTGTATTTTACATCAGAGGCAATGCGGGTTAGCTGAAACAGTCAATTAACAGATACACTTAACAGCGTGGTACAGTCATTAAGCAGTCACAGTATCCAGCATGGAGTTAGGACTTATGATATCAATGCAAGTAGTAGTGAAGTACCTTCTCAATTAGTGCAGCTTATTGTTACTGAACAGACTGACACTATTTTGCAAACACATCAGTACAAGCACAAAAAGAAGATCCTATACATTAGTGGCCTAAATGTATGCATGGCCTGGCCTGTGCTCTGTATCATTATATTTTTTCACCTGCCCTTGTTCAAGTACGTATTTTGAATGGGTATTTAATTCTGTAGTTGCGATCATCACAAGTATGCTCACACTGCTAAGCACAGTTAATGTGGAGCAACTAACATTTCTAAAGAGGAACCTTCATAATTTCTGAGTGCAAACCAAAAAAAACTGAAACATGTATTCAACCCAGTAGCAACAACAGCACATCAAGAGTAAACTGCAAAAAAGATGGTGTAATCAAGAAGATGAGGATTACCATTGAATTCTGTCTGATAAATGATGCAAAAAAAATGTTGTAGGTGCCGTATTGGTCCTTTTAAAAACAGATCCAGAAACAAATGATTTGATACCTTTTATTGGACCAACTTGGATGTTACAGAAAAAAACAAAGTGCTTTAGCTTTCGAACCAACCAGGTCCTTCTTCAGAAGCTTTGTGGCAGTTTTTTCAAATATCCCATACTATTAACACCAGATTATATAGAAAAAGCAGAAATAATTCTCATTGGTTTAACATATACATTTAAAACATAATAGAAGATTACGTCAGAGAAGTAATTAACACCAGTATGCCTTTAACTGAGGAGCCTCAGAAGGGCAAAGGTTATCAAGAATTCTCTACAGCCAGAGAGTTCTTGTCACATAAATTTTTAAATGTCTCAGTATGCCAAGAAAGCATTCTAGTAATAAAAAAAAAAACAACCTTGGAGTAGCATTCTCTCTAATACATGTAAGATGAGCTCACAACTTACATTCCAATAGTCCTGGTATATTAAAGGACAGATAATGAAAGACAAAATACTGAAATTAGGTATAACTGCAAGTTGAAAGCAAGCCTCAAATTAACCTACACATATAAACATGATGCATGAAAGTATCATTTGTAAGTGTAAGTGCAAAATAAATAAATAAAAAATACTTGTCAAGGACCCCCAAGAAAACGAGACCATGAGCCTGATAAATGCAGATTTCAACACAGAGTCTGTGTATAACAAAAATGCACAGAATCAGTCTAAGCAATCTAAATGAAAACCCAAATGAATTACACCTTTAATGAACCCCAAGTAAATGAGATATGCATCTTAATATGAGCAGTTAAAATGTGACAGTGTGAAATCCACCCACTGACAACTAATAGAAGGAAATAAATGCACACTATATGTGAAAACTAAGTGTTCTAGCCACATAACAACTGCCCTTGCCACGCTCCACCCACACATATGTGTGTACATACACCACACCACACTTCCACACACACACACACACACCTGCACACCCCACACAACCACAACACACAACAAATATAGCAAACACATTCCACACACACCACACCACACCACGTACAACAAACAAAACACACATACACACCATACCCACAACACACAAAAACACAACACACACAAAACACACACATACATACATAAGTATACACACACACACACAACGCACTCACCACAGTGTTAAGGTGAAAAGTCAACAATGTAGATAACCATAAACTTACAAAATCAAAGGCCCGCTGAAGAACTAAACTGTTTATGTCCATCTTTAAAGTAAAGGTCTGTGTAAGTTTAAGTGGAATAATGTGTCATGTACCCAACATCAATATTCAATCCATCGCCAACCATATTGAGAAGTAAATAAGTCTAATTTCAGAAGCCCGTCTCTGTTGTGTACTATTGAAATGTCCTTTTAAGACCATCACAGACATATCTGAGGTTGAGTGGTCATCCTGGGAGAAGTGCTGGGCTACTGGTTTCTCAATCATCTTGTGATTAATAGAATGTCTGTGTGAATTCATTCTAGTGCGGAGTTGTTGGCTTGTCTCCCCACATAACCGTGCGAGGACATTTCTTGCATTGGATAAAATAGACCACATTACTTGATGTACATGTATAATTCCCTGTATCCTGAATAGTCTGTTTTGTGATGTAACCACACAGTCTGAAGTGGAAATGAGGTTACATGTCTTACATGTGCGTTGATGACAGGGTCGGTACCATATATGATGTCATGGTATTCTGTTCCGGTTCAAGTTGACTCCTAATAATCAGGTTGGCTAAATTAGGTGGTTGTTTAAAAGATAGTGGTAGTTCTTGAAAATACCGTTAAGGGTTTCATCCTCACTAATTATTGGATGGAGATCCTAGTAATCTTATGTAGGAGTTCAAGGTCAGGATGGTATGTGACTACTAAGGGTATTCTGTTGGTAGTCATCCGTCCTTATATTGCAGCAGCTGTTCTCTTGGGACCTGTGTTGCACGTTCCACTGCTCTGTCAATTTCCCTGGATGAGTGTCCCTGCTCAATAAAGGTGTTTTTCAGCATCGCCAGATGTGTGTCTCTGTCTTCCTCATTTGAACAGAGGCGGTGATACCTAAGTGTTGACTATATATAACAGATTTCTTTGTGTGGCTCGGTGATTACTTTTCTTGTGTAAGTATCTCTGTCTGTCTGTTGGTTTCTGTAAAGACAGGTATGTAGGGTACCATCCTTAATAGTGACAGTGGTATCCAGAAAATGTACACTTGTGGCAGAATATTCTAGGGAAAGCTTTATAGTTGGGTGGAGGTTATTAAGTTCTTGGTGAAAATCTTTAAGTGTGTCAGTGCCCTCTGT
This sequence comes from Neoceratodus forsteri, assembly GCA_016271365.2. Taxonomy (NCBI): domain Eukaryota; kingdom Metazoa; phylum Chordata; order Ceratodontiformes; family Ceratodontidae; genus Neoceratodus; species Neoceratodus forsteri. The sequence continues at coordinate 1,047,242,697 of CM057456.1, forward strand.
CCAAATTATAAACAAATCATCAATGTAACAGAAATAAGCGAGTGGTTTATGTGTACAGTGACTTAGAAAATCCTCCTCCAAATTCACCATAAAAAGATTAGCATACTGAGGAGCCATCCTGGTTCCCATTGCGGTTCCCATAGTTTGAACATAATGTTTACCATTAAAGCTGAAGTTGTTATGTGTCAGAATGAATTCAGTGAGTTTACCCACAACCCAGGGTCAATGTTGGGGTCCAATTTTTGTCATGCAGGTATTTGAGGCAGGCTGAAATGCCATCTGTGTGTGGAATATTAGTGTAGAGGAGGTTACATCCATCGTGGCTAAAAGGGTATCAGGTGGTAAGTCCTTAAAACCAGAAAGTTTATGTAGGAAGTGAGTAGTGTCCTTGATGTAACTATCCTTTGTATAACCAGCGGTTTGAAAATAGCTTCTACAAACCCTGATATCCCTCTGTCAGGGTGCCATTACCAGAGACTATGGGTCTACCAGATTACCAGGCTTATGTATTTTAGGAAGCATGTAGAATGTCCCTGGCTTTAGGGTTCACTGGGACGAGGTCCTTTAGTTTGTCTTGGACATGCTCTGGAAATGTTTTAATTAACTTCTGTAGTTCTCTTTTATATTCTGTAGTTGGGTCACTTCCCAGTACTTTGTAGTAGGTAAGGTCACTTAGCAGCTGGTTGGCTTCCGTAATGTAATCTTCCGATTCAATATCACCACTGCCAGCCTTTATCAGCTTTTTTATGACAATGTTATGGTTTGATTTTAGTGTTTGTATAGCCTCCGTTCCAATGGAGAGAGGTTGTAGCGGCCTGTTTCTGCCTATTAAGAATCTCACCAGTAACTCTCTCATGAAAGCAATTAATGTATTTGTCCAGTTTCTTGTTATGGCCACTTGATGGGGTAAACTCATATGGTTTCTTTTTCTTATCCATGGTAGTTTTACTGTTTGTGATTTCTTCCCTGTCTGTGATGTCTTCTCTGCCATGAAAAAATTCCCTGAGTCTCAATCTGCGGAAGTATTCCTCCATTTCACCACAAAACTGTATTCTGTCCAGTGGTTTAGTTGGGCAGAAATTGAGGCCCTTAGAAAGTACATTTAATTCCCCAGTAGTCAGTGTGTGGGTGGACAAATTAACAACTGAAAGGTGCCCATCTGTGTGGCTTAGTTGTTCAGTCACTCTGTTCTGTTCTTCATGGTTGTTAGGAAGTATGGTAAGTTGAAGGGCATCTAACTTCCTGTTTTTAATGAGCATGGCTTTTCTCAAGGTTCTTTGGTAGTTCATGTCTATCTCATGCAAGATGTTTGGAATAGGCTCACCAGACATCCTCTCCAGTGTGGTAGCTATTTCATTAAACTGTTTCTTCAAAAATGCTTTTTTGGCATACGAGCTGATGATTCTGTGATTTCTCAATTTCTCAGAGGTCCTACGACAAAGTTGTTAAGCATATGTAGAATTATCTGTGTTTCTCAGTGGATTCCAAATAGTTAGACCTTTAGGGATAATGTTATTCCTTTTGCACTGGGATAAAAAGTAGATGTCACTGTCTAGCTGTGCTAGTTTCTTCTTGATGTTATGCAACTGCCATGTCCTGCGGCGAATTTCGGTATCTTCCATGATGCAAAAAAATGTTGTAGGTGCCGTATTGGTCCTTTTAAAAACAGATCCAGAAACAAATGATTTGATACCTTTTATTGGACCAACTTGGATGTTACAGAAAAAAACAAAGTGCTTTAGCTTTCGAACCAACCAGGTCCTTCTTCAGAAACTTTGTGGCAGTTTTTTCAAATATCCCATACTATTAACACCAGATTATATAGAAAAAGAAGAAATAATTCTCATTGGTTTAACATATACATTTAAAACATAATAGAAGATTACGTCAGAGAAGCTAATTAACACCAATATGCCTTTAACTGAGGAGCCTCAGAAGGGCAAAGGTTATCAAGAATTCTCTACAGCCAGAGAGTTCTTGTCACATAAACACAACTACAGAATATAAAAGAGAACTACAGAAGTTAATTAAAACATTTCCAGAGCATGTCCAAGACAAACTAAAGGACCTCGTCCCCAGTGAACCTAAGCCAGGGACATTCTACATGCTTCCTAAAATACATAAGCCTGGTAATCCTGGTAGACCCATAGTCTCTGGTAATGGCACCCTGACAGAGGGGATATCAGGGTTTGTAGAAGCTATTTTCAAACCGCTGGTTATACAAAGGATAGTTACATCAAGGACACTACTCACTTCCTACATAAACTTTCTGGTTTTAAGGACTTACCACCTGATACCCTTTTAGCCACGATGGATGTAACCTCCTCTACACTAATATTCCACACACAGATGGCATTTCAGCCTGCCTCAAATACCTGCATGACAAAGAATTGGACCCCAACATTGACCCTGGAGTTGTGGGTAAACTCACTGAATTCATTCTGACACATAACAACTTCAGCTTTAATGGTAAACATTATGTTCAAACTATGGGAACCTAATGGAACCAGGATGGCTCCCTCAGTATGCTAATCTTTTATGGCTAATTTGGAGGAGGATTTTCTAAGTCACTGTACACATAAACCACTCGCTTATTTCCGTTACATTGATGATTTGTTTATAATTTGGACAGAGGGCACTGACACACTTAAAGATTTTCACCAAGAACTTAATAACCTCCACCCAACTATAAAGCTTTCCCTAGAATATTCTGCCACAAGTGTACATTTTCTGGATACCACTGTCACTATTAAGGATGGTACCCTACATACCTGTCTTTACAGGAAACCAACAGACAGACAGAGATACTTACACAAGAAAAGTAATCACCCGAGCCACACAAAGAAATCTGTTATATATAGTCAAGCACTTCGTATCACCCTCTGTTCAAATGAGGAAGACAGAGACACACATCTGGCGATGTTGAAAACACCTTTATTGAGCAGGGACACTCATCCAGGAAATTAACAGAGCAGTGGAATGCAACACAGGTCCCAAGAGAACAGCTGCTGCAATATAAGGAACGGATGACTACCAACAGAATACCCTTAGTAGTCACATACCATCCTGACCTTGAACTCCTCACGTAAGATTACTAAGATCTCCATCCAATAATTAGTGAGGATGAAACCCTTAACGGTATTTTTCAAGAACTACCACTACTATCTTTTAAACAACCACCTAATTTAGCCAACCTGATTATTAGGAGTCAACTTGAACCGAACAGAATACCATGACATCATATGGTACACGACCCTGTCATCAACGACATGTAAGACATGTAACCTCATTTCCACTTCAGACTGTGTGGTTACATCACAAAACAGACTATTCAGGATACAGGGAATTATACATGTACATCAAGTAATGTGGTCTATTTTATCCAATGCAAGAAATGTCCTCACAGGTTATGTGGGAGACAAGCCAACAACTCCGCACTAGAATGAATTCACACAGACATTCTATTAATCACAAGATGATTGAGAAACCAGTAGCCCAGCACTTCTCCCAGGATGACCACTCAACCTCAGATATGTCTGTGATGGTCTTAAAAGGACATTTCAATAGTACACAACAGAGACGGGCTTCTGAAATTAGACTTATTTACTTCTCAATATGGTGGCGGATGGATTGAATATTGATGTTGGGTACATGACACATTATTCCGCTTAAACTTACACAGACCTTTACTTTAAAAGATGGACATAAACAGTTTAGTTCTTCAGCGGGCCTTTGATTTTGTAAGTTTATGGTTATCTACATTGTTGACTTTTCACCTTAACACTGTGGTGAGTGCGTTGATGTGTGTGTGTGTATACTTATGTATGTATGTGTGTTTTGTGTGTGTTGTGTTTTTGTGTGTTGTGGTATGGTGTGTATGTGTGTTTTGTTTGTTGTACGTGGTGTGGTGTGGTGTGTGTGGAATGTGTTTGCTATATTTGTTGTGTGTTGTGGTTGTGTGGGGTGTGCAGGTGTGTGTGTGTGTGTGGAAGTGTGGTGTGGTGTATGTACACACATATGTGTGGGTGGAGCGTGGCATGGGGCAGTTGTTATGTGGCTAGAACACTTAGTTTTCACATATAGTGTGCATTTATTTCCTTCTATTAGTTGTCAGTGGGTGGATTTCCACTGTCACATTTTTAACTGCTCATATTAAGATGCATATCTCATTTACTTGGGGTTCATTAAAGGTGTAATTCCTTTGGGTTTTCATTTAGATTGCTTAGACTGATTCTGTGCATTTTTGTTATACACAGACTCTGTGTTGAAATCTGCATTTATCAGGCTCATGGTCTCGTTTTCTTGGGGGTCCTTGACAAGTATTTTTTTATTTATTTATTTATTTTGCACTTACACTTACAAATGATACTTTCATGCATCATGTTTATATGTGTAGGTTAATTTGAGGCTTGCTTTCAACTTGCAGTTATACCTAATTTCAGGATTTTGTCTTTCATGATCTGTCCTTTAATATATCAGGACAATTGGAATAGTTGTGAGCTCATCTTACATGTATTAGAGAGAATGCTACCAAGGTTGTTTTTTTTATCACTAGAATGCTTTCTTGGCATACTGAGACATTTTAAAATTTATGTGACAAGAACTCTCTGGCTGTAGAGAATTCTTGATAACCTTTGCCCTTCTGAGGCTCCTCAGTTAAAGGCATACTGGTGTTAATTAGCTTCTCTGACGTAATCTTCTATTATGTTTTAAATGTATATGTTAAACCAATGAGAATTATTTCTGCTTTTTCTATATAATCTGGTGTTAATAGTATGGGATATTTGAAAAAACTGCCACAAAGCTTCTGAAGAAGGACCTGGTTGGTTCGAAAGCTAAAGCACTTTGTTTTTTTCTGTAACATCCATGTTGGTCCAATAAAAGGTATCAAATCATTTGTTTCTGGATCTGTTTTTAAAAGGACCAATACGGCACCTACAACATTTTTTTGCATCATGGAAGATACCGAAATTCGCCGCAGGACATGGCAGTTGCATAACATCAAGAAGAAACTAGCACAGCTAGACAGTGACATCTACTTTTTATCCCAATGCAAAAGGAATAACATTATCCCTAAAGGTCTAACTATTTGGAATCCACTGAGAAACACAGATAATTCTACATATGCTGAACAACTTTGTCGTAGGACCTCTGAGAAATTGAGAAATCACAGAATCCACAGCTCATATGCCAAAAAAGCATTTTTGAAGAAACAGTTTAATGAAATAGCTACCACACTGGAGAGGATGTCTGGTGAGCCTATTCCGAACATCTTGCATGAGATAGACATGAACTACCAAAGAACCTTGAGAAAAGCCATGCTCATTAAAAACAGGAAGTTAGATGCCCTTCAACTACCATACTTCCTAACAACCATGAAGAACAGAACAGAGTGACTGAACAACTAAGCCACACAGATGGGCATCTTTCAGTTGTTAATTTGTCCACCCACACTGACTACTGGGGAATTAAATGTACTTTCTAGGCCTCAATTTCTGCCCAACTAAACCACTGGACAGAATACAGTTTTGTGGTGAAATGGAGGAATACTTCCAGATTGAGACTCAGGGAATTTTCATGGCAGAGAAGACATCACAGACAGGGAAGAAATCACAAACAGTAAAACTACCATGGATAAGAAAAAGAAACCATATGAGTTTACCCCATCAAGTGGCCGAACAAGAAACTGGACAAATACATTAATTGCTTTTCGCCAGAGAGTTACTGGTGAGATTCTTAATAGGCAGAAACAGGCCCTACAACCTCTCTCCATTGGAGCGAGGGCTATACAAACACTAAAATCAAACCATAACATTGTCATAAAAAAGCTGATAAAGGCTCGGCAGTGGTGATATTGAATCGGGAAGATTACATTACGGAAGCCAACCAGCTGCTAAGTGACCTTACCTACTACAAAGTACTGGGAAGTGACCCAACTACAGAATATAAAAGAGAACTACAGAAGTTAATTAAAACATTTCCAGAGCATGTCCAAGACAAACTAAAGGACCTCGTCCCCAGTGAACCTAAGCCAGGGACATTCTACATGCTTCCTAAAATACATAAGCCTGGTAATCCTGGTAGACCCATAGTCTCTGGTAATGGCACCCTGACAGAGGGGATATCAGGGTTTGTAGAAGCTATTTTCAAACCGCTGGTTATACAAAGGGATAGTTACATCAAGGACACTACTCACTTCCTACATAAACTTTCTGGTTTTAAGGACTTACCACCTGATACCCTTTAGCCACGATGGATGTAACCTCCCTCTACACTAATATTCCACACACAGATGGCATTTCAGCCTGCCAAATACCTGCATGACAAAGAATTGGACCCCAACATTGACCCTGGAGTTGTGGGTAAACTCACTGAATTCATTCTGACACATAACAACTTCAGCTTTAATGGTAAACATTATGTTCAAACTATGGGAACCGCAATGGGAACCAGGATGGCTCCTCAGTATGCTAATCTTTTTATGGCGAATTTGGAGGAGGATTTTCTAAGTCACTGTACACATAAACCACTCGCTTATTTCCGTTACATTGATGATTTGTTTATAATTTGGACAGAGGGCACTGACACACTTAAAGATTTTCACCAGGAACTTAATAACCTCCACCCAACTATAAAGCTTTCCCTAGAATATTCTGCCACAAGTGTACATTTTCTGGATACCACTGTCACTATTAAGGATGGTACCTACATACCTGTCTTTACAGGAAACCAACAGACAGACAGAGATACTTACACAAGAAAAGTAATCACCTGAGCCACAATAAAGAAATCTGTTATATATAGTCAAGCACTTGGTATCACCGCCTCTGTTCAAATGAGGAAGACAGAGACACACATCTGGCGATGTTGAAAACACCTTTATTGAGCAGGGACACTCATCCAGGGAAATTAACAGAGCAGTGGAACATGCAACACAGGTCCCAAGAGAACAGCTGCTGCAATATAAGGAACGGATGACTACCAACAGAATACCCTTAGTAGTCACATACCATCCTGACCTTGAACTCCTACGTAAGATTACTAAGGATCTCCATCCAATAATTAGTGAGGATGAAACCCTTAACGGTATTTTTCAAGAACTACCACTACTATCTTTTAAACAACCACCTAATTTAGCCAACCTGATTATTAGGAGTCAACTTGAACCGGACAGAATACCATGACATCATATGGTACACGACCCTGTCATCAACGCACATGTAAGACATGTAACCTCATTTCCACTTCAGACTGTGTGGTTACATCACAAAACAGACTATTCAGGATACAGGGGAATTATACATGTACATCAAGTAATGTGGTCTATTTTATCCAATGCAAGAAATGTCCTCGCATGGTTATGTGGGGACAAGCCAACAACTCCGCACTAGAATGAATTCACACAGACATTCTATTAATCACAAGATGATTGAGAAACCAGTAGCCCAGCACTTCTCCCAGGATGACCACTCAACCTCAGATATGTCTGTGATGGTCTTAAAGGACATTTCAATAGTACACAACAGAGACGGGCTTCTGAAATTAGACTTATTTTACTTCTCAATATGGTGTGGATGGATTGAATATTGATGTTGGGTACATGACACATTATTCCACTTAAACTTACACAGACCTTTACTTTAAAAGATGGACATAAACAGTTTAGTTCTTCAGCGGGCCTTTGATTTTGTAAGTTTATGGTTATCTACATTGTTGACTCTCACCTTAACACTGTGGTGAGTGCATTTGAGTGTGTGTGTGTGTATACTTATGTATGTATGTGTGTGTTTTGTGTGTGTTGTGTTTTTGTGTGTTGTGTGTATGTGTGTTTTGTTTGTTGTACGTGGTGTGGTGTGGTGTGTGTGGAATGTGTTTGCTATATTTGTTGTGTGTTGTGGTTGTGTGGGGTGTGCAGGTGTGTGTGTGTGTGTGGAAGTGTGGTGTGGTGTGGTGTATGTACACACATATGTGTGGGTGGAGCGTGGCATGGGGCAGTTGTTATGTGGCTAGAACACTTAGTTTTCACATAGTGTGCATTTATTTCCTTCTATTAGTTGTCAGTGGGTGGATTTCACACTGTCACATTTTTAACTGCTCATATTAAGATGCATATCTCATTTACTTGGGGGTTCATTAAAGGTGTAATTCCTTTGGGTTTTCATTTAGATTGCTTAGACTGATTCTGTGCATTTTTGTTATACACAGACTCTGTGTTGAAATCTGCATTTATCAGGCTCATGGTCTCGTTTTCTTGGGGGTCCTTGACAAGTATTTTTTATTTATTTATTTATTTTGCACTTACACTTACAAATGATACTTTCATGCATCATGTTTATATGTGTAGGTTAATTTGAGGCTTGCTTTCAACTTGCAGTTATACCTAATTTCAGTATTTTGTCTTTCATTATCTGTCCTTTAATATACCAGGACAATTGGAATGTAAGTTGTGAGCTCATCTTACATGTATTAGAGAGAATGCTACTCCAAGGTTGTTTTTTTTTTATCACTAGAATGCTTTCTTGGCATACTGAGACATTTAAAATTTATGTGACAAGAACCTCTGGCTGTAGAGAATTCTTGATAACCTTGCCCTTCTGAGGCTCCTCAGTTAAAGGCATACTGGTGTTAATTAGCTTCTCTGACGTAATCTTCTATTATGTTTTAAATGTATATGTTAAACCAATGAGAATTATTTCTGCTTTTTCTATATAATCTGGTGTTAATAGTATGGGATATTTGAAAAAACTGCCACAAAGCTTCTGAAGAAGGACCTGGTTGGTTCGAAAGCTAAAGCACTTTGTTTTTTTCTGTAACATCCAAGTTGGTCCAATAAAAGGTATCAAATCATTTGTTTCTGGATCTGTCTGATAAATGAGACAGAGATAATGAAATAAAGTTACTCAGTAGAGGAAAAAAGAGTGCCGTATTTCTCGCCTTTCCTCAGAACCTTTCTGCATTTCTCATTGTTGTTAATCAGAATTTCTCTGTTCCACAATAACTCTTTACATAGTACTTTTCATAATAGTAATTCTAAATAGAAATCACATTACCTACAAAAATTCTAAACATAAACCACATAGCCTACTAGTGAATATTTTGCAGGCCATTGTGTTTCTTTGTTAATAAAGGTATTATTGTCCTGACAGTGGTATGTAGTTGTCAACATTTACTATACCATAACCATTACGTGATGTTAGATGATGTGGAAATATGGATCCCTTTGTTGTTGTTTTTTCTCATTTTTCTTACATATTCTTTTTTTTTTTACACAGGGTTTTGTTTTCACAGTCAGTCAGCCCTGCTATGCCTTAACCCATCCCTGACCCACTACCACCTCCCCCCAGACTCACCTGCTGTAGTTTCCCCATTCAATTACCTTCCATGGTGGAGCTTGGAGGGGAGGTTCATTCTCCCCCCGGAGCACATATCCAGATCTGCAAGGAATCCATGGGTGGTGGTATGGGCCAGAGAATGTACCCGGCATCATCCACTGACTTTATTTTTTTCATTTTTTCCCCTGACCTGACGGCATGCAATGAGTGCCAGTGCACATGCCTCTAGAGGCATGGACACTCCATACACTCTTTCACTGGCCATTTCCCAATGTGCCATACATATTGTGACTGCCTGTCACAATGCCTCCACATGATGGTGGCAGTTTAGGAGTGGTTGGACCTCTCTCCACAGGACAGGGGAGCAGTCCTCTGGATGCTAAATCTTCTCCCTCCCCTGCTGACCCCAAGGACCTGAGTTCACTCCCAAATCCAGGCCATTGGCATGGTGTGAGTTGTGACATCCAACACCTCAACCCTCAGTGCCACCGGATCAGCTCTTTCTTATATATTCTTATGTCCATTCCATGAGATAGTGGGACATTGGTACTTGCAGTTGTTCTTTTAACTGAGTCAGTGCATGAAACAGGGCTACCAAATTGTAACATTGATGATATTTTTTAAAATGCCTCACTTATCAAAAATGTTTTTCGTTTTTGTATGCTGGTATTTACCTAATGAATATTTATTTTGTTGCGGGATAAATCACTCTCCGTGTTCAGAGAAAAAATGTTTTAAAAAATGCTCATGTAACAAGGACATAAAACTGGAGATGTGCATGTAACAGGGGACATAAAAGTCAGGATGTGCATGTAACTGAGGACATAAATTCTGGCTATGAATTTAACTGGGGACATAAAACTCTAAAAGTGCATGCATAGCTTGTTAGTTCCAAACAAAGAAACAATGCTCCCCCCCAAAAAAAAGCATCAACAAACATCAGGCCATATGGCATGTGTCTTTATTTGGATGCCTGCTGTGGTGTGTTGGCCTTGAGCAGACCATTTGGAACCCAAAAGTGAATCTTTAGGATTCCAAATGGTCCGATCGAGGCCGACAGACCACAGCAGGTTTCCAAACAAAGGCCCAGGCCATGCAGCATGCCCCACAACAACAAAAGAAATGCAGCATAATTTAAAATGCATTCTCAGCCACAAACATGTGGAAGCATAATGTTTGCTACAACTTGTACCGAGTCAGATCCCAAAAACACCAGACCACATGGTGTGTGCCTTTATTTAGCAGTCTGCTGTTGTGTGTAGGTCTCAATCAGACCATTTGCTTTCCAAATTGTCCGATCGAGGCTGACAGACCACAGCAGGCTTCCAAACAAAGGCCCAGGCCATGCAGCATGCCCCCCTCCCGCCCCAACAACAAAAGCCACACTTACCCTGCCAAAGACCTGGCATCGGACAACTATGTACAGGATCAGATCCCAAAATCAAAAAAGCACCAAGAAACCTGACGTGCCATTCAGACTTTAAACAAAACTGACTGACACAAGCCATGCAGCCTTGCCGTGATCAGGGCCATGGACCTGGAGCATGTGCCTAATGCAGAAAATGCCCCCAAGCATTTCTAATGTGAATCATTTAACTGCCACAATCTGTAGTCCAAGCCATACGCCCAAACACAGACCATGCTGTTGGCCAAACAAATGACCACTTTGTGGGCTGTGTTCATGGACATCAACATTACCATGTCCCCAAGGTTGAAATGGCACCAAGCACACAATACTGTGCACCAAATGAATTAAGCTTCCCTGAGCAAGCACACTTTTTGGCTCCATGAGCAAGCACACTTTTGGCCCCCACCTCCTTTACATCTGGGAGAAAAATAAATAAATCAGGCTATGTATAAAGACTCAAGTCACTGTGGCTGTGCTCACTCCCTACTTTGGGTCTGGGTTCTTCAGGTGCATGTTGCCAGGGAAAGGTTTCTGAAAGTTCACTAAGTGAACAGATGATACTGCACTGCATGCATTTCTGGCCCGATGTTCACCACTCCAAATGCACCAAATTATTAAAGGATACTGGCCCCCCTCACAAAAGCAGCAACCACACAAAGGGCAAACAGTACTTTCTGCCCTACCTGATTGCTAAGCCCACCAAAAAACAAGATCCTGAACTGGAGCCGAACATCCTAAACGGGAGCCAAACATTCTAAACGGGAGCAAAAAATAAAACATAAATTTCCCTGCTCCCATACAGTGGCCATGGTGAAAGAAAGGAGTCGTGTGGATTACCCGGTGATGAAGGTAATCCACAACGTAACTCTTTGAATGAAGGATCGCCATGTAACCGGGCCCTGCAGGGGACAAAAAATCTTCCACTAATGCTGGCTGGAAAAGAAAGGGGCTTGCATCTGTGGGATTGCTCATTTTAAAACATCCGTTAGTCCAGTCCACTTTTAGCAACTTCACCGGCACACACTGGTACAAGAAGCCGCTCACTCATTCCCCCCCCTCCCGAGACTTGTATGAAAGTCCCAGGGGTTGGACATAAGGAAGTTATCAGTGTTAACTGATGATATCATGAGTGTGGCATGGGAAAGGGAGGAATTCTGAGGGGAGTGTGGGTTCTGGAAGAAATGAAACAAGGCTGCCAGACTGCAAAATTGAATAAAAAAACAGTAATTGCAAGTTTAAAGGGGGAGATGTGAATGTAACATAGTTGGACATAATGGGTTACATTCAAGTCCAGATGTTTGGGGCTACCAGGGGGACAGGGGTGGTTGCTGCAGCACACTAAAAAATGCTTATAAAATAAAACCAGGAGACCAGACTGTGTTTAACAACTGTTTATTCAGGGCCACATCACAATTCAGTCACAATAAACACAGTTTTGTGCAACCTCCCTTACAATGTCACAAAATGACCAACCAAAATGGTGGATTTTGTCCAGATAAAGTGAAGTTTCCATGACACACCAAGCATGTATTACCATCATTTTTTTTTATTTAGCAGCTTTCATGAGGCATAATAACATAATACATCACCCACTGCAGAGCAGCAATTTTCCTGTGTTTGTCATGCTTTGGAATTTGGTCAGTCCAGTGGTAGCCCCTTTTCATACAGTGGCTCAACTATTAGTATTTCTTTCAGTATTGTTATAATGTAGGGATATTTTGCTAATAATGTGTAGCTGGAAAAACATTATACCACTACAGGAAATAATATGACATGGAAACGGGCTTCAGTTGTTGTTTCTCATTTTTCTTACCTCTATTCCACAGGACAGTGGCATGGAAAGACAGTTTGGATCTCCTTTGTCCATGCCTTTATTTCACTCTTAGTTTAAGACTATTTTAGTCATGCATCAATATTATTGCCAATGCTGTATAATTGGCAACCACATGGTTGTAACATGATGTAATGTCACATCATGTGAATTACATAATTATTTTGAAAAGCTGGTTTGACATTAAATGTTGCCTTAAAAACATGCCATGCATGTTAATAAGTTTTTCTCATTACAGCACAATTTATAAATTGTGCTCCCCATGCTCCTTCTGATTTTGATGACTTTAGATCTACTCCTACTCCCAAGCCACACTGATGAGCAAATGAGAATTGCATTACATTCTTTAAACTGTTTCTCACAAGTCTTTTGGTTGTCATGTCAAGCTACTCAGATTTGATGCACTGCTGATAAATGTGACAGCAGACATCCCAACTTGTTCATCAATCATCCATGGCAAAGGTAAGCAGAACATCCAGTTCAGGGGGTGCAAGATGTTATTAACTTTGTTACTTAACTTTATGACTACTAGAAAATAAGTAAAGTGCTTTCAGGTGTGCACATAAATTAATTCTCATCACCTTGCATTTCCCTTCCCAAAGTCTAATACTTATTTCATTCATCTACATTGTAGCCCCCAGGAATGGCTCAGAAATGCACTCTTACTCATCCTTATCAATCTGAAACCTCTTCTGTCTCTCTCACCTCTATCACTGTTATGCAGCTGAGCAGCAAGATGCATCACAGTAATCACAATGCCTTAGTTGATGCCTTTAACCTTGTCCTCATCCTCCAGAAACAGCATGGACCACAGGCACCTAGAAGCCCATGCTCTCATCCTTCTCTCATCTTTTGCAGTCTTCCTTTCCTGGAGCCTCTTCTCTCTCACCTCCAGTGCTGTTTCTCAGTTCAGCAGCAGGAAGCATCATGTTCCACTGGAAGCCCAAGCTGATGCCTTCAGCCTGTTTGTCATCCTTCAGAAGTGGCATGCATCATAGTAGTCTAGAAGCCCGAATTGATGCCTTTTTCTTCCTCTTACGGATTGCAGTCTTCTTTTCTTGGAACATCTTCTCTCTTAGCTGCTGCATTGTTTCTCAGCTCAGCATCAGGATGCATCACAGTAGTCTAGGAGCCCAAGTTGATAGCTTCCTTCTCTTCCTCACCAGACAGAAGTATCATTTATCACAGTCATCTTAAAGTCCAGATTGATGCCTTCATCCTCCTCTCATTGATTGCAATCTTCTGTTCCTAAAATCTCTTGTCTCGCACCTCCAGTATTGTTTTTCAGCTTTGCAGAAGCATACATCACAGTCATCATAGTCTTCATCCTTCATTAGGAGGCTGTGTAGTGCTGTGATTAAGGGCACTGAGTTGCAAACCTAGAGACCTGGGTTTGAATCCCACTGCCCCCACTTGCATACTGTGTGACCCTGAGAAAGTCATTTAACTTCCTTGTGCTCCCAGGTCCACCTGGAAACAAGCTTGGTCTTAGTGTGCCTTTCCTGGTTAAACAATTTCCCCTTTCCCTATCCTCCAGCAGCAGAGAAGACATGTGCTGTGACATGGCATTGCAGTGTGAAGTGTACCTTCTTTGCTGCCAAGGTAAGTCATTCAGTTGAAAGACTCGCCCATTTACAACACAACTAAACACAACAACATAAATTACATACATACAATGAAGCTAGGAACACACACACTAAGACAAGACTGCAATAGTTGCAATAGCAGTAGCAACAGTAACACTTGCATACATAAAATACTGTGCCCTAAATGTTGCCTGACAGATATTTCTGCTTTCTCTCTCCCTATCTCTCTTTCTGTTAGTTTCAGGTAGCAAGTAAGTCTGCTCAAAAAGGCAACTTCAGCAGTGATGTCCATTGATAAGACATTGGTCATGACACTGCAGTGCAGTGCAGTGAAGCATAACTCATTTGCTGCCAAGCTCAAGTTAAAGATATGTATTTTTGTTGTATTAGAAAAAATAAAAATTATCAGGGCAAAAAAGATAAGATAAAATGAAGGGATCAGTGGCACAGAGTAGTGAGGCATCCTGACATCTGTGTTCAGGCCCCTAGACTGAGGCTGCAGGAGCACAGGCTGGCAGGGTGGAAAGATGACTAGGACTATTCAAGAAGACACCATCCTCCCATGGATAGGTTGGATTGCCCCATTTCATAGCAACTCTTGATGACAAACTTGTGGTGACTAACAGATATTTGCTTCTCACTCTTTCTCTCACTTTTTTCAGCTGCAAGTTCACCAGTTCTACAGCAGCAGCTTTGAAGGCAGCACCAGTGAGCCACCATTAATGCCATCATCAGCCAGGATGGCATACCCCAGCAATGCTAAGTGGTAAGGAGGACTAGAAGATTAAACCTATGCTAGAAGATCAGGTAGGGAGTGAGAGTCATCATGCAAGATTAACTATCCTTTTACATTTTTATGTTAAAGGAAAAACACCAGAAATACTAGAGAATGCAGCAGCTGCTGCAGAAATGCCTGATTAGGGCTTATAGCAATAAATTAAATTGTTTAATTAGCTGCCACATTTTAATTTTTACTTTTAAAGAACCTCACCAGCTGTAATGTGTGTTGAGCCACCTGCTGCCATCTCATGTACCCAAGGCAGCTTCTGGCACATAGGCTATGCTAATGAGGGCTACCGACTCTGCCATTAGTTGGTAGCATCCATTAACATAACCCGTGTGCTGGAAGTCACCTGGGGTGCACAAGATGGCCGTGGGCAGCTCAGCAAACATCATGGATGGCACAGTTCTTTAAAAATAAATACAGAAATGTAGCAGATAATAATAAAACATTCATTTATTGCTATAAGCCCTTTTCAGGCAAGTCTGCAGCAGCTGCTGCACTCTCTGTTTTCTGGTGTTTTCCTTTAACATATATCAGATTTTGGATCTGATATTAAATATCCACTCCAAATTTAAATACAATGTCTGGCCAGGTAAATTGTTTAAATATCTGATGTGGCAAGTCAGATTGAATTTGGCACTGAGCAACATTATCTCTGACCATGGACTCCTGATGGCACTTGATGACAAATGGACAGTGCTTTTGTGTTATGTGGTGGTCTGGGATGTTGTTATACATCATTCACATAAACTCTGACAGGTCAAACTCAGTGTAGGTCTGAAATCAGTGCTTCCAATAGTTTGCTTTTTTGCATACCTTATTATTATCAACAATACATATAGAGTGACAGATAAATAATTTATTAGATAGCACTTTTTTGTCAAATTACTTGATGCACATCACAGAGGAAGGAGAAAGAAGGAAGACTCAGCTCTTGAGTAAAATGCAAACAATTCTTTTTGTTGTTCCACCCATAAACCAAGAAGCCAACATTAGATAGCAAATCACCACTTTATCATGGAGAATAGTGGTAACAGCAACCTTAGTCAACAGTTTCACATACTATATCATCATGTCTGAACTGTTACAAAGTCCTGCACATGTTTCTTAATGGTGCATTTGTATACCTGTCTCTTCCGCTCTCCTAATACAGTATATTCTGCAGTCACAGCCAGAGTTTCTGTGCTACATCTGCCTAAAAAAAGTAACGTTTGGAAGCATCTGTCTTCTCCAATGTCAGAAGTCAATCTACCATTAAGAAACACATGCCATACTTTGTATCAGTTCAGAGAACATGTGTACTGTAAAACTGTTGCTAAGGTTGTTGTTAGCAACATTTGCCCTGCTAATAGGTGCTTTGCCATGAAACATTGGTTCCTTGTTTATGGGGGAATCAATAAAATGAATTAAGAAGAAGAAGAAGAAGAATCAGCATGTATATAGCGTTTTTCATACATCCAAAGCGCTTTTACAAGCAATGCTAGACTGGTAGTGAAGGGACTGAATGTGTGGTGGCGGCCATATCGCACATCATCACCCACACACAGCCTGGATAATTGCATGAACCGGTTCATGGGAAGGGGAATGTTGGCCAGGACACCGGGAATGTTCCCTACTCTTTGTGAAGAGTGCCCTGGGTTCTTTTACTTCCACCTGGACACCCACCAGGACAACACCAGGATGGGCAGAAGGGACCTCGGTTTAATGTCTCATCCGAAGGACAGCATACCCCAGCAGTACAGCACACCCCAATACTGCACTCAGATGCCAGCGATTTTTAGGTGCAAGTCCAATTCCAGTGTGGGATGAGAAACCATGACCTTCTGGTCAAGAGGCGGATGTGCTACCAACTGAGCCACACAATTAATTGCATTTTTTCAAGAGTTGAGCCTTCCTTGTTTCCTTCTCCTATTTCTGATGTGGTTTCTGCCTTGTGGAAGAGAGCCCCTCTGACCTATCCCTGGAATATGGCCCTCTAAGGCCAGGTGCATCCTGGGTAGGACTGTTTGTTACTATGCCAGTGAAGTTGGTAAAAAGTTGGAAATTGTGCACTATGCATAGCGGAATAAAGTTCCTGACTTTACCACTCACGTCACCTGGCAAACTCCTTCTTTAAAAAAAAAAAATGTTTCAATATATAGAATCCATTCACCACCCACTGTGCCATACTGTGCCCACCCTATTGGACAAGCAACCAATCAGGTATTATTATTGGTGAGGACATCATTATTCACACATTCTGCAGCAGGACGTGGAAGAGATGGTACATCTTGCTTCAGTATAGGAAATTTTCCTTTTTATTTTTTACAAGTTTAAATGTGTAACATTTGTCTACTTTGGGACTTTAGTGGAGGAGGGAGGTTGGGTTCTAGAGGGTAGTAGGGTGGGGATATGATATTTATAAGACTTGAAGACAGGGATAGAGTAGGGCAGATGGGTGGTGGTGTATTACTGATGTGGCACAAGCTGGAGGAAGAGCTATTTGTAGGTGTATATATAGAGATATAAACCACTGGGACTGTGGTGGGGAGGTAAGGTGTTAGAGGGTAGAGAGGTGGGGGTAGATAATACTAAAGGGTCTGGGTTGTGAGAGGGGGTGCTCACAGTATGCCACAGTGGGTGGTGGTGGCTCTATCCTTAAAATTGTTTTAAAAAAGAAATAAAAGAAACACTGTTATTTTCACCGGTAAAGTGCCACTTCACCAGGTGAAAACTACATGTCGTGATACTTCATTGTTATTTTCACTGGGAATGTGCCACAGTCTTGGTTGGGTGAAGGTGGACATTTTAACAGGTGAAGACTACTTGAAAATCTGCAGGCAAAGTGAAATTGGGAAAACATTGTGAATTTCTTCATGAAGTGAAGTTGGCTGACTTCACCCACACCTAATCCTGTGATTCTGTTGCTAAATTACACTTCACAGAAAAGACTATGAAAGTCATAAAATACACTCATAAACACAGTGAAGGAAAATCCTGACATCAGATAACTCTTACTACCACATGATTCTTGAAAGAAGAAAGTCTTATACTTGAGTGACCCACCTGGGAATTGGGTGGAATAAATTCCAATATGCATATTATAAATCATGAAAACATTTAGCCAGTTAGGTTTGTTTATTGCTAAGCATTCCAGGTACCCTTATAACATACAAATTATACCATGGACTCAAAACAAAAGACACAATCCTGTGTTTTAATTAGCTGGCTGGCACCTTTCTGCCATGGTAAATCCTACGATATACCCATGGCAAAGGTGCCAGTCAGCTGCAGCTCTCAAATTCATCCAACCTCCGCACTCCACAGCCGCAAACCACCAGGTTTAATCCCCGCTAAACTGTTGTGAACCTCACTCGTGCTGTGAACTCAAATCTGCAATCGCACCTGCAACCCCGTCAGCACTTTTTTAAAAAAAAGTCTCTTTAAACTCGTCCTCCAGTAGCCACCACAGAAGGGGACTGTTACACACGAGGGACTGTTGTCTTGCAGAGACAAATTCTTCTAATGGTTCACGGACTCACAGAAAGAGTAGCAAGAGCAGGAGTGAGGCACCTTGACCGAGGGGCGGCGATGTGGGTGCGGACACCAGTCCAGCATGTCTATCCGTGCTTCAAAATGGAGTCATGATGCACCAATGTTGAAAGCACAATGACTGTGCCACCAAAAAACAAAATCACTGTCCTTTACCAGCCAACAAAAAAATAAATTAAAATTGCTACCTGCTTCTCATGGCTGCTCGGAATCGCGGACTCCTGCTCCTTCAACAGCACTGCCGCTGTACTGTTCAGCACAATCAAACTTCCCGTGTCACAGTGGAAGTTCCCCAGCAGCAGCATTTACATCAACTATAAGAAAATAATAAGCAAAATGCCTGTTTTACTCCAAAACAGCAAATTCTGTCTCAGGACACTACTTACAGAGCCCTAGCTACACAGGACTACTTAACATTGCGCAAAGACACCTCACCTAAAAATCAATAAAAACATTTTTCTTAATTTTTTAATATATATTTCTCAGTCCTTCACTTCCTTTCCTGGTATAATCGCAATAAATACACTCGGAGGATGTGGGTTGTGGAGGATTACGACTGTGCTGGTTACACTCTGCTGCGCCTCATGGGAAAACCACTCCATCCGTGGTAATCCATAACCCACACCCCCTTGTGGCTTATTGCTTAAGTAGTCTTTTGCTAATTGTTCTAAAATTCTGAAATTCAGAGTTCAGTTGACATAGTCCATTTTCTACAAAAGGGCTTCTCTAAATTTCTACAAAGTGAAACATTTTGATTTGAATGTCAAGGTCCATGTTTAAAAACAGAAATCTGAAAAATAATTTATAATAAAAGTATATGTACAGTTCATTCCTGTGTCTCTTGTAATACATGTCTTTGATCTGAAGACATACGATTCAGCAGTGTTTTGCTCAATGCTTGCTTCTTTATTCATCAGCATGTCTGAACAACCCATAATACTCTGTAACTAAGGATACAGACTTCCAGACTATCTCCAGGGGTCTAAAGGGTCCTAGTGCCCTCACATACACTACAGTACATGCCTGCCTTTCCAGATATATGCTCCGAAACTTAAAGAAAAGTCATGCAACTCAAAATAATTACTATTACATTAATGAACATATTAACTCACAATGCACTTGCAGGTCTTGCAAGTACACAGTGCCAGAATAAATGTTCACTTTGGAAAGATTTTAATCCATAAATTCAATTTTATCTCCGATGTCCGTTTCACTCATATTTTTAATAAAGAACATAATCATGCAGTCTTGATGGAACTCCTCAGCTGCTCTGGGGGTTTACTTGATTGTCATTTAGTAACATTTGTATGTTCTAGGGTTGTTCTAGGCTATACCTAGAAGATACAAATCTCCTAATTCCTGTCCAATTAGGCTTCAGAGTGAAACATAACACTATTACAGCTCTTGCAAAGGTGACCAAAGACTGGCAAAGAGGACTGGACAATAGAAACTATGTCTGTGCTGTATTTTTAGACTTGAGCAAAGCCTTCTACACTGTCGACCATAGTCTGCTACTCTCTTCCTTGCAAGCAATAGGGCTGGACACACTTTCCTTGCAATGGTTTAATGACTACCTCTCAGACTGTCTCCAGCAAGTAAAGGCTGAAGGTGAATTCTCAACCCTCAAACCACTTCAAAGAGGCATTCCTCAGGGATCTATACTAGGTCTTATTTTGTTTGCTATATATCTATATATATATATATATATATATATATATCAACAACATTGATGTCTCTATAACCAGGGCCAACATTTATCTGTTTGTTTGCAGATGATACTGTACTCTATTTGAGCCGTTCTACCCCAGAAGCTGCATGTTATAACCTGCAAGTTGAATTCAATTTACTACAAAAACAGCTCCTAAACAAAATGCTTTTGCTCAATGCTAAGAAAACCAAAGCAATGCTTTTCTCTCTCCCCTGGTTCATGCAGCCAACCTGGTTGATGTAGGACTAGTGCCACAAATTTCTACAATCCTCGGAGAAAAATTGGAATTTGTTTCGAAATTCAAATATCTCAGAGTTTGGCTGGATCATAGGCTCTCCTTTATACAGCACATAGAGGACTTACTAAAAAAACTACGACAAAGATTAGGCCTTTTTTTTAGGATCAGCCACTACCTAACAAAAGATGCTAAACTATGTTTGGTCCAAACAACATTTCTCTCCTTGATTGACTACGTGGATTTCTTATACAGTCATTGTCCTGCCTCTTACCTCTCAAAACTAGACACACTGTACCACAGAGCCCTGAGATTTATTACAGGGCTTCCTTTCACTATGCACCACTGTACACTATAAGCAGCCATGGGCTGGACTTCCCGTCAGTATAGGCGGAATAGAAATGTTGCTCTATGGACTCTTAGAGCAATCTCCAATAAGTTCCGCAAATACATTGCTGACTGCCTCCCCTTAAACCAGCTAGGCAAGTATGGCCTGAGGAGCTTTACAACCATCTCCTTGACAGTTCCCAAAGCCAAATCATGCTTTGGTAGAGTGGTCATAAGCTTTGTGCTGCCCTCCATATGGAACAATCTTCAGGAAGCACTGAAGCTGAGTACTTCTGTCAGCGTTACTACTTTCAAGAGGGTTAGTGTGATAATAGCGCAGCAAGAATAGTGCTAACCATATGAGGGTGTAAATAACATTGCAGCATTTCATAGCGCACATACAGTTTAGCACTCAGCTATTATAGCGTTTGGCTGATCCATCATCTAAGCTAATCCAGAACTATGCCAAAACATTACACCAACCCCTTCCTACTCTATGAGCTGGGATTGTTGGCTGCTTTTCCCTCTCCCTCCTATGACCTGCCAACATCTTACACTTAAACACTATCTACTTGTTGTTGGCTTGACATCTAATAGTGGTTGCTATTTCTCCATATTCGCTGTGGGATTACTGATCGCAGGGGACTCCTCCTTCGGACTGTAATTCTGGGCTGCAGTTTTTCTGCTCTTCATTTTTTTCTCCTGTGAGGGGTCAACAGCTAAATTCTGTACTGAGAGAGAGTCATGAGTTTACAAAGCAGCTCCCCATATTCTCCTCAATTCTGACTCGATGTATTAAGCTGCTTCACAGTGCTGCTGACTCTGGATCTAAGCTAATTATGACAGAGTCTTATTTTTCTATATATATGGTATATTATGATCCTTAAGCACTAGTCATTTAACTGCCTGCGAATCTATTCATTTACACATTTGGTACTGTGTTGGGTTGGGTACATGATGTGGACAGAATTTTCGATAGTAGCTTCCTGTCTAAACTGTCAGTCACACTTACCGTAACCTGGCGCCCATTTGACATTACCACTATAAATGAACGTGCTCATATGGTAGCACTATTTTCCTTCACGCTGTTTCTGACACGCTATTATCACCGGATACCCTTTCAAGACCCTTTACTCTCGTCTCATTAAGGAGACCTGTAATTGTCTCCTTTGATCCTAATCCTGCAATTTTCTACCTACTCTGTGTTGTAGGACTCCCTTCTCCTTACTTTTTTTACATCTGTAAAACCATCCTTCATGCGACTGTCGTTCTTGCCTTCTAGCTTCTCTGTCCAGCCCTCACATGCCTTCTGTTTATTTCCCCCTCCTCCCCCATTATGGTGGATGTTCCCTATTTCAGCTAGCAGATCGAGCTATATGTCCCTTTTCCTTAGCTCCTCATTATCACCCTTCCTTCACTACCCCCTATCACCCTATTTCCCTTAGTTCACCCCTTAGTATCCCTCACCCTAGCCTTTCACTGTACCTATGCCAATATCCCTTCATCCTTCTAACCTAATACTGCCTGATCCTGGCCCCTGGTTCTGGTCCCTAGGACTCTAACTTATTCACTTCAACTGGGTTACTACCCTTCACCCGCCATTCTTCCCTTCCTATGCCTCCTAAGGTACCTGTTTTCATGCAGTACTTAGAAATTGGCTCCATTGGGTCATGCTCCACTCTACAGCTATATATGGATATTGAAATTGATATATGATTCTCCTATGATATTTCCTTTTTGTATGTCTATCATTTGTTGCACCTTATTTCTTATGTATTGTTAGTGCATTGTGATCTTGTATGCATATACAGTATATACACCTATGTATGATTTTTCCTTTTATACGTGACCTTGTTATACCCAGGTCTTTCTTGCAAATGAGCCTCGCTCAATGATGTTCACCTGGATAAATAAAGATTTTGATTGATTGATTGATTGATTGATTTGTGCTTCAACAGTGGTGGGTCCTGGTGGGTCATCATAGTCAGTCTCCCTAACTTGAGGTTTGGAGGTATTTGGATCAGTCTCTTTATAATTCTTTGCATGTGAGATATTATGGTAGCAATGTTGCCCCTTTGTTGATTCTACCACAACACTGGTTCCTTTTTGTATTATCACTGTGTAAGGTTAATTCTCCCATACATTTGCTGGCTTGTTTTCCTGCCTTTGCCATTTGCTGATAATAGAACTTTCTCCCCTGGTTCAAACTTAGGGTAACATTTTCAACCTTTGACAGCATACGTTTTCATCCTTTGTTTCTGCTGCTTATCTCTGTTTTCCAAGCTGTTCAGTATATCTCTTGTAGCTTCCAGGTGTAGTAACTTGTTCTTGACCTGACAATTAAATAGCAGCTGAGCTGATGGCACCCCTTTTGTAGTGTCTGATGTTGTTTGGTACATAAAAATAAATGTATAAACTTCCCTTTTCCAGTCTTTCCCCTTGGCATGAGCAGTCTGTATGGCCTTTTTAGTACAGCATTGTAATGTTCCACTTCTCTATTAGCCCTTGGACAATATGGTGCCACACTCTGACGAAAGATTCTATTTTGTCTAAAAAATGCTTTGACTTCCTCTGAGTCAAATTGTTTCCCATTTTCTGTAATACAACATTCTGGTAAGTAATGTGTGGTAAAACATTTTTTAACCT
This sequence comes from Neoceratodus forsteri, assembly GCA_016271365.2. NCBI lineage: Eukaryota > Metazoa > Chordata > Ceratodontiformes > Ceratodontidae > Neoceratodus > Neoceratodus forsteri. The sequence continues at coordinate 1,047,266,085 of CM057456.1, forward strand.
CTGAATGACTGCTGATAATGTGACACTTTTCATATTTTCTACTTTGGGGTATCTAGAGTAATAGTCAATTAGAACTAGCAAGTGCTCACCAGAAAGGAACAGACCACACAAATCCCTAGCAACTTTCTCCCATGGACCCTCTGATGAAGGTGGCATCTGATGTGAGGCAGGGGCTGAGGTTTTCCCACTAGTTGGCAAGCATAATGTGGCAGTAAGCTGTTTTACTTCATAGTCTATGCCTGGCCACTAGACTTGGTGTCCTTTATGTGTTATAGTTAACTCTTTCCCTGAGTTCTTCTAGAATGAACAGTCTGCTTTGCCTCAGTATTCATAACCCTTATATTGGCATTTCACCCCACACCTGAAAATAAGGTTGTCAAGTATCAGAATGTTCCCACTACCCTGATTTAAAGTTTTTTTTTATATATTCTTTATTTTCTCATTTTATTACAACAGGAGTACAGTTATCCAGTTTTTACAGTACACACAAAGTCAATACTGAGGTAGGGTACATACAGAGATGTCAGACTTCATTACAACTACTCTATTAAATTATCTCTAAATAGCAGATAACTACAATCATGGTTAAATAGCTGCAGCAAAAAGGGGAAACTACACACCATTCAAGGGACAAAAGAATCATCTAAGGGGGAAATATATAAAACCCATGATCTCCTAAATAATTCAAATTTAATGAAGCGATCCATTGCGGTAGCAATGGAGCATTCCAAGTAATAAATCTCTGACATCATGGAGTGCCAATGGGTCAAGGTTGGAACTGTGGTGGTCCGCCAAAGGTGGGTTATCACTTTCTTTGCCACAGCCAAATAAAGATAAAGCCTTTTCTTATGCTGAGGAACCAAGCCATCTTCTCAAATATACAAAAGAATCATTTGCTTTGTTAAAATAAAATCAGAGTCAATTAGAAGTTGTAAGTTTTTAGTAATATCTATCCAATAGTGAGATATTTTCGGGCAAGTATAGAATATACGAGAAATATTTGCCCTAGTCTGCCCACAATCTCTCCAGCACATACCATAACTTTACGGCAAAAATCTGACTAATTTATCCGGGGAAATAAAGAACTGCATATGGCATTTCCAGATATATTCAATCCAGTATGGGGCTTGTGATACCTTCATGGAGTACGGAATTTGTTCAAACCATTTATCATATGCAATTTGGGTATTCAGCTCCCGATTCCATCTAACCAAGATATCTTTAGTTGACTCCCTCCAATATTCCCTAAGGGACTTATACAGTAAACTGATTAAATGTGTATTTTGTCTACCATTAATGGTCTCTATAATTAAGCTCATGATCATTGGGATCAAACTTGGGAGAGATAGTTGGGTAGCTCGTGATCCCATTAAAAATGAGAGGACCTGCAGATATCTAAAATGGTGTGTAAAAGGGAGGCCAAATCTAGTCTGTAGGGTTGCAAAGGTAATTACCCCATGTGTATCCAAAAATTGATAGATCAGAGATAAACCCATTCTATGCCATTCCCTATAAACTGAATCTGATTGGGGTGCAAAGAAATCCTTATCCTTTATCAGTGGTTTGAAATAATCAAAAGTCTCTGCAAGTTCCTGCCTGGCTCTCACCTCATACCAAACCTTTAAGGTATTGCTGGTACCCCAGGTGAAATCTCCGAAGCATGGCTTGGAGTCAAGTGGAGCAAATATAATTGGGAAAATATTATGAAGGTCATTTAATATGAACTCTATAAATTTCCAAGGTGGCATCGTATGAAAGTTCAGCCAGGTCAGGATTATTTTACAAGTAGTGGCCCAATGATATTCCTTTAAGTTAGGGAGACTGAGACCACCTTTGGCAATAGGTAATCGTAATAATGACCATCTTATTCTCGGATGATGCCCAGCCCATACAAATCTAGAAAGTATTCTGTCCCATGAGCAAAAATAAAATTTTGATGGAACAAAAGGGAGAGTTTGAAAAAAATAGAGAATCTTGGGGAACACTGTCATTCAAATTGTCTGTATACGTTGATAAAATGACAAAGAGAAATGTGTCCACTTCTCTAAAGAGTGTTCTATATCTAATGTCAGGGGTTCCAGATTAAAAAGCTCTAAAAGTTCCAGGTTCCGGGGAATAAAGACTCCCAAGTATTTAACCCCGTTGTTTCTCCAACTAGCAGGAAGTTGCTTCTTCAGATCTTGGGAGAGGGCAAAATTTAGAGGCAGGAGTTCTGTTTTTTGGATATTAATTTTATATCCTGCAATATCTGAAAACTTCTCTATTGCCCTTAAAGTAGCAGGGACTGAAACCTCGGGGTCTAATAAAGTTAATAATATATTGTCTGCATATAGTGAAAGAGTAGATTTTCTCCCCCCTAGAGGTATACCTTGTATAGCTGGGGTTTGTCTAATTGCTGATGCCAATGGCTTGATATATAAAGCAAATAAAAGCGGTGACAATGGGCAGCCCTGTCTTGTCTCCCTTCCAAGCAGAAACCTGTCAGATAACTGGACATTTACCTTGATGCATGCCTTTGGGGCTGCATACATCTGTCAAAGAAGGGAAACAAACTCATCAGGGAACCTGAATCTGCTCAGTATCTTCCAAAGGAAGAGCCAGCTGACCCGGTCAAATGCTTTGTCAGCATCAAGGCTGACAAAGACTGCTGGGATTTTTCTCTGGTTGACATGGTCCAGCAAATGTATTGTCCTACAGATATTATCCGATGTTTGTCTAGACTGGACAAACCCAGACTGATCAGCGTCTACTAAATGAGGGATCATATTTTCTATCCTATGTGCCCAGACCGCCATAAACAGCTTGTAATCCATGTTTAGTATGGATATTGGTCTGTAGGATGTAACGGTATCAGAAGGCTTTCCCTGTTTTAATATGGGGGGAGATATTTGTGTAATCCCACGATGGTGGTGGGGCACTTCCTTCCTGTATTTCATGGAAAGCTTTAACCAGGGTTGGGGCTAATTACTTGAAAAAAGTTTTATACCATTCGGCTGGCATCCCATCCAGGCCTGGAGTTTTCAGTGTTTTACTGTCAGTAACTACTTTCTTAAGTTCCTCTAATCTAATTGAGGACTTCAGCGTCTCCACCTCTCCTTCACCTAGTCGGGGTAGGGTAAGAGAATTAAAAAATTTCTCTACCTTAAAGGGGTCTGTCGGCAAAGGTGCCGTATATAGCTGGGAATAGTATTTCTGAAAACATCTCATTATATGGTCTGTATCTGTAGCTCGATAATTAAGTGTGGGATCAACTATCTGTGATATATATGTGGTGGTCCTCTGCCCTCTCAATCGTCTAGCAAGGTTTCATGCCCCTTTTGGGCCTCCCTTATACCTGTGTATTTTTAAATAAAACAGTGCCTGCTGCGTCTTCTCGACTGGCTTTTATATGGTTAATCTGTCTCCTAGTCTGTTCCGTTACCACAGTCTGAGCCTGTTGTAGTTCCCTCAATTCTCCATGCAACTTAGTATATTTCTGTTCCCATTTTCTTTCCTTGCAGTCGCATATGCAATGATCTCTCCAGGAATCACCATTTTTATGGTGTCCCATAATATAGTCGCCAGAGTCTCCGGGGCAGTGTTATCTGAAATTACCTGGGTAATTTTAGCACTAAAACTATCTCTAAAGGCCTTATCCCTTAAAAATAAAGTATTCAGGAGCCACCCTGTGGTTTTCCTAAGTACCTGAAAGTCTAATTTTAAAAATAAAGGGGAGTGGTCCGATAAAAATCTAGGGCCAATGGTCAGGTCATATAGGTAGTCTATATGTTCCCTCAAGATAAAAAAATAATCTAGCCTCGAGTATGAGTTGTGTCTGGGAGAATGAAACGTATACCCCCTTGATGAGGGATAAAAATGTCTCCAAATGTCTGCCAAACCTAAGGTTTTTAAATTAGAGCAGAACAGTTTTTGCGCAGGTGAGGACCGATATTTGAGTGGAAAGGAAGAATCCAGAGATGGGTTCAAGGTTAAGTTAATGTCTCCCCGTCAGCAAACATCCCTGCAAGTTATCTATCAGCATATCAAAGAATCTTTTCAAGGCAGTAACTGGCATCATCGGTGGAAAATATACATTTACCAATGTCACTTGTTTCCCATATAGTATCCCATTTAATATAACATATCACCCCTGTGAGTCAATATGCTGTGAGGATAGGTGGAAGGGAGAGGCCCGAGGAATCATTATCACTGTCCCACGACATTTTCCCTTTGGGAAAGACGATGCATAAATCTGATATCGTCCTCCCTGAGCCAACTTAGCATGTTCTATATCTGTTAGATGGGTTTCCTGTAAATATATAACATCATTGGGGTGTTTCTGCAGATATTGAAAAAGTCTGGCTCTTTTAATTGGATTATTCAACCCATTTATCCCAGGTCACATCTGGAATCGAGCTTTTAGCTCAGTATGCTTTCCTGGTAAATCTCGTAAATAAATAAATTTATATTAAGGGACAAAGCCCGTATCGCTTGGACTGCCATTATTACTTACTAAGTCCAGGGGCCTCTCCCTGGCATCGAACCCCCCTTTAACAGGCCAACAGACTGACCCAACTCAATCCCTCATGATACCAGCTCCCACCATGTAGTTCTCCTATGTAGTTAATACATATCTGACTCTCTGAAATCCCTCGACTCTGATCTGTGCACCTTAATACCTCTATATCTGTATATTTACTGTCAACTGTATCTTCCCGCTGTATCTGTAAGTAAAATTAAAAAATCAATGCAAATGTTTTTATATTATAACTATATAACAACAATTTGCTACATAACTTTCTAGCCCTAACAGACTGTTGTAACCTTGAACTGGGTGAAAACAAACCCTTAATGATCGAACTTTGTACATGTATTTCGACTTCCAAAGTAGGGGAGGTGGTGGCATTACTCCCTATTTGTGCCCCCAAACAAGATGGAGGAACTGGGGGATATCCGGGTGCATAAAGCTCACAGGCCCTCTGAGGGTGAAAATTCCCTCTAATAAGAAAAAAATAAAACCTGGGCAGTTAGGAAAGTTTTGAACAAAAAAGGAAAATACAGAAAATCACCTTAGAACCAAGGCTTTTCTGCCCTTTTATTTCTAACATAAGACTGCAAACCTAATAGCAGTGGTTGACTTCCCCTCACTTTAATATATGGCTCTGCATAATAGAAACAAAACCACTTCTTCTCTCTCCATGTCAGCTGCTATACTTGTTAGTGCATACATTCTAACATGGGTAAAGAACTCTTAAACATTTAAATCTCAGAAGCTCAAAATTATACAAGCCTGAATGTCCGCTTCAGAGTCCCAAGGAGTTAAGTAGTCTCCCCACCATTAGCTCTCTATAACAGAGTCACCAGGGGGAATTCAATGTTCAGGTAGCACGTGTGAAACTTCAGCTTCCTTATCTTGTTCAGGTTCTTCCCCGAGTAGGTTGGCGAAAAACTGCCAGATGACTTGTAAGGCTGCCTGGATCCGCGCCTCTTCCCTTTCGGTCATCTCCTCGTGCATTCAACATTCGCCATCTGGATGGGCTGGAAGATGTTGCTGGCCCTTGCTCATCTTTCTTCTTGATCTGGAGGCCTGTCTTGATAAGTTCTTCCCTGGCTTCTTCTGCTGAGTGAAACTCTCGTCTTCCAGTAGGAAGCTGTACCAGCAGCCAGGCCGGGTAAGGGGTAGTAAACTTAACATTTGCTTCTTTCAAGGCCGGTAGAATGTCCGCATAGGCCCGTCTATTCCACATGGTCTGCGGAGCATAATCATTGTCGAAATAAATGCAGGTTGGGCCATAGAAGGTCTTCCCCTTACGCCACGCTGTAGACAAAACTTTATCTTTTACCCCATAGCTCAAAAAGGGAGTATTATAGACCAAGGTCTAGCCTTCGGATCCGTGGGGCCTGGGCCTAGCACCCTATGTACCCTTTCCAAATCGAGTTGCATATCTGGTGGTAGCTCCGATGCCATTCTCAGAACCATTACCATGAATTCCGCAATATTTTGGCCCTCGGAGCCCTCTGGGATATAGTAAACTCTCAGGTTTTTGCGGCGGGCCCTATTTTCCGCATCTTCTTGTTTTGACTGGAGATAGGCACATTGATCCTGTAGTTCTTGAATCGACCCTTCCAGGTCGTCTACCCTATTTTTGACTACAGTGATCTGCTTCTCTGTAATGTCAGTTCGTTGCTCAAGATTGACCACAAATTTACGCAGTTCCCCATACATCTCTTTGATCTCAGCACGGAAAGAGAGAAGTTCCTTGTAGATGGTATCAAGTTTTACCCATTTATTTTTAATTTTACTGCATATTGGCTCAGTCTCTTCAGGATGTTCATTTGTGGCAACCAAGAGTTCCAAATCAGAGGCCTCGAGGGCGGACATCATATCTGCGTTAAACCGACTTCCATTGCTCAGCCGCAAGTATTACTTTCAGCTGTACTGTAGTCCCTGTGTACCTTGATGATTTTTTTCTCCACTCTTCTTACAAAATGCTATTTTTACAGGGAAATTAGCGAGAGGAGGTCACGGAGCTCGGAATTAGACCGCCATCTTGGCCACAAGCTTAACCGTAAGTCCCCTGATTTAAAGTTTTGACACACTTGCTGTAAAAATCACATCTCATTCCAATGCCTACTAAATCTCTTCAAGCATCACAGCCTTTGGCACTGCATACCCTGCAAGGAAATGTACACACTGGCCCGAATATTCAGAAGGGTTGTGCATGGCGCCAACACTGACTGCGCCGTCGCAACTTTACTGTCTTGATGCGATATTCAAATGGGGATTGAGCCTGGCACAAATCCGATGCACCAGGAGCTCATCAGTAATGTGGTGCGGCGCATGGGGGTGCCCATGCATACTCCGCGACATCCCGATATTCAGCCAGGGATGTGCTGAGCCCATGCATGCGCCCTACCTGCACCGCACACAGGTGAGCCAAAAAGAACAGCTGGCCACCCACAGGTGAGCTGCCATATTGCAAGGTGCAACATGGCAGCTGCCACCTGTGGTGTCCCTGACTCAGCTGCACCTTCGTGGCGGCACCCCCCATGCCCGATCGTGGGCATAAGTAGATGTAAATAAATGTCCAATATCCCTGGTGGTTCAGTGGACCACTTGCAGCCCGATTGTGGGAATATGTAGAAAATAAACACATCCAATATCTCTGGTGGTCCAGTGGCCCGCTTGCAGCCCGATCATGGGCATATGTAGCACATAAACACGTCCAAAATCCCTGGTGGTCCAGTGGACTGCTCGTAGCCAATCACGGGCATCTGTTAATATAAAAGTTGTCCTATATCCCTGGTGGTCCAGTGCACTGCTCGCAGCCCGATCGCGGGCATATGTAGCACATAAACACGTCCAAAATCCCTGGTGGTCCAGTGGACCGCTCGCAGCCCGATCGCGGGCATCTGTTAAAATAAAAGCTGTCCTATATCCCTGGTGGTCCAATGGGCTGCTTGCAGCCTGATCATGGGCATCTGTTAAAATAAAAGCTGTCCTATATCCCTGGTGGTCCAGTGAACCGCTTACAGCCTGATCACGGGCATATGTAGCACATAAACAAGTCCAAAATCCCTGGTGGTCCAGTGGACTGCTCACAGCCCAGTTGCGGGCATCTGTTAAAATAAAAGCTGTCCTATATCCCTGGTGGTCCAGTGGACCAATTGCAGCCTGATCGCGGGAATATGTAGTAAAATGGAGAGGTCAATATCCCTGGTGGTCCAGCGGTACCCCCTCCCCACCCGCCCACTGGTCCCACCGCCCGCTCCCTCCCAGTCAGTGGTGGGTGGCAGCACCCCACCCACCTGCCGCCCCGCCGCCCGCCGACTGACATCATATGGTAGGGCTGTATGCCTATTGGTCCACAGCGTGAGCCAATGGGCATGCAGCCCGTACCATACTACACAGTCCAGATATGTGAATGGATCGGACCACCAGGGATATTGGATGTGTTTATGAGCTACATATGCCTGCGATCGGGCTGTGAGCAGTCCACTGGACCACCAGGGATATAGGACAGCTTTTATTTTAATAGATGCCCGCAATCGGGCTGCGAGCGGTCCACTGGACCACCAGAGATATTGGATGTGTTTATATTCTACATATGCCCGCGATCGGACAGTGGCACTTTTTCAGCAGCAGGGGGGCATCAGTCCTCGGATAAGCAGCCTGGCAGGCAGGCACTAGGGCGCAAGTTGACAGGGATCGGCACACCTGCATGCAATTGGGCCATAATGACATGCAATGGCCCCATTTGTGCCTTGCATGCATTATGGCCCCATTTGCTGTGCACTTTTGAATATCGCGGTTGTTGCGCCTGAAGCGCAATGGAACTTGCGCTAGCGCAGCCCCCTGCTCCACTCTAGCCACTTGCACTGGCGCAGTGCCACTGTGCCATGCACACTGCGGGTGGCCAGGGTGCGATATTCAGCGATGCTGTGCCATGGCGCAGATCCATTGAATATCACCCTGTCAATGCCCCTGCGCAGCCAAGTTGCGCTATGCCCAGGCTTGCGCCACAGCCTGGTGCAGTCTGAATATCCGGGCCACTGTACTCTTCCATAAGATACCAGCTTTGAAAATCAGGGATGTCAGATGGTGATCAGGATAACACATCTACTATATTTAAAACTCCCAGCTGATACTTTACTTTAAATCAGTAAGTTTGTAGCCTCAAAGAGCACCTTTCACTGTATTTTGTAATTCTCAAAACATCAAACAGGGAGCTCTCTTACCTCATCGGGAGCTCCTCCAGGTTGTTTTCACCTTTTTATATCTACCCCCTCCCCAAGTAAGGGTAGAGATGGTAATTTTCCCCCAAGGGGCTGGATGCATGATCCCTTTCCACTTCCTGACTCTCTGATCTGCCCCCACACTCCAACATTTTGTGATGTCTTTGTGGGCCGATCACGGAGGTGCACTCCATTCAGTTGAATGGAGCATCTTTTTCAAATGTGATTTCCCAATTTTAAATTGGATTTTGGCACCTATTGATGCCAGGTTTCAACTAACAAGAGCCTTGTTAGTTGAAACCTGGCATCAATAGATACCAAAACCTGATTTTAAAATTGGGAAATACCATTTGAAACAGACACTCCATTCAAGTGAATGGAGCACACCCCCACGCTCAACCTACAAAGATGTCACAAAACCTCTGAGCAGGAGGGTGCAGATCAGAGAGTCAGGAAGTGGAAACGGATTGTACAGACAGACCCCTGTGGGCAAAGTACAATCTCTTCCCTTCCTTGGGGGGGGGGGTAGAAAAAATGTGAAAACAGGCTGGAGAGCTCCCGAAGAGGTAAGGGAGCTCCCTGTTTGATGCATTTAGAATTAAGAAAGATGCTCCTTAAAGAGCAGGTGCTTAGTACAGGTGTATATCTTAAAAAATGAAGATTTAGGGCCTTTAGATGCCTCTGCAATCAATCAGTTTGCTTTTATTTGTTTATTTACTTACTTTTCCATCTTTGTATTTGTATTTTGCCAATTGCTAGTGAAAAAAGAATCCAATGGAGTCCCTGTGTGATGATGTCATAAAATCCTTACTAGCAAGACTGCCAGTGTATTTCAATGGGAAACTACAAATCTGTTTTCAGATTTTTTATGAAGAAATAACACTTCCTGTCACCAAAATATTATATATTTAATAGAAATATGTGATGTTTGATAACATGTGATCTTTTGTTATAATTTAGCAGGTGACATTTTCTTCATTACCAGATTTTACTTGGAAAGAAGTAAAGAGAAGCTAATTATTGTATTCAAAAACGTAACATCATACAGGTGGAACAATATAGAGCAAACATATAAAAGGCAAAGTTTGTTGATGAAATTAAGTATCAATTTCATTTGAAAAAGATAGAAAAATGTATTTAGTTTCTCACTGAAATACACTGGGCTCTGGGCCAGATGGGTCTGTCACTGTGTGGAGTGCAGCAGACATTGCTGCCCTACACACCATAGGTATTGCTGTGTCCCTCACACTACCAGCCACCTTGTTACTGTAGCATCTGCTATGCACTGTAGCAGGAACTACAGTTTGACTATTGCATGCATTACCACCACCTGTGCAACACCACCACCACTGCCTGTGCTGTGTAGTCCCCTGGGGCACAGTAGTCTATGCAACTGTGTACAAACGTAGCCTGCAGCTACAACCATGCTCTTCCAGACTGATCTACAGGTGAAGCTGAGAGCAGACCCAGCCTGCCCCTGTACTTTCAGACTGACCTACAGGTGGAGCTGTGGGACCCTGCAATAGTGCTGCACAATCTACATGCAGATCAGGCCATAATGAGCTGCTAATATGAATGTTTGCCCACCGACTGCCTAAGTAGGCTCATTGGCATGTCACTTTTAAATATTGCAAATGTTTGCCCCGGGGCAAATATCCTAGCGCCAGTCAAATGTGTTAACCCTGCACAAATGCTGTGCTAATGTATTTGCACCACACAAACTTGTCTGAATGATAACACAGTTCTGGTTTATTTGGCCTGCACTGTTGTTTCGTTGTTTGCAGCTTTAGTGCAACCACTTCTTTGCTAGCACACACATTGGCCACATCTGCGTGCACTGGGCTACGGTTTTGGTTTGCACTTCCCGGATGCTATATTCAGCGCTGTCTTATTTGCAGGGCTATTACTGCACTGCACTCCCAGCCCTGTTTGCATGGCTTCATTTGCATGCTATATTGAGCTGCTTTAGCCCCGGGGCTATTCCTTTGAATATAGCATGCAAATGGTTCTGGGCTAATTTAGCACACCATGCAGTGCTAATTTTGCCCTGGGGCTAAGTTTTGAATAGTTTACCTTACTAAAGCCTTCGATCTGGTCAACCATAAGCTCCTACTTAACAAACTCCTTGGCCTGGTTTTGTCACAGAACACAGCTGACTGGCTCCACAGCTATCTCATCAATCATTCCCAGTGAATGAAGATTGATAAATCTTTGTCTGACATTTGGGGGTGTACTGTATCTACTGGTTTTCCCCAGGGCTCCATCTTGGGCCCAATCCTTTTTGGCCTCCTCATAAATAAACTGCCTGATGCTTGTCAGACAGTCAAAGTACTCGTCTTGCTGATGATGCTATCATCTATTCCAAAAACCCTGACCTTGTAGCCTTACTGCCACTCTCAAAGGTCACTTGAAATCTGGTTCTCCAACAACAAACTGATCCTCAATTACAAAAAAAACAAAGACCATGCTCTTCTCTAGCCTCCAGCTGAAAAGCAAAGTTCTACCCTTTGTCATCCTAAAGGGCCAAGGTCAAAACCTTGCATAGGTGTAGACCTTCAAATATCTTGTAGTAACTCTGGATGATATCTTTTGCACCCCATGTTGACAATCTGGTGGCTATAGTTAACAGAAGACTGGGTGTCTTGTACAGTAACAGGAACAGTTTCACCAGGATGCTAGACACCTTATTGTGGCTAGCTCCATTCTGTCACTTACAGATTATGGGCTCCCTGTCTACGCTGCTATATGTGACATGGTGCTAAACAGAGCAAAGCTGATCTGTAATAAAGCATGCCACTTTGTACTTGGTGCAGATTACCACACTCATAGTTGTACCCTTTATACACTCAGTAACTGAATAAAGCTTCAGACCTGTTTGCTATCCAAAAAAGATTTCTTGCGCCTAACACCTGCTGCTTTAGCAAATTGCTACCCCACCATCTCCAACCAATGCAACAGCAGGAACATAGCTAGGAATGCCCTTAAGCCATTTTTCTGGCATACTCGGCTGGGGATGTGGTCATTTTCTGTCAGGGCCGCTGTCTGGTTAAATGAACTGCCTGATATACTGCTGAATTTCCCCAAGATTAATCAGTTTAAGAGATCTTTGTGGTCCACATTTGCATTCCAGTGCAAGTGTAACCATGAAACATTTTTTTTCAGTTTCTCACTGTGCATAATCAGTGAATTTCTATACAATGATCTGTTATGAATTTTTCAAAACTGTATGTAATTATTCTGCCTTAAGTGCTAGGAGACTAACTTGACTGCTTTTCCACTGGAACTGTTTATCGTACTTGTAATATTTTTGTGACTATGTATTTCATAATTAGTTAGTTAGTTAGTTAGCTAGTTAGTTAAAACTTTATTTTTTAACAGAAAAAGAACTTTAGGCCTGAAGATCTATTTATTAATGTGATGTGGAACCTTTGTAAAAGAGCTCTTGTGCTCAAAGGCAATCTTTGAAGTTTTCAATAAATAAAAAAAAAGACCGCTGCCAATACCATGGGACTAGCATCCACAGTTAGTTTTGTTTCTATATTGGGCTTATACTATACCATCACTTCAGCACTTGTCAGGTTGTTTTAAGTGAATGAAACACACTCTGCCAGCATTCAGTCCATACTCAGGTAATATTTTTTTCTGGTGAGTTCAGGGACACCAATAGTTCAGCTGCTAATGAAAAGTTTGAAAGTCTTTAAGCCTGCCTATCCATGAAGGTATAGAGTGGGCTATGTACTGCACAACTCCGGCGCATAGCCCACTCTGCATCTGCCCGGCCCATTTGTGCATTCACAATGCATATACACCCCCCACCCAACCAATGCCCCTGCCGATCACAGAGCTCCATACGGGGGTGGGCCTGGGAGCTGGGGGTAATGGGGGGGCATGCCAGCATACTGAGCATTCACTTCAGTGCGGAGTGCTGTGTGTGGGGGGGGTCCACTGGCTATGCCTTTGTAGGGCAGCTGTAAACCATTGGGGATGGTTACACACCCCCTGGGGAAGCAGCCACTGGTTGCAGTGGGCATGGCAGGGGGCATTGGCCCCCACAATAAGGATACCCTTGCTGTCGGGGCACAGTGGGAGGTCGGGGACAGTCAGCCATGGTACCCACCAACATCACGGTCAGCACGCTGCATGCTGGTCAACAACATGGTGCTGCACGGGCACAGGGGATCCACTGTAGGACCCTGCCAGGGCAGCCGATTGGCTGACTGCCAGGATCTGCTGCTCCGCACCTGCCTGCCTCCATGAACCTGTGTGCTAGGGGAGGGGCCAGTATTTGTGAATGCGGCCCCCGTGTGGATCTCCCAAGAGTGTGGAGCTGTGCACCTAGATACATGCCTTTGGGGCACACATTAGTGAATAGGCCACATTTTGAGAATTGGTTTAGGATCTCCTCAGTTCCCTTTTCTGTGCTAATACAGTTCAGTTGTGACAGGCCAACATGTTTGACTCCTATTTGCGTTGCAGCTTTTTTCCCTAATAATGATCCACCATCACTTGCCACAACATTAAAATCCAGTGTACTTTTTATCACCTATTCTTATTGAGGTGTCTAATATCCTGAGTAGTGTTAATGGAACATTTGATCCATATGGAAAGATTTGAGTCGTGGATTTCTTGAACATGGACTGCGGCAAATTTACTTTATGCAGTGTAGGCTCATCCATAATATTCTCACTAGCCCCTGAATCTACAAGAATAGTCACTATTTTGTCATTTATGTGAACTTGCACTCTGCTATTTGTTTCTACATCCTACAGCACAAACACGTACTCATCACCTGCCTCATTAGGCATTTCCATTTGTGTTTCCATGTGGTTTACTCTACCTCTTGTACAGTGCTTGTTAAATCTCCTGTACATCCACATCTACCACACAGTGCAGCTAGCTGGTGCTGGGGGAAATCGTTCCTTAGGGAAAGTCCAGGTAGTGGTAACAGACTGTTGCCTGTGCCCTTTTAACCATCAAAGACACAGAAACTGCACATAGAAGTATACGATAGCATTACATAAGTTTGGAGACTGTTGCATAGAAAGCAGGGACACCAAGAGTTCATAGATTGGTTAAATGAACCTCCAGTAGCAGTCCCTGATCTGAAGACCTATGGGGTTTCTTGGAGAAAAAGGGGTTTAAAGTGGGTTTGTGCAAGTAGTGCACTATCCCATCCATTAGGATTGCCAAAGGTTGTGAGACTGCACTATCAAACTGTATCTGTTTTTTGTTCAGCCTGGGTTAAAGATGTGGAAAGCTAAGGAGTGGACACTATGCAAATACATATGATCTGTTCTGCCTGAATCATTGATTGGGAGAGGGCATCATAGGAACCAGAGCTGCAAATATTGTAATTTACTCTGAGCATTAATGCACACTGGATATGGATACAACAGGGAGAACTGTAGAGGAGGGTGTGAGGGAGGTGTGGGTGCTGGTACATTTGGATACCAATGATCTGGCAAACAGCCTGTGGAGATAGTGAACTTTCAAAGGCTTGGGGACTGATTGAAGGCACTTGACTTACCTGGTCTTTCCTGAGGTATTCCCTAAGTGGGTTAGAAGGAATGGAAAGGACAGAGTGAGGAATGAAGAGATTGAGGAGTTTAATGAGTGGCTGAAGGGATGGTGTCAGGAGGAGGGGTATCATTTTGTGGAGGACTGGGAGACTTCTAGAACACAACCTTGTTGCAAGGAGGGACTGCACTTCAAGGCCAAACAAACAGATGACTCTCAGTCAGAAAACTGCTGCAAACTTATAATTTAGGTTGTGTCCTGTGAGGGTTAGCTGCCCTGGGACAGCACCCCCCCCCCCCGCTTTTCCACTGAGTGTAAGCTAATCTTTGGTTTAGACTTCTAGAACAGGAGGCTTTTCAAGGGTGATGGCCTTCACCTAACAATAGAGAGGATCAGTGCACTGGGGCAGAAGTTTGACATCTACATTGGTGGACAGTTAACCTGACTGCAGTTGAGGTTGAGGCTAGGGATACCATTGAGAAGGCTTGGGAGCTGAGGGACTAAGCTAGGACTCCCCAAGAACTGGTTGCTAGAAGCATTGGAGGGGAAGCAGCAACACACACATTCATAACAGGGTACAGAATGATGCCAGGAAGGGGGGCTCACTAAGCAAGCATAAAATGGAAAAACAAGAAATTAATCGGGTTATGGAAAAATAAAAAGGGGAGGTCATATAAAAAGCAAAAGGAGTGTGGCACAAGATGGAAGCTGGTGAGTCTGAATGCCAGGAACCTGGGAAACAAAATCAGTAAGCTCCAGGTGATGACAGCAGCCACTGGGCTTGACCTCGTAGCCATTACAGAAATTTGGGCCACAGAGTAAAATGACTGGAGAGCAGAGAGGGAAAACAGGCAGTTGAAAGTTTGAAAAACAACAGTGTTATTGCGATCAAGCCTGCAGACAAGGGCGAGGAGATAGTGGTAATGAATACCACAGATTATGTGGCAGAAATAAAACATCAGCTAGAACAGAAAGAGTTCTATAAGCCCGTTGATGTGGACCCCACACCCCACCTCAAAAAACAAGTTGATGCATTTGTGAAATGGACTCATGAAAGTGGTAGAATTAAAAGTCAAGACAGGGAGTTCCTCACCACCAAATGCCCTATGAAAGCACAGTTTTACATCTTGCCAAAAGTACATAAAACACTTAATAATCCCACTGGATGACCAGTAGTCTCAGGAGTAGGTACGGTTACGGAGCCTTTAGCATGCTTCGTGGATGATCATTTAAAAGGACTGGTGGAGAAGCTCCCCTCCTATGTGAGGGATTCTGGTGATGTTTTGAACAAGTTATAGGGCATTAACATAAGAATGGATTCCTTGCTTGTAATTTTAGATGTTGAAGCTCTCTACACCAGCATCCCTCACATAGGTGGCCTTAGAGCACTGTGCTATTTTCTCAACTCCAGGGGAGAGGATGCAAAGCCAGATACTGACCTACTGGTAGAAATGGCCCAAGTGGTCCTGGAAGGGAATTTCTTTGCATTTATGGGGAAATTTTATCATCAGGAAAAGGGGACAGCAATTGGTGCGAGCTTCACACCCAGTTACGCCAATTTATATATGGTCTTCTGGAAGGAGGAGTTCATTTGGAACAAACAGATGAACCCCTCTTTTGACAAAATTGGAATGTGGAGCAGATATATAGATGATGTACTATTGGTGTGGTGGGGGACAGAGCAGAACTAGGAGCATTCCTGGATTATATACATGGGATCAATCGGTCATTAAGATTTACCTATCAGGCAAATGAAAGGGAGATACCATACCTAGAGTTATGCATCAGGAAGGGGGAGGATGGTACCATCTCCACTAGGATACAGGAAACCAAGTGACTGGAATATGGTTCTGTTAGTTAATAGCTGTCACCGCTGCCACACCATAGCCAGCATTTCCAAAAGTCAATTTCTCCATGTTAAATGCAACTGCAGCAGGGAAGACACTGTAGAAAATGAGTATCAAAGTCTGGAGAAACACTTTTTAGAGAGGGGCTATGGTGCAGCAGCAATAGACAGGGCCAAAGAATGGTGCAGTACTAAAGCAAGAGAATCTTTACTGGTCACTAATGATTCTGCCAGTGGTAACCTTAACAGTGAGCAAGTTAATTTTGTCACTACTTACAATATCAGGTCCTGGAAGGTACAACAAATGGTTAAAAATAATCAGTCAGTTTTGGCAGCGGATGCTAGACTGAGAGAGACAGCTAAAACACCACCCCAAATGGCATATAGGAGGGCCAGAAACTTGAAAGATGCACTTGTGCACTCAGCCCAACCTGTAGATAGGCTCAACACCTGGATGCCCCCACTGCCTAAATGTTGTAAAAAATGTGGCCGTTGTAAAAATTGCCCATACATTAATGAATGCAAGTAGGTAGGAAATCCATATAATGGAGAAATGCTGACCATAAACCAGTTAATTACTTGTAATACCATATATGTATTATACCTTGTGGATTGTACCTGTGGGGCATATTACATGGTAAAGACAGAGCGCAGGTGGAAAGAAAGGGTGGGGAAACATATCAGGGATGTAAACAATGGTAACATGGAAAATGTGTGGGCTGTGCACATGATGCAAGCAACAAATAAACCAGAACATAAACCTGAGTTCACGGGCCTAGAACAAGTATGCCTTGGACCTAGGGGCAGTGATAAGAAGCTTCAGATGGGCAGAAGAGAAAACATTTGGATTTTTAAACATGGTGCTTGTAAAACAGAAAAACGATTGAACGATAGAATTGAGCTGCAGCCTTTTTTAGCACATGGCTAAGACACATCTTATGTTCTGTTCTTTTGTAGGTCTGAGGAAGCTGCTTTAAGCAACCAGACAAAAATGGCATGGATTGAGTCCAATTGTGGAATCATCCTTCGGGCTCTACACTTTTCCCATTCCCACCCCCCACACACACACACACACACACACACACACACACACATTTGTCTTCCCTTTCCTCCCCACCCCCAGTCATCATCCTTTCTTTCCTTTGGGTTCATTGATGGTGCCAGATTATTGGACTAGCTCTGCCCTCTAATTCTACAAAGAAGCTTGTTTAAAACAGCATTGAAATAGTTTTTCTGTAGCCATGGCATGGTACCCCTTTAACAGTATAATTATTGATGATTTACTAATAAAAATGTAAAATATTTAAATGGGGTGTGATAAAGATGCCTGGCTCTAAGAAACAAAGGGAATGTAGTGCCTTTTTTCTAATAACTATATATGGTGTCTTTTTATTGTATAAAATTGTATATATCACTTGAAGTGTCACTTTAAGTGTTTGAGTGTGATGTCACTGATTATATGCTATATAAAGGGTGAGACACCAGGAGGCACTATCTTTGAAAAAGCCTGTCAAGGTGAAACGTCTCTGCTCTTCATTGCAGAGTGCCATCTGTGAATAAAGGAAATTTCTTTCATCTGTTTTGAACTGGACTCCTGTTATTTGGGATATGTGAGTGCCGTGACTTATACTGTTGTTGCTAAAATGACTGGGACCTGATGGTCCAAGTGAATACCATGGATAAGCATGATGTATAAAAGTAGAGGAGGAGGAGCAGCCTTCTATGTCAGGAAAGGAACTGTGGAAGTGGAAGATGGATCCATCAGGGGAGGTAATGGGGTAATGGAATCACTGTCGGTTCAGCTTGTGGAGGCATCAGCTAAGAAACTGCACATGGGGGTGGTCTACAGACCACCAGGGTAGGGGGACATGAGAGCTAGGGAACTAGGAGCAGAAGTAGAGAAGGGGGCAACAAAGCAGGAGTGGTAGAAGAGTGGGACATTGAAGCAGACAGAAACACAAAAAAACAGGCCCTGTTAGATGCTTTGCAAGACTGCATGTTTATGCAGCTAGTCAAGGAACCCACAAGGAAGGCTGCAGTTCTTGATGTGATGCTTACCAGCTCAGAATGAGTAGGTGGAGTATGGGTTGAGGAACCACTGGGGTCCAGAGACCATACCACCATATGGTTCAGTCTGACCCCTGGTACCAGTGAGCTTTCATCAAAGGTTGACAGTTGGATTTCAAAGAGGCAGACTTCAACCAGATGAGGGAGATATTCCAGGGCAGATTAACTGGAGTGGACAGCATCTGGGGAGTGGAGAAAATCTGGAGAAAAACAAAAAGGGGCCATTCCCAAGGCGACAAAGACATGCATAAGAATGGTTTCCAAGAAAACCATGTAAAAGAGACCAATATGGTTCTCTGAAATGGTCAGGGAGGCAGTGAAGGCTAAAAAGAAGGACTTTATCAGGTAAGAGGAGATGCAGGGGAATGAAGATTGGGGGAGTACCAAGTAAGAACTAGGGAGGCCCAGAGGCCAGTTAGAGATGCAAAAGCAGATGCGTGCAAAAGCAGACGCAGAAATACATATTGTGGAGGCTGTCAAGGGTGGGGGAAAACAGTTTTTCTGGTTTATAAGACAAAAAAGAAAGATGTGGGAGAATTGTTAGACTAACAGAGGGAAGCAGGGTAATAGAGGAAGATGAACAGAATGCAGCAATTCTGATGACTACTTCTGTTCAAAATTCACTAGGGAGGACAGCGGGCCTTTACCGGAGAACAGCATAAAAGCTTCTGAAAAGGGGGTCCCGGAAATGAGACAGCAGATATTTACTAGTGAAAGGCTCAGAATAGGGCTAGCAGTCCTTAAGATAGATAAGGCCCAGTGGCTGGATGGGATGCCCCCAAAGGTGCTCGGGGAACTAGCACTGGAATTAGCCAAACCCCTGGCAGGTCTATTCAATAGCTCTGTTCAGACAGGAGTGCTTCCAAAAGGTTGGAGGGTAGCAGACATAGTTCTGCTACACAAGAGAGGCAAACAAAAGCAGCAAGTAACCACTCCAGCCACACAGGAGCTGCACGGCTGAAAAACCCAAACCGAAAACAGCAAAAGCCAGCACTTCCAGACTGCAAAGTGTTTATTGGCAGCACCACAAAATGCCAAACAGACCAAAGCACACAAGCTCCCTGACTGGTTTCTAACTAAACATTTGTCATCAGAGGGATGGTCTCCACCAATCCCAACGGTCTTATATGCTATTACATTTAAAGACGCAGTAAAATTATACAGGATTATATCATTTAAAACTCCCATAAAAACAACAGTTTAAAGTGCTATGAATCAATGAAGTGCATAGTACAAATTAATAAACATAAAAAGACCTGAGATTTACTATATCAACAGCTATCCTGATATCTTAATTCCAAACGTGAACTTATGTCTATTTTACCAAAAAGGTGTTTAAAGTCCAATGCTTATAGTCTGTAGGAGCCAATTTTTAATGCTTCCTCAGATACCTGTAGGGAAAATATACAGTAACAACAATAAGAAAATGTTATTTGCTTAGGGGGAACCAAAATGTACAACTGTATTGCACAAATATTCTGAGGACTAGCCATAGTACATACTAATGCTAGGTAAAAGAGGCCAAAGGCAGAGGGAATGGGGGTAAGGGATAAGTGGGTGGGGGGGCATGAGGGGTAAGGGTAGGGATTGGGATAGAGAGGGGAAAAGAATGAAGGAGATGAGAGAACCAATCAAAAAACTACAGGGAACTACTTTTTCTTAATACAGTTTAACAGTTCTATTCTGTCATTGAGTCTTGGAGCTTGCAATAAACCCAGAGTATATATGCAGAAGGACACTTTTTCCATCAATTTATCATCCAAATGCCTAAAAAGGATCTGCATTGAAAGACTTCTGTACAATTAACTGTAGTGAACTTGTTTGTTTTTAAAATTGAAGGGTAGACCTTACAGTTCCCACAAGGGGATGTCCCATGGGACCGATGCAACCAACTGCTTTGTTATTCTTTCTTATGAACAGGCAAATAGCTGTGTGTTAGCCTGTCCCCTAAGTTCCTGCCTCTTCCATATACTATCCTGGGTTGTCTAGAGGTGACATTTTGTAATAGGGGATCTGTGTGCAGTATACTCCAGTTTTATTTAATTACTTTCTCTATCTCTCTTGATTGTCTGGAGTAAGTTATAACAAAATGTATTCTCTCTGAAGATGTTTCCCACCCTCTAACTGTCAAAAGGTCACCCCTCTCCAAATCACAGGATTTTGAAAATGCTTTCTCAACACTGGCAGGATTATATTCCCTTTCCATGAACATGTTTTTCAGTTTAGTGCCAAAAGCAATGGGGACTATTCACAAACTATGTGCAAGAGGTGCGCAGTCCATACGTGCAGCTCCACACCCATGGGGGTTCCGTGCATGGGCCATAGTCACCAACACTGGCCTCTGCATGGCCCCCTTTTGAGGCTCTGCCCCCCTGGTGTGCAGGATCCCTGGGCACAGTCTGGTGCAGAGCGGAGGACCCGGGTAGGCAGCCAATCAGCTGCCCATCCCGAGTCCCATCAGTGGATCACTTGCACCCATGGGGTGCCATGTTGGTGATCAACATGCAGTGTGCAGACTGCACCAGAAGGTATGTGCCCAGTTCTCCACCTCCTGTGCCCCGATGGCAGGTGTGCCCATTGTGGGAGGTCCGCAGATCCCAGTCGTCAATGCCACGGCTGGGGGCCACCACCCAGGGACACATACTGGATTTATGGCTGCCCTGGGATGATATAGCCATTTGTGACTGTGCACAGCAGTCCACACCTTGCAGAATGCCTCAGAGTGCTGGCACAGCACTGCAATGCCGCCCACCCCACCCCCGGGCTGAGCTCCATGATCGTCCATGAAATCAGATGCATAGGAGGGGGTGTATATGGGCAGTAAATTCCATGCAGGGGGCGCAGTGGGCACGGGCAGATGTGGGGTGGATACGCACCACATTTACATGGAGCATAGCCACTCTGCACCTTCGTGAATACGGCCCAGTATAATCACTCATTTTACCACAATTTCTCCTGACTCTTTGAAACAGGGCTTTGGGAATATTTTGTATCAAATGGCGTGGGTGGCATCTGGAGGCAAGCAACAAGGAGTTCCTGTCAGTTTCTTTTCTGAATAATTTGTTTTTGAGACAGCCTTCCAAATCCTTATAAATTTCTACATCAAGGAAGGAAATTCTTTCCAAATTACACTGGGAAGTGAACAACAAGTGTGGAT
Source organism: Neoceratodus forsteri (assembly GCA_016271365.2). Taxonomy (NCBI): domain Eukaryota; kingdom Metazoa; phylum Chordata; order Ceratodontiformes; family Ceratodontidae; genus Neoceratodus; species Neoceratodus forsteri. The sequence continues at coordinate 1,047,287,387 of CM057456.1, forward strand.
CACTTCTCTCCTAGTACTGTATTAACTCCTGTAGCTCCCCCTCTGTGCCACACTATGCCAAAAAGATGTTGTCTATAAAGCATTTCCAAATGTCAGTGTTACTGTAAAAAGGATTGACATCAGGATTATAAACACATTCTGTCTCCTACATGCCCAGATAGCGGTTTGCATAATTGGGGGCAAAGATAGCCCCCATAGCAGTCCCTTTAGTTTGGAGGTAAAAATCCCCTTCAAATAAAAAGCAGTTCTTTTTCAAGACATTTTCTGCACATTCCAAGATGAAGTTTTTATCAGTGTCAGGTGGATGCATGCTAAATAGGAAAATTAACTGTTAGGAAACCAAGTACTGTGGGTCACCCTGGAAACAGGAAATGGGACAGCCATACAAACCTGGGGTTATCTACAGACCTCCAGACCAGGGGGAGGACATAGACACATTACTGTTAGAAGATATACAAAACATGACAGCTAAAGGGGAGATTCTGATAATGGGAGACTGCAACATGCCAAATACAGATTGGTCAATACCAGCAGGAACATCCACCAAAACTAGACACATAGTTGATTCCCTGCAGGGGGAGGGCCTCAAACAACTGGTACAACAACCCACAAGAGACAGGGCTATCCTGGATCTAGTACTGACTAATGGGGAAAGGATCACAGATCTCCAGGTAGAAGGTCACCTGGGGGCTAGTGACCATCGCATGGTATGCTACAGTTTGGCTACTAGAACTAAAGCATCCAATTCCAAGGCAAAAATATGGGATTTCAGAGGAGCTGACTTTGATAAGATGGCCAACAGAGTTAAGCTAGCCCTGGCAAGAAGAAATACAGGTGCAGGAGTACAGGCAAAGTGGGCAGGCATTAAGGATGCAATACTTGAAGCAACATCCCATTGTGTTAGGGAGAAAAGCAAGAGCAAAAGAAGGAGGAAACCAGTTTGGTTCTCAAAAACAGTAGCAGAAAAGACTAGATCCAAAAGGTTGGCCTTCAGGAAATATAAGGGAACGCAACGGGATAAAGATAGGGACATATACCAAACTTCCCTAAAGGAAGCAGGGAAGGCAGTAAGGCAGACAAAGGCCCAAACTGAAGAAACACTAGCACAAACAGTAAAAGAAGGGGACAAGACTTTCTATAGATTCCTTGGTGAAAGGAGAAAGTCCAGAGGGGGCATTGCTAAGATTAAAGGGGTTAAGGGGGCATGTGTGGAGGAGGACCAAGGAAAAGCATCTATCCTAAATAGATACTTCTGCTCAGTATTTACTGAGGAGAAGGTAGGACAGGACCTACAGCTCAGCACCATGAACACAGGGGGGAGGGAGGTGTGTACAAGTCCCTTCACAAAAGAAAGTGTCCTACAAGAGCTCACTAAGCTCAGGGTGGACAAGGCAATAGGACCTGATGGCATACATCCCAGGGTACTAAAGGAGCTAAGGGTGGAACTAGCAGAGCCATTATCAGAACTGTTTAGTGAGTCTCTGAGCACAGGAGGGGTCCCAGAAGACTGGAGAAGGGCTCATGTGATCCCACTCCACAAGAGTGGCAGCAGGGAGGAGGCAGGGAACTACAGACCAGTCAGTTTTACCTCAGTAGTCTGCAAGATTATGAGGCACTCCTTAAGGAAAGGATAATGTAACACCTGAAATCCATAGGAGCACAGGATCCAAGACAGCATGGGTTTACAACAGGAATGCCCTGTCAGACTAATCTCATAGATTTCTTTGACTGGGTAACCAGAGTGCTGAACCAAGCGGGTGCAGTCGATGTTGCCTACCTTGACATCAGCAAAGCTTTCAATACTGTTCCACATAGAAGATTAATTAGTAAGCTGGATAGGGTTGGGGTGGGTCAGAGATTGGTCAACCGGGTGGCAAACTGGTTGGCAGGCAGAAAACAGGGAGTGGTGGTAAATGGTATACAGTCAGAAGAGATGCAAGTTACAAGTGGGGTACCTCAGGGATCAGCCCTGGGGCCAGACCTCTTCAATATCTTCATCAGTGACATTGCAGATGGACTGGAGGGTAAGGTTTGTCTGTTTGCAGATGATATCAAGATCTGCAATAGAGTAGATGATCCAGATGGAGTGGGCAGAATGAGAAGAGATCTGAATAAGCTGGAAAAATGCTCGGAAGAGTGCCAACTGGGGTTTAATGCAAAGTTGTGCAAAATCATGCACATAGGGAACAGAAATCCTGAAGCTACCTTTAGGTTGGGAGGGGAGTTGCTGGCAATCACAAGGGAAGAATGAGACTTGGGCATCATCATCACAGATGACCTGAAATCATCCAAGCAGTCAACAAAAGCAGTAGGTAAGGTTAAAGGGATGTTGGGGTGTATTAGTAGGGGTAGTACAAGTCGTAAGAGGGAGGTAATAATCCCTCTTTACAAGACACTGCTAAGGCCACATCTGGAGTACTGTGTGCAGTACTGGAGGCCACAGCTGCACAAGGACATTAACAAAATGGAGGCAGTCCAGAGAAGGTCAACCAAAATGGTGCAGGGACTAAATCAGAAAACATATGAGGCCAGATTAATGGCACTCAATATGTATACCCTAGAGCAAAGAAGGGAGAAAGGTGATATGATCAAAACATTCAAACATCTTAAGGGCATTAACAAGGTGAAAGAGTCTAACATGTTTCAATATAAGAAAAATTGCAGGACAAGAGGACACAGCATGAGGTCAATTTAAGGGACAATGTGAGGAAATTCTTTTTCACAGAAAGGGTGGTGGCTGCATGGAACAGCCTACCTCATGAAGTTGTGGATATGAATACAGTGCAGGGCTTCAAACAGGCATGGGACAGACATAAGGGAGCAATACAGATGAGTATGAATAGATATGCCATTGACAGAGTAAAGGCCTATCTGCCGTCAACTTCAATGTTTCTATGTTCTAAGTCAAGTTCTTCATTGGAAATAATGCCATCCATATACGCCTCTGCCAAAAATGTATCAATTTCTTTTTTATAGATAGGGGTAGGATTAGATTGCAGTTTTTTTTTATAGAAATCAGTGTTATTCAGTTGTCTGCTGATTTCTTCAGCATATTTGTTTGTATGAATCAATACGATCGAACCCCACTTGTCTGCCTTTTTAATGAATGTATCTAGATTTTCCTCCAAGCTAATAATGGCGACAGCCTCTTCAGATGTAATATTAACAAAGTTTGGCCTGACAGGGTTATCCAGCATGGCTTTTATCTGATTCTCACAGAACCTTTAAAATACCTTAACGGTGTCGGTATAAGCTGGCATGAAGGTAAAAGGTTGTCGAAAATTATTTCTTACCTTACAATTTGTTGTGACATCCTCTATTTCAGGACCCCACTACAACTGTGTTCCTCTACACATCTTCTGTTTCTCAAAGAACGATTTTAGATTTACATTTCTTTTGAGTCTATGTAAATCAACATAGACATCAAAAGGTTTGGAGTCCTGAGTTGTGATGAAGGTTAAGCCTTTTTGTAACACTGCTATTTGTATTTCCATTCGTTCGATGCCAGTAATATTAATCACAAGATTTTGAACTTCTCTTATTTGCCCCTCCTGATCTAGACTCTTTCCCTTCATCTTATGTTTCTGGCCACCCCTCCTTGTGCGTTTCCTCTCGTTCTTGTGTTGTGTGTGGATGTTCTTTCCTGGACCCTCTGGTGTGCACCTGTATCTTCGAAATGCACCCTGTTGCTCCTCCGCAGTGGTCAACAGGCCTCCTTCTCCTCATCTTCCCCCTCCTCCTCCTCCTCTTCTAAAAAGACTTCAACACTACCCATTTCAGATTCATTGTTGGATGTTGTATATGTAGGTGAATTGCCCCTGATTTTTAGGATAGAACGTGTTTGCACCTGTTGCCTTGATTGTTTGCGGTTCTTCCCTTGTTTCCTTCCCTGTTGATTTCAATGATTTTTTATATTCCAATCAAATACATGATTATTTAGATAGTCTTGTCTATCTCTTTCAAACTTTTTCAATTTTTCATTTTTAATCCTATTATCTTGTCATGTGATATTATCTTTTAATTTTTTCTCATAGGCTGCAAACTCAGGGTCATTCTTAAATTTTTGAACCGCTAGTTCTTTTTGTTTTATGGAAGCTGCTGCTTCTGGTTGTTGTGATTGGTAGTCTTTAATTACTCTACGTATCAAGGCATCAGTGCCCAATTATAAGGATGCCCTCCAGTCAGTCATAAATAACTCTCTTTTTGTTCCATAGCCTGACATCCTCAATACCCATAATCCTCTGAGAGAGCACCCCACCTTTAAACAGGCCTCAGGACTTATCTTGCCAAAGTGATGTCATCTGCCTTTTAGTATCGCTCGCTCTAACTGGAAAAAAACAATGCTTATGTCTGCAGTCTCAGTCTCTGATGTATCTCTTGTACGATTACCTGTACCAGGAACTAATTGTACTTCATCAATAAATAAATCAGCCTCCCTTGTAGTGCTGAACACATTCATGGAGAATGTACCTGTGCTCTCTCCCAAGTTAATGTCCCCAAATAAGGTGTTAGACATACCTAGGTTTCACATTCATTGTAAGCTTTAAACATGGATGGGAGTCCCAGGGTTTGTCCAATATGTTCCCTGATAATATGACTGGTATTGCAGTGTCTTGTGTACTATCGGTTTAAGTTCCAAAAGGACTCTCCCGCTAAGCTGCAAAGAGGTGCATGAAGACTCCAAAATTCATCACATTGCACAGGGAAATATCTGGTATGCGTGTAAGTAATCAATAAAGGTCTTCCACCTCCTGATTCAACAGTAAATAGCTGGCAGTCTGCAGCGAGCGGTTAAAATCTTTACCAGAAACAAAAGCAGCAAGTAACCGCTTCAGCCACACAGGGGCTGCACAGCTCAAAAATCCAAACAGAAAACAGCAAAAGCCAGCACTTCCAGACTGCAAAGTGTTTATTGGTAGCACCACAAAATGCCAAACAGAGCAGAACACACAAGCTCCCTGACCAGTTCCGAATTAAACATTCATCATCAGGGAGATGGTCTCCACCAATTACAACGGTCTTTTATGCTACTGCATTTAAAGACACAGTGTAACATTACACAGGATTATATAGTTTCAAGCACCCATAAAAACCACAGTTTAAAGCGCTATGTAACAAAGTGCTATGAATCAATGAAGTGTATAGTACAAAAATAATAAATATAAATATACCTGAGATTTACTATATCAACAGCTATCCTGATACCTTAATTCCAAACATAAACTTATGTCAATTTTACCAAAAAGGTGCTTAAAGTCCCAAGCTTATGGTCAGTAGGAGCCCATTGTTAATGCTTCCTCAGATACCAGAAGGAAAAAAATAGCAACAATAATTAAAATGGTATTTGCTTAGGGGGAACCACAATTTACAACTATATTGTACAGATATTCAGAAGACTAACCACAGTACATACTAATGCTGGGTAAAAGAGGCCAAAGGCAGAGGGAAAGGAGGGGGGAGAAAAACGGGGCGTGAAGTTGGTAGAGGGGTAAGGGTAGGGATTGGGATAGAGGGGTGGAAAAAGAATGAAGGAGAAGAGAGAACCAATCATAAAACTACAGGGAACTACTTTTTCTTAAACATAGAAACATAGACTTTGATGGCAGATAAGGACCACTTGGCCCACCTAGTCTGCTCATTTCCCTACCTACAGTATAGGCCGCAGATCCTAGTTAACCAACAGCCTATTTCTTCCTACCCCCCACGAGAATTGCCTTATGTCTGTCCCATGCGTTCTTGAATTCTCCCACAGTTTTAGACCCCACAACCTCCTCAGGAAGGCTGTTCCATGCATCCACTACCTCTCTGTGAAAAATACTTCCTCACATTGCCCCGGAACCGCCCCCATCTTTAAATTGTGTCCCTTGTTCTTGCACATCTCTTTTCTGAAAGATGCTACCTCTTGGACTTTGTTGATTCCACTGAGGTACTTAAAAGTTACTATCATGTCCCCTCTCCTTCTTTCCTCAAGGGTATACATATTAAGCTCCTTTAGTCTCTCCTCATATGGCTTCTCTTGCAGACCCTGCACCATTTTAGTTGCCCTCCTCTGGACTGCCTCTATCCTGTCTATGTCCTTGCGGAGATGGGGTCTGCAGAACTGGATGCAGTACTCCAGATGGGGTCTCACCAACTGTCTGTACAGAGGGATAACAACTTCCTGTTTTCTGCTGATGATGCTTCTCCCTATGCATCCCAGTATACCCCCAGCTCTCCTTACTGCCTTCTCACATTGCTTGCTAACCTTAAGGTCATCTGATATGATTACCCCCAGGTCCCTTCTTTTTGTTGTTGTTACTACCTCCCCTTGTGTAATCTTCCCTGGTTCTTGTTTCAGGTGCATTATTTTGCACTCTTTGCATTGAACTTAGCTGCCATACTTCTGACCATTCCTCCAACCTTGCCAAGTCCCTTCTCATCCTTTCCATGCCTCCTGTGTATCAACCCTGTTGCAGATCTTTGTGTCATCTGCAAAGAGGCATACTTTTCCTTCCAGTCCTCTGCAATTTCACTTATAAAGACATTAAAAAGGACTGGACCCAGTACTGAACCCTGCGGTACCCCACTAGTAACCCCTCTTTCTTCCGAGTGGACTCCATTTACAATTACCTTCTGTGTCCTGCTGTCCAGCCAATGTTTTACCCAGGCTATCACCCTGGGACCCACTCCCAGGCTGGTTAATTTGACTATTAATCTTTTGTGTGGGACTGTGTCAAATGCCTTGCTAAAGTCTAGGAACGCCATATCCACGGCCCCTCCCTGGTCTACTACTTTGGTCACCCAGTCAAAGAAATCTATTAGATTCATCTGACATGACCTTCCCGCTGTGAACCCATGCTGCCTTGGGTCCTGTGCCCCACTGACCTCTAGGTACTCAACAATTCTTTCCTTCAGAAGTGACTCCATCACTTTCCCTACCACAGAGGTCAAACTGACAGATCTGTAGTTTTCTGCCTCTGTCTTGGTCCCACTTTTGTGAAGGGGAATCACATCCGCCTTCCTCCAGTCTTCGGGTACCACACCATCCTCCCATGATTTATTAAAAAGAGTAGTGGTTTTACTAGTTCCCCCTTAATTCTTTTTTGAATTATGGGGTGAATTCCATCAGGCCCATTGCTTTGTTCACCTTCTGTTTTAGGAGTTCTTGCAGAACCCTTTCTTCTGTGAAAGGACCGGGATCGACTCCCCTAACAAGAGTGCTTCTGTTAATTGGATTAGGCACTTCCCCCTCCTCTTTTGTGAATACTGAGCAGAAATATTCATTCAGTATCCCTGCTTTTTCACTGTCCCCCTCTGTGCACCCTCCATTCATTCTATTCAGCTTCACTATCCCTCCCTTTGTCTTTCTACGCTCTCTGATGTACCTATAAAAGGTTTTATCCCCCTTCTTAACCGAGTTGGCTATCTTTTCCTCAGTTTGGGCCTTTGCTATTCTGACTTCCCTCCCTGCTTCCTTCTGCCTTAACTGGTACAGCTGTCTGTCGTGCTCCTTCTGTGTTTCCTTATACTTCCTGAATGCTATCTTTTTCTCCCTGACTTTCCCAGCCACCTCTTTTGAGAACCATAGTGGCTTTTTCTTTCGTTTTGATTTATTTATTTGCTTCACACAAAGGCTTGTTGCCTCTGTGATGGCAATTTTGATGATTCCCCATTGTTGCTCCACCCCTCCTTCTAGCCTGTTTGCTAGTGCTTTTCTGAGGCACTCTCCCATCTTGCCAAAGTCAGCCCTCCTGATGTCCAGTACCCTCACTTTTGTATGGCTTGACTCTGTGGCTGAGTTTAACGTGAACCACACTGTTTGATGGTCACTTGTTCCCAGATGGCAACCCACTTCTAGATCTGACATCCTCTCACTGCCCTCATTTGAGAGTACGAGGTCTAAGATTGCTCTCTCACGAGTGGGTTCCGAAACTAGCTGTCTGAGGCCTGCCACCTGTAGGGCATCAAGAATGGCCCTGCTCTTGGATGTGGCTGCAGCAAATGTGCTCCAGTTAACATCTGGCATATTCAGGTCTCCCATCAACAGTATCTCCCTTTCTCTGCCATCCTAAGAATGCTCTCTAGCATATCCTTGTCCATTCCTCCCCTGACATGGGGGTCTATACACAACCCTTGTGTGGATTATGGTGCCCTTTCCAGTCTCCAAGATGACCCACAGTGCCTCCTCTCCTCCTGTTTACTCTGTTGTTCAGTTGCTTTTATCCCTTCCTTTACATAGAGAGCTACTTCTCCCCCTCTTCTCCCCTGCCTGTCTCTCCTGTAGGTTATGTACCCTGGTATGTTAACATCCCAGTCATGGTTCTCTGTGTACCATGTTTCTGTGACTGCTACAATATCCAGGCATCCCTCTTCCATCAAGGCCACCAGCTCAGGGAGCTTGTTGCCCAGACTATGGGCATTGGTACTCATTACCCTCCATTTCCTGATGGTCTTACTCCTTTTTTCCCCATCCCTGTCCTTCTTGCCTTTGACACTTTCCCCATTTACCTCTGCCCTTCTCCCTATCGCCACCTCTATGTCGGTGTTTACGGCACTTACTACTGTGATTTTTTTTTGAGGGGGGGATAGGATTTCCCTGCTCCTTTCCAGTGCCTCCCCCCTTGGCTAGTTTAAATGCTTGCCAATGAAGCATTTAAACCTATCACCTAGGATCCTGGTTCCCCTCCTGGACAGATGCAGCCCATCATGCCAGTATAGGCTTGCATCACTCCAGGTGGACCCCCAGTCCCCAATAAAGCCAAATCCCTGATCTCTGCACCAGTTTTTCAACCACTGATTGAACCCCATGGTGCGAACACCCCAGCCTCTCCTACCCATAGATGGGCAGCACCGCCGAGAAGGTTACCGTGAGTGCTACTTGTCTCAAGGCCCTCCCCACTCCACAAACTCTTCCTGCACTGCTCTAATCCCTTTCTTAGCCAGGTCATTTTGTCCCTAGGTGGACAATGACATCCAGCTCCCTCCCTGTACAGCTGCTCCAGCAATCCTGAGGATTCGCTCCCTGTCCCTCCAAGCCATGGTGCCAGGCAGGCACCTTACCTCCCTCTCCCCTTCCTCCCCCAGTTCTTCCTTCCTAACAATGGAGTCCACCACCAGGAGTTGTTTCCTTCCCCTGTGGGGTCCCATGTCACCCTCCTGTGGGTCTCCTTTGTGGAGGTTCCCAGCATCCTCCTTGGTCTCCACTGCAGGTGCCTCCATAGAGGAACCACACTGTGCCAGAATGGCATAGGAATTGTGGAGAGGTACAACTAGAGGGATGCACCTCTGTTCCACCACCCTCACCCTCCCTGAGCCCACTGTGGTCCAACCGCTCCTCTTTCTTGGCAACCTCTGAGGCAACGGCAGTGGCACTGGTGGTCCCTGGATGGAAGAGGAGGTCCCACAAATCCTGGACAACTCAGCCTGGAGATGAGCAAGCTCCTCCCTCAGCCCAGAGAGGTGCCTGCAGATGGGACAACACCGCATGCTCCAGAACGTCTCCTGGAAGACTGCTGCTCCACAGCCACTGCACTGCACCACTCCCATTATGTCTTATTTCTGGCCCCTTAACTGTTATTTGGAATCCTTACTCTTTCCTCTGTTTTTTTTTTCTCTTCTCTCTCTACTTACTTTCTGTCTCTGTGCCCTTTAAGCTCCTGATTGTAACAGTTCTCTGCTGTCATTCAGTATTGGTGCTTGCAATATACGTAGAGCATATATCCAGAAGGACTCTTTTTCCACCAATTTATCATCCAAATTCCCACCTCTTGGTCCAAGGCGTACTTGATCCACACCACAAAACTTAAACTCATGATTACCTGTAGTTTGTTTTTTACAGTGTTGCATAAGACCACTTCTATCATCCCCTGGAACTATGCTGCAAAGATGTTCCCCAATCCTAGATTTCAATGTTCTAGTAGTCTTGCCCACAGAGACTAAACCACACTCATAAACTGCTAAATACACAAGGTAGGTAGCAACACAACTGAAAAAGGATCTGCATTTAAAAACCTCTGTGGAATTAACTATAGTGAATGTGTTTGTTTTTAAAATTGAAGGGCAGAACTTATAGTTCCCACAAGGTGATGTCCCATGGGGCCGATGCAACCAGCTGCTTTGCTGTTCTTTCTTATGAACAGGAAATAGCTGTCTGTTAGCTTGTCCCCTAAGTTCCTGACTCTTCTATATACTATCCTGGGTGGTCTAGAGGTGACATCCTGTAATAGGGGATCTGTGCACAGAATACTCCAGTTTTCTTTTATTACTTTCTCTGTCTCTTTTGATTGTCTGGAATAAGTTGCAACAAAATGAATTCTCTCTGGAGATTTTTCCTGCTCCATAACTGTCAAAAGGTCACCCTCTCCAAATCACAAGTTTCTGAAAATGCTTTCTCAGCACTGGCAGCATTATATCCCCTTCCCATTAACATGTTTTTCAGTTCAGTACCAAAAGCAATATGATCACTCATTTCTCTTCAATTTCTTCTGACTCTTTGAAACTGGGCTTTGGGAATATTTTGTATCAAATGGCGTGGGTGGAAACTGGAGGCAAGTAACAAGGAGTTCCTCTCAGTTTCTTTTCTGAATAATTTGGTTTTTAGATTGCCTTCCAAATCCTTATCAATTTCTACATCAAAGAAGGAAAATCTTTCCAAATTACTTTGGGAAGTGAACTACAAGTTTGGATCACTTCTCTCTAAGTGCTGTATGAACTCTTACAGCTCCCCCTCTGTGCCACACCACACCAAAAAGATATAATCTACGAAGTGTTTCCAAATGTCAATATTACTGTAAAAAGGATTGACATCAGGATTATAGACATATCCTGTCTGCCACATGCCCAGATAGTGGTTTGCAAAACTGGGGCAAATGTAGCCCCCATAGCAGTCCCTTTAGTCTGGAGGTAAAAGTCCCCTTCAAATAAAAAGCAGTTCTTTTTCAAGACATTTTTTGCACATTCCAAGAAGAAATTTTTATCAGCGTCAGGTACTCGTGCATCTCCTCCTCATACAGTATAGTAGTCTAAGGCTTTTATGCCTCCCTCATAGGGTACATTAGTGTACAACAATGTGATGTCTAATGACACTAAGTACCAGTCTTGTTCCACCTGCATCTCTTCTAAAATACTTAGAATGTGCATAGTGTCCCTTATGTAGTATCTCAAGTCTCCAACATACCCCTTACATGATTGTCCACAAATTTGGACAGAGGTTCAGTCAAGGACCCAATACTGGACACAATGAGCCATTCAGGTGGGTTTACTGGGTCCTTGTGTATTTTTGACAGCACATAGATGTATGCTGTGATAGGAAAATCAACTGTTAGGAAACCAAGTTCTTCATTGGAAATAATGCCATAGACATGTGCCTCTACCAAAAATGTAGCAATATCTTTTTTTTATAGATAGGGGTATGGTCAGATCGCACCTTTCTATAGAAATCAGTGTTATTCAGTTGTCTATTGATTTCTTCAACATATTTGTTGGTATGCATCACCACAATCGAACTCCCTTGCCTACCTTATTAATAGCTATATCTGGGTTTTCCTCCAAACTAATAATGGCGGCAGTCACTTCAGATGTAATATTAACAAAGTTTGGCCTGACAGGCCTATCCAGCATGGCTTTTATCTGATTCTCGCAGGCCCTTTCAAATACCTTAACTGTGTCAGTATAAGGTGGCACGAAGGTAGAGGGTTGGCAAAAATGATTTCTTACCTTATGATTTGTTGTGGCATCCTCTATTTAAGGACCCAATTGTAACTGTGTTCCTCTACACATCTTCGGTTTCTCAAAGAACAATTTTAGATTTAAAGTTCTTGTGATTTGATGTAAATCAACATAGACATCAAAATGTTTGGAGTCTTGAGTTGTGTTGAAGGATAAGCCTTCTTGTAACACTGCTATTTGTATTTCCGTTAATTCAATACCAGAAATATTAACCAAAAGGTTTCGAACTTCTTCTCTTATTTGCCCCTCTGGATCTTGCCTCTGTCCCTTCTTCTTATGTTTCCAGCTGCCCCTCCTCATCTGTTTCCTATGGTTCTCAGGTTGTGTGTGGATGTTCTTTCCTGAACCCTCTGATGTGTACCTGTATCTTCGAGATGCACCCTGTTGCTCCTCTGAAGTGGTTGACAGGCCTCCTCTTTGTCATTCACCTCCTCCTCCTCCTCCTCTTCTAAAAAGACTTCCTCAGCACTATCCACTTCAGATTCATTTTTGGATGTGGTATATGTGGGTGAATTGCCCATTTTTTAGGATAGAGTGTGGTTGTACCTGTTGCATTGATTGTTTGCAGTTCTTCCCTTGTTTCCTTCCCTGTTGATTTTAATGATCTTTTATATTCCAATCAAATATATGATCATTTTGATAGGCTTGTCCATCTCTTTCAAACGTTTTCATTTTTTCATTTTTAATGCTATTATCCTGTTGTGTGATGTTATCTTTTAATTTTTTCTCATAGGATGCCAATTCAGGGTCATTCTTACATTTTTGAACTGCTAGTTCATTTTCTTTTATGGAAGTTAATACTTTTGGTTGTTGCGATTGGTAATCTTTAATTACTGTACGTATCAAGGCATCAGTGCACAACTGTAAGGATGCCTTCCAATCAGTCATAAATAACTCTCTTTCTGTTTTGTAGCCTAGCTTTCTCAGTACCCAGAATCCTCTGGGGGAGCGCCCCACCTTTAAGTAGGCCTCAAGACTTATCTTTCCCCAGTGATGTTGTCTGCCTTTAAGTATCGCTGTCTCGAACTGTAAAAAAGCAATGCATATGTCTGCAGTCTTAGTCTCTGATGTATCTCCTGTATGATTACTCGTACCAGGAACTAGTTGTACTTCATCATTAAATAAGTCAGCCTCCCCTGTAGTGCTGAATACATTCATGGAGAATGTACCTGTGCTCTCTCCCAAGTTAATGTGACCAAATAAGGTGTTAGACATACCTAGGTTTGCCGTTCATTGTAAGCTTTAAACATGGACAGGAGTCCCAGGGGTTGTCCAGTATATTTCCTGATAGTATGACTGGTATCACAGTGTCTTGTATGCTATTGGTTTAAGTTCCAAAAGCACTCTGTCTCGCATGAAGCTGCAAAGTGTAGCACAAAGATGCCACAATTCACCAAATTGCACAGGAAAATATCTGGTATGCATGTAAGGAATCAATAAAGCTCTTCCGCTTCCTGATTCAACAGTAAATAACTGTCAGTCTGCAGTGAGCAGTTAAAATCTTTACCAGAAACAAAAGCAGCAGGTAAACCCTCCAGCCACACAGGAGGTGCACAGCTCAAAATTCCAAACAGAAAACCCAGTTTCAAAGAGTTAGGAGAAATTGTAGTGAAATGAGTTATAATATTGCTTTTGGCACTGAACTGAAAAACATGTTCATGGAAAGGGGATATAATCCTGCCAGTGTTGAGAAAGCATTTTCAGAACCCTGTGATTTGGAGAGGGGAGACCTTTTGACAGTTAGAGGGTGGGAAACATCTCCAGAGAGAATACATTTTGTTACAACTTACTCCAGACAATCAAGAGAGATAGAGAAAGTAATTAAAGAAAACCGGAGTATTCTGCGCACAGATCCCCTATTAGAAAAAGTCACCTCTAGACCACCCAGGATAGTATATGGAAGAGGCAGGAACTTAGGGGACAGGCTAACACACAGCTATTTGCCTGTTCATAAGAAAGAATAACAAAGCAGCTGGTTGCATTGGCCCCATGGGACACCCCCTTGTGGGAACTGTAAGTTCTGCCCTTCAATTTTAAAAACAAACAAGTTCACTACAGTTAATTCCACAGAGGTTTTTAAATGCAGATCCTTTTTCACTTGTGTCACTACTTACCTTGTGTATGTATCAGTTTGACAGTGTGGGGCATTCTATGTGTGCAAGACTACTAGAACATTTAAATCTAGGATTGGGGAACATCTTCGCAGCATAGCTGCAGGGGATGATAGAAGTGCTCTTACACAACACTGTAAAAAAACAACTGGAGGTAATCATGAGTTTAAGTTTTGTGCTGTGGAATAAGTACACCTCGGACCAAGAGGTGGGAATTTGGATGATAAATTTATGGAGAAAGAGTCCTTCTGGATATATACTCTGGGTGCATTGCAAGCACTAGGACTCAATGACAGAAGAGAACTATTAAAATGTATTAAGAAAAAGTAGCTGCATGCAGCTTTTTTGATTTGGTTCTCTTTTGTCCTTCATTCTCCCCCCCATCCTAATCCCTACCCTTACCCCTCCCCTCTACCAACTTCAACCCCCCTCTCCCCCACCGTTCCCTCTGCCTTTGGCCTCTTTTAGCCAGCATTAGTATGTGCTGTGGCTACCCTTCTAAATATTTGTGCACTATAGTTGTAAATTTTGGTTCCCCCTAAGCAAATGCCATTTTACTTATTGTTGTTACTGTATATTTTCCCTACAGGTATCTGAGGAAGCATTAAAATGGGCTGCTACAGACAATAAGCTTGGGACTTTAGGCACCTTTTTGGTAAAATAGATATAAGTTCATGTTTGGAATTAAGGTATCAGGATAGCTATTGATGTAGTAAATCTCAGGTCTTTTTTTATTTATTAATTTGTACTATGCACTTCATTGAGTCATAGCACTTTGTTACATTGCACTTTAAACCGTGTTTTTTATGGGAGTTTCAAACTATATAATCCTGTATAATTTTACACTGTGTCTTTAAATGTAATGGCATATAAGACCATTGCAAGTGGTGGAGACCATCCCTCTGATGATGAATATTTAGTTCATAACCGGTCAGGGAGCTTGTGTGCTCTGGCCTGTTTGTCATTTTTTGGTAGCATGAATAAACACTTTGCAGTCTAGAAGTGCTGGCTTTTGCTGTTTTCTGTTCTACACAAGAGTGGGAACAAAGAGCAACTGAGTAACTACAGACCTATCAGTCTTAACTCCATGATAAGTCAACTGATGGAGACATTAGTCAAATAGGACTTAACGGATTACATAGAGAAGAAACAGGCTCAAGGATAGTAAACAATATGGATTCATGGCAGGGAGGGCTTGTCAGACCACCCTGATAGTATTCTTTGACTGTGTAACTAACATAGTGGATAAGGTTCATGCACAGGATTTTCTCTACTTCAACTTCAGCAAGGCATTCGACTCATGGAAACATAGACAATGATGGCAGAAAAAGACCCATGGACCATCCAGTTATACTCAGTGCCATACAGAAAGTTGCTAAAGAAGCTAGAGGATCTGGGTGCAATAAAGAACATATTTAGATGGGTTGGAAATTGGTTGGAAGATAGGCAGAAGCTTGCCCATTGGCTTAGTGATAGCGCTGCCACTTGCAATGCTGGTGACCCTGGTTCGGGATCGAGCATGGATTGTCTAGAGCTTGCTGGGGGAAGGAGGATCAAGCATCCCATAAGACATTCTCCTTCTCCCTGTGGGGGAGGGTGCCATATCCTGCTGCAGCACTGTCATGTACTGATATGTGGGTGGTTGGGCACATGGGATACGGGGTAGGAGGGGCATGCTATGCTGCATGTCACATGAGTGTGCAAGTGTCGGGGACTTCTTATCTCCCTGCCATGGAGGGCAAGCCATGGGGGACTAAGGGAGAGGTAAGTCCTAAGAGAAGCTGGGTGACAAAACAAAAAAATGGAAGACAGGCAGCAGAGGTTAGTGGTAAATGGAGTCAGATCCTAGGAGAGGGAGGTCACCAGTGGAGTACAAAAGGGATCAGTTCTGGGTCCAGCCTTTTTCAATATATTCATCAACAGCATAGGAGAAGGAATACAGAGGAAGATGTGTCTCTTCTCAGATGACACTAAGCTCTGTGGTAAGACAGACAGTGAGGAGGGGATAAGGGAGATGCAGAGGGAACTGTAAAACTTGTAGAGGTGGTCCAGGGTTTGGCAGCTGAAATTCAATGCCAAAAAGTGCAAGCTGATGTACATAGGGAACAAGAACCCCAGAATGGAATATTGGATGGGAGGGTTTAAGCTGGACATCCTTTTTGAGGAAAGGGACTTGGGAGTCTTGATAAGTGACTCCTTTAACAATCTAGCCAACAGTAAGGCAAACAGAATGCTGGGGTGTATTGGGAGAGGTTTTGACAACAGGAGGAAAGAGTTATTACTACCTCAGGGCCGTTGCCAGGATTTTTGCAGGGGGTCATTTTGCAATTAGTAGTGGTATTTTTGCTCACAGTGCTGTGTGTCTGGAAGCCGCCAGGCGGAAGCCCTAGGTACTAGATGTTCTGTGGTGCATTTTCTTGTTTATTCTGCTAATCATTATAGACAGATAATGTCTGCTAATCTGTCTATAATTGGATAGGCCTGACAGCAAACAAAAACTAACTGATGAGCCAGGTGGAATATACTGTAGGTACTTTCCTTAACAATGACACACTCAGGATTACTTAAAGTACCAAAAATAACAAAGTACCAGCATGAGAGGGGCGCTTCAGTGCATCTCCCTCTCACACCTTCGCACAGCAAGTGCCAAAATAAGGCAAGGCAGACCCAACTGTAGCTTACAGAGGCATTTATTAAAAAGTCAATCTGATTGGATATCAAAATTGCATCATCATCATCAAAACTTCCTGATATAGTACAACCACACTGCAATTCAATGAAAATAATTAGCAATTATATTTGGATGTGTACAGTACAAGCCAAGTATGTACATATTAACAGACATCCTCCCCCCCCGAACCAATTGTCCACCAGCATCAAATACTTAACAAAGCCTCCTTTGGCAGATTTACCTTGGAAATGGCACATATGGAATCCAGTGGTGGTCAGGATCTGAGGCAACATGGATTCACAGCAGGAAGATCATGTCAAATGAATCTAATAGGTTTTTTTTTGATTGGGTGATGAGGGAACTTAATCAGAGAGGGGCAATAGACATCATCCACCTAGATTTCAGCAAAGCCTTCAACACTGTCCCACATAGAAGGCTGATTAGCAAGATGGGTAGTCTGGGCATAGGAGACAAGGTGGTGAACTGGGTTAGGAACTAGTTAACAGACAGGAGACAGATGGTGGTGGTAAATGGGGTACAATCTGAGGAGGGGGTGACCAGTGGAGAACCACAGGGACCAGTCCTGTTCAATGTCTTCATTAGTGACATTGCAGAGGGACTGGAAGGAAAGGTCAGCCTGTTTGCAGATGACACCAAGATCTGCAACAGGGTGGATACTCCAGAAGAGGTGCAGAAAATGAAGAGGGACCAGAGAAGCTTGAAAGATGGTTGGAGATGTACCAACTGAGGTTCAATGCAAAGAAGTGCAAAATAATGCACCTGGGGAGAGCTACAGGTTTGGGGGGGGGGGAGCTGACTGTCACCAAAGAGGAAAGGGGACTAGGGGTTATCATCATCTCTGATGACCTTAAGGTATCAAAGCAGTGTACAAAGGTGGCAGGGGAGGGCCAGTGGCAGCTGAGATGCATAGGCAGGGGTATCACTAGCAGGAGGCAGGATGTAGTCATGCCATTGTATAAAACATTGTTAAGGCCTCACCTAGAGTACTGCATGCAGTTCTGGAGAACACACCTGTGCAAGGACATGGATAAGGTGGAGACTATCCAGAGAAGGGCAACAAAGATGGCACATGGCTTACACCACAAAACATATGAGGAGAGACTAAGGGACCTCAATATGTACTCACCAGAGGAGAGGAGACAGCGGGGGGACATTATTGAAACTTTCAAGTAGTTCAAGAGCATAAACAAGGTGCAGGCGGGGGATCTTTTCCAATGTAGAAAAAGTACTAGAACAAGTGGGCATGATATGAAATTGGAAGGGGGTAGTTTAAGAGATAATGTGAGGAAGTTTTTCTATACAGAAAGGGTAGTCAACACTTGTAACAGTCTGCCACAGGAGGTAGTGGGGGCAAGCACAGTGGAGGGGGATAAGCATGCTTGGGACAGGTACAATGGAAGCCTGAGAGGGGAGGGAGTGATGACAAGCCATTGATTACATAGGGCCTACGGGCAGACTGGATGGGCCTAGCAGTCCTTATCTGCCAACAATTTCTATGTTACTTTTTAAGCTCTGTATACCAACCAGTCACTGAAATGTTGGTCACAGACACTCATAATATGAGACAAGTCAGACACAGAAACAAACTCAAGAACACTGGTGGCTAAGTGATTTAACAGCATCTCCACCTCTGATCACAGCCAGGACACTAGCTGAAAGCCCTAACAATGGAGAGACAATAACTCACATTTAGTTTTTTATGGGGTCCCCATTTTGCACTGGCAGATAACTGCAGCTCTTAAAGAGGTGTTAATCACACCAGGCCATCTGGAACACTAAGGGAGATTATCATGAGGAGAAGAGATTAATGAAGTAGGAACAATTTAACTTCATTGGCAACCATGAAAAACCTGCACTAGACAAGGCAGATAAATTGAATTAGCTGCACTAGCCCTGGTCAATGTGCACTAGTAAAACAATCGACCCCTACAACAGTATAATTATTAAGGCTTCCCATGGTAGACTCCAAATGCAAAAAAAGATTAAAGCTGGAATGGTCAAATGTATGGCCGCTTAGATGCAATGCAAAGCTTATCCAAGGTTAGATGCTCACCTTTGTCATTCAGAAACTAGAATGCCATTCTTATAGAGAGCTACTACATACATCAACAGAAAAAGTCCATGCACCCCCCCCCCCCTTGGCAATGCAGTAATTTCACAAAGAGTGGGAGTCTCTTGATATTCACATCAGGGCCCTTCAGCAAAGTCACCCAACTTGCTACCACCCATTGGCTGTGTCCCTACTCTAAACCATGGAAACTATAAATGGCATTCTAAAATAGGGGTGTTACTGCATATTTATTTATTTATTTGCTTTTGTTAACCAGGTAAGCACGCTAGACAACCAAGTGCCTATTTTCAGGTGCGACCTGGGAGAGTTACAGAGCATCCAGGTAACAAAATACAAGTCAAGAAAAATAGAATACAAAGTGAAGATTACAGTCAGGAGCCACAGGCTCTACATAGGTGAGAGGTACAGGTCAGGCTCAAGCAAGGCTAGGCAAGCAGACAAGTTATAGTACAGTATACAACACAACATAGGGAGTCAAGGTATTCTACTATGTCTATAGACTGAACACAGCTCAACGGCAGTACAAGATAATACATAGACTGGAAAAAATGACAATATATAATAAGCTCACAACAAGGGGGTAGTAAGTACTACACTGGTGGAGGGTACAGATAGTTGTGTAGCAGCTCCCTTCCCCCCTGGGGGCAGGAGGGATAGGGGGTACGCTGGGCCTAGGCGAAGCAAGGCAGACCACAGTGGTCTTGAGAAAGCGCCAGAGGGATGCTTTAAAGCAGTGGTGGGCGGGCGAGGTAAGCACTTGTGCGGGAAGGGAGTTCCACATTTTAGGCACGTGGACTGAGAAGGCCCGGTCACCAGTGAGGGTGCGTGTCCTTGGGACAAGTCGGGCCTGAGAAGCACAAGATCTGAGATGGTAGGCTGGGGGTGGGGGGATTAGGGGGAGGGCAAGTACCGAGGGGGTGGCAGTCTGGACTATATTGTCAACAATGTTGCTTAGGACAAAGGTATGGTGTTTTTCAGGGGGGAGCCACTCCAGACATGAGTAGAGCTCACATTGATGCGTTAGGCGGGGGCAGAGAGAGCGAAGCGGCATATGTTGTTGTATGCAGTGTCCCATTTTGTGAGATGAGCTTTGGAGACCGAGGCAAAGGCGACAAGCCCATAACATAGTGTGGGGAGGAGTATCCCCCTAGCTATGGCTAGCCGGGCGGCAGGGGTGAGGCAGTCCTTGGCTCTGTAGGCAAGGCCAAGCTTGCCATTAGAGGCATTGCACACGTTCTTGATGTGTGTGGTGAGATCGAGTTGGGGATCAAGAGTGACCCCGAGATATTTGACCAAGTCAGAGACTGGAAGTTTGTCACCATTGGCCCCAAGGATTTCTAGGGGAGTAGGGCAGGAAGAGGTGTGAGTCGTTGACCCGAATAGCATGGCATGGATCTTCCTTAAGTTGATGATGAGCTTATGGCCCTTCAGCCAATTATGAATATGCTTGAAGTCGGAGTTTAGCCGAGAGCTGATGGTGTTGATTTCGCGGGAACATATGGCATACATCAACTAAAAAAAGAAAACAAGTCAATGCACACTCTACCCCCCTCCCCCTGAGTAAATGCAACAATAAAAATGATTGTTTGCCGTGAATGGCAATTTACTAATTTAATTTCAAAAAGAGTGGAGGTTTCTAGGTATTCACCTCAGGGCCCTGCGGTGAAATCGCCCAACCACCTCCGTCGAGGTGGACCCCCCATCAGCTGGGTCCCTACATTAAACAGTATCCACCTTTCTCAAATGCACAAACAAATGGCAACACAAATATTTACTTTTTTCACACAGGACTGTGGTGTGCATATTTAATGGAACACATACAAACAGAGGTGAGAAAGAATAAGTGCCTCAGCTGGGACTTGAACCCAGGCAACCTGGAATACAGTTTTGATTGCCCAGGCTCCAGTTGTCTAAGTGACACAGCTGGTTAGTGCAATCGGAAAGGTATTCTGGGTGGCCTGGGTTCAAGTTCCAGCTGAGGCACTTATCCTTTCTCACCTCTGTTTGTATGTGTGCCATTAAATAGGCAAACGACACTCCTGTGTGATTGTTAAAAGTAAATATGTATGTTGCCATTGGGTAGTGCATTTGAGAAATAGTAATGTGCTCGGGGACAACCCAGGTTCCAATTGTCTCAGTGGCACAGCTGGTTAGCACAATTGGAACAGTATTCCAGGAAGCCTGGGTTCAAGTCCCAACCATTACCATACCTTTGTTTTTTTTTTTGCTCATCCAAACCACCACACCAGCAGCTGAAAGCAAGCCCACCATCCCAATATATTGAACAAGCCACAAAAATCTATGGTTTGGGCAGCCACACCACTTTAGACCATTACAATAAAATTACCCCTTCCCCCACTTGTCCAGACCCCATCATAAAAAAGCAAAGAAAAAACAATTGGTCCAACACCGATATGCTCCATTTTTCAATGTAGGCAGTAACGCAACACTTGCTCTCCAGCATTAAATTATTTAATTACACTCACTAATATGCAGTCTTTCATCAGTCAGGGGTTTGATTATAAAAAGTCTTGCTTTAATAAATACAGCCAGGGACAAGTTTACTCAGTGCCCAACAGGTATCTAAAATGAACTCTTCCAGACAGCTTGCCCTCGGTATTTGTCCTCAGTCCAGGTTAAAAGCCTCAGGACGGTCACTGCAGCAGCAAACTCAGTTGTCCCCAACTAAACTAAAGCAAGCTCCAACTCTGCAGCACAACAGTTCTCTCCCTCTCCCCCCACCCCCACCCCCCAACATGTTATAGCAACAATCATTCTCTGGGACCACTGGTAGAGCATGAACCGGTACCAAATTGTCTCCCATCACTGAACCTCCAAAAAATTTATCACAAACCTTAAACTTCATATCCGGACCTCAGGCCACAGCAGCAGTGGATTGCCCCCGTGAGCTTAAGTAATTCATCTCTCCAGCGCTGCAGCGGCCACTCTGAGGTAGAAGCAGTGCACTTACCAGGCAGCAGCTGGCTGAAAAAGTCAGTGATATGCCCAACCCACGGCAGAATCTTTTTGTGTTTTTTTTTACTTTCAACATTCTCGGTCTCCCGTGTTTTCGGCTCCAAACAAAATTCATCACTTCCGTTCGTAGGGGGAAAATGGGCAGGCCTGACTGCAGATGTCCTACTTATCTCACTGGGAGTCGCAGCAGTGAGAAACATAAACCTGGGAACTGATTGGCCATGGGGTGGCTCCAGATTCTGACCGAACTCCTGGAACAGTAATTGGGCAGTCAGGAAAGAGGTGGGGGGTCATTCTCATGCAGGGTGGGCAACAGTCAGCTGAGGGAGGAGACAGGGAGGAGGGGTTCATGTCACAGCAGAGGGAGAGTCAAGCCTAAGCTTTGGCATTCGATTCTAAATGGACAAATAATTTAAAGGACAGAGCATGATTTTAGCAGTTAGACAAAAAAAATTTTTTGGGGGGGGGGTTCGTTCTAACCTGACAAACCCCACCTGGCAACGGGCCTGTACCTCCCTAAAGATCATTGGTGAGACCACACATAAAGTACTTCACCCAATTCTGGGGTCCTCACCAAAGGAGCAACATGGACAAGCTGGAGATGGTGCATAACCAAAATGATTTAGGGCCTGCAGAGCAGATGTTATGGGGATTGGCACAGGGCACTGAAAATGTACTCACTCAAGGCCAGGGGAGAGAGGGATGATATAACAGAGACCTTCAGGTTCCTGAAAGGAGTGGCCAAGGTGAACAGCGAGGAACTATTCAACAGGAGTAGTGAATCTGGAAGATGAACAAGGCCATGAGTAGAAGCTGGTGAGGCACGGTCCAGGAGGGAAGTAAAAAAGTTTTATTTTCCAGAGAGAGAGAGAGAGAGACTGAGCCATGGAACTGTCTGCCAGCAGAGGTGGGTAGATGCCAAAACCATTAATGGTTTCAAACACAGTTAGGACATAGTTAAGGGCTTAATTGTTACTAAAGAGGGTAGTATTAAAACAGGGAGCAAGGTGGTGGATAGTGTAGACAGAGATTCCACATGGACAAAATATGTCGAGGTAATGAGTGTTACAGGCAGACTGGATGGACCATTGACCCTTTTCTGCTGCCATTGCCTATAGAGTTATCCAAAACTGAGCAGAAAGTAACTAAAAATCCCAGTACGAAGGTATGAGGGGATCAAGGAGAATAACAAAACATTTTTTTAACGCACAGGGTACTAAAGGAGAGTCGGGGATGGGGTGGGACACATAGAACAGGAGTGGAACCACTGAGCCAGACAGTGAGCTGGGCAGGGGCATTGAATGACATACTTTGCATTAGTACAGCCTGGAAGTCCAGGGGCATGGCCATCTTGGGAAGTAATTCACTTGAGAGCTGCAAAATGAACGGGATGCAGTGATGAGCATGCTAGAATTAGTAGTTAAGTATTTAAAGGATACGAACCCAGGCAAATGCCAGGATCCAGATGGTATCCTGTCTGACTGGGCCCCTCATTAATATCTTTCAGTACTCTTTACAGACTGGGATGTTTTCCAGTGACTGTAAAAGAGCCAATATCATCCCCCTATGCAAGAAGGTGGTGAGATCAGACCAGGTACCTACTGAACTGTGACTCTTACCTGGGTGTTTAGCAATCATAAGAGACATGGTGATTCAGCACACGAGAGAGAATGGGTTGTCTTTAACACAAAACAGGGCTTTAGAAAAGGTAGATCCTGCTTAACCAACCTGATTGCCTTATTTGTGGAGGTAACTACAGAGGTGGGTAAGAGCCAGGTGATGCATTTAGTCGAACTGGACTTCATCATGGCCTTTGACATCATACTGTATGAAAACTCATTGAGAAGACAGCACAATATAACATCTACAAAGTGTGCAGTTAGGAGAAATCAGATTGGCTGACAGGTAGGATGCAGAGTAGTGGTGGATGGACACTATACAGAGGGGAAGGGTGTTCTGATTGAAGTACAGTACCACAGGGGACAGTGAATGGTCTATTGCTGTCTAATATATTTATTGAGTACCCAGAGCAAGGGGTCAGCAGCAGGCTGCTGTAGTTCAGTGATAGCAACTTGAAAAGAAGAGTGGACAAAGCCAGGTGGGGGTAGGGTTTACTATGGAGGATCTACGTACATTAGAGATGCAAACTGAAAAATAAAGCATAGATTTAGTATAAGGAAGTACAAAGCGGTACACATAGGAATGAAGAATGTGACAGACACACACACACACACGGATGAAGAATCTGAGACACACACACACACACACATAGGGATAAAGAAGCTGACACACACACACAGACATACGTACGCACACACACACACACACACACACACACACACACACATATATGATAAAACATGGCTCCGCCAAGCCAGTTTGAAAAGAAAAAGACCAATAGACTCTACATTGACATCACTGCGATAGCCTCTTTAGCAACAGCCGACTGAACCAACACACCAGCACAGTGACAAATACTGCCAATGTAACAGTGAGGAAACAGACATCAAGGTTGAACTGTAAGTGCACATACCATGGAGAAAAATGCAGACAGCAGTTCCTGCACTAGTAGCACCCTTCCCAACAGTGGACACGGAAACCAGATGTGGCACACCGGTTGAAGTCATACACCTGTCGGTGGCGCACATAGCATGCTGACAGTGCAGTCACTCTAAATGTGTTGCTGTAATTATTTTGCTATAACAACAGCATACCGTAAAACATAACTGTGGAACTAGATCCAGGGATAATTTTTTGTCAGTTTTTGTCAGTAAGCTGAATCCAGGCAGACAATGCACTGCAGCAGTGAAGAGATCAAATACAATATTGGAATGCAGTAGAAGGGGGTATAGGGCAGGCCAAAGGAGGTTTGCTTCCTTCTGTACAAGGCATTAGTTACACTGCTTCTGGAGTCCTTCTTCCAGTTCTGCTCACTGTAGTACAGAAATTACATTAAAGAGACTGAGGGAACCCAGAACAGAAGCCATCAAGTTGATAAGCAGCATGGGGCAAGACCTAGAGGACACATTGGATATTCTCAAATTGTTTAGCCTAGAGAAGTAAAAGCTGAGGTGATACTATCACAGTGTTCTGAGCATGGAAGGGGATAGGCAGGGAGGAATTAATGAACTGGAGGGTATGCACTCCATCTGGAGTGGGGTAGCAAAAAGGGAAACATTAGAAAGCATTACTTCACACAGAGGATCTAACATGAGAATGCCTATCATATTATCCAATAAGATTATGGAAGCTAGCACTGTTCAGGCTTTCAAAGCAAGAACAGACAGATTCCTTAGGGTGAGAGTTATATACAATAACATGCGTAGAAGTAGCATTCCAGCTGGTTTATTGAGTGCCAATACTTAAATTAGGTATAGTCAATGCTATGCATCAGGAAAGGTGAAGAAGATAGACCCAAAGTCCCCTTCATCACTGCATTATTTTGTTACTGTGCTACTATGAGATATAGGCGGGTGCAAATCTACAGTATATAGAAATACACAGTCGCTAGGCAGGTCTAAATCTATGTAGAGACACAGTCGCATGGTGGAGCCCTTCATACTATTTAGTCAGTCTCACCAAAAAGCTAGGGCTACATACTCACCTTGACCAGAATACACACCCAGGCTAGAATATAATAGTTGTATACATACAGCACAAAAAGACAGTGCATAGGTAACTTACAGGTTGGTAGAAGCCCTCCACCAAATGCCGACATTTCACTCAGGAAAACGTGTGCCTTCTCAAGGTGGAAGATATAGACAGGTCCAAATCCATGCAAGGCCTTGCAGACAGACAGTAGAAGTTTAGTTTTCTCCCCAGCCTGTTACTCTATTACCCTCTGTTACTTAACTATCCTACAGTTCTGTACATTTAGGATGACTTGGAAATAAACTCCAGTGCCACTCTTTGGCAAGCTTGAAAATAAGGGATCATATGCCAGGAGGCCTATGCCCTCTAGAAATGGACATTTATGGTTGATGTAACTTCCAGCAGCTTGGATTTGAGTGAGGCAGAGTCTCCCCAAGACCAATTCCCAAGCTGGCAGCTGTTACTATGCTACCAAGCTGGTCTCATGTGAAATGTTAAATTGAACTTGTGTGTGCCACACTCAGTTTTAATAAACCTGACATTAAAATTACGTACACTGCCTGAAGTATTTTCACACAGGTAATTTACAGTAATTATTTTAAGTTCCTGATTTTCTTCATGGAACCTTTTTCCCAGGTATTAGCTTGGCTGAATAATATCACTTTTACATGGACAAATATAATAATCACATTCTTTTTCTCTAAACGATCTTTGTCCAGCATTAATGCACTAGTCTATCAGTTCCACATGTTAACATCTGAAGACTTTTTGTATCAAATCTTGGCAACTCCATCATCCTTTCTTCAGTCTCTCATAGACAGTGCCATGTAGTCAACAGCTACATTGCATTTTCCAGCCCAGTAAATCCCCTGTTGCCAACCACTCCAGAAACTCAGTGGCCTATGACAAAGGGCACCAAACTGCTGTCAGAACAGTGAGCAGTCTCCTGATTTGAAAGAACAGTTTCTAATTAAAAAACATTCCTTTTTACACTAAAAAGATGTCAGTCAGACTAGTAGGCTGTTCGGGGGGTATTCTCTCAGTGTTCTGGCATTTACACCTCTGCTCATTATTTTTTTTTCTTTTCATTCTATCTTGCCTGTAATTTGCAAGACGTGTATTTGATTTGCTGCATCACTTTCTCTCACGGGTGCCCTCATTATGGCTCAGGAGGGGAGAATGGGAAAATACAAATGACTACTATTTCTCATGGTCATAGTGGTAAGAATGGGTTGTACAGCTATTAATTCAATGGTCAGGATATGGTGGCAGAGTGTGACCCACTGGTAAACACCCTCCCATGCACTGCCACCTGTTGAATCTCTGTATACCATTGTTGTTTTCTTACTTAAATAGGAGGGTGCTTTAGGGGTAAGTTGTCACTTCAAAGCTTAGTTGTTAGGAACACTATACATATCTGTTAACTGTTACCCTTTTTGTGCCTGTTATAACAAACTCTAGACAGAGCTGATATGGCTGTGGCAAGCTTGCAAAGCTCCGAAAAGTGAGTGTTGCTGACTGCCATTTCCAAGATGGTGGCAGTGATGCAACTGCACATGCATAGCATTTTCACATGCATAGTTGCTGTGAATGCCAATATGCCATTCGCAAGATAGCGGTGCCAGTAGAACTGTGCATGCGCACAAGGTGTGCATGTGCAGTTCTTGTCCTGAAATGCGGAAGTAACAGCTGAAATAGTGCGGCTGTTACTCCATAGTGGTTGATGATGGAGGAGTGTCACAAGCTCTGTTGGACTTTTGGAAGAATACTTCCAAAGGTCCAATGGAAGATGCCACGATCGGCCATTTTAAGCCAGAGAAAGCAAAATGTCTGTAGGTTCCTCCCACAGCCATAAAAATTAGTGCTGGTAATAGATGGGCAGACCTTCTCTGGTTCTAGTAAATGTCCCAAAAGATTAAGCTAAAGTAGCAAATGTAAGCCCCCCCCCCCCCAAATGGGGCTTACTGTTATGGGCTATGTATGTGCCACTAAAATTAAAAGCTGTCCTAGCCCCAGCTAAAGCAACAGGGCAAGGACAGGAATAAAGCAGCACTCAAGGATTAAAATAGACAGCAGAGGATGAAACAAATGAACTGCAGTATGTAGACACACTGGTTGATGCCCTTGTAGTTCCAAGCCTCTGTCTCCACAAAGACTTATAGAAAACGGGTCAGAGATCACAGATCTCCAGCAAGGGAATTTGGGCTAGTCACTAGTTTGCAACACTACAGACTCTGCATGCATGCTTTGCATGGCCTGGCTGGCATTCCAAACCTAAGCCAACCTGGGGATTTTTAGAACAACAGGGCATTGAGTTCAGTACACATAAAAGGGAATTAAAGAGCTAGTGTATTTAGACTTTTTCACTATATACTGTATTCTGAAGCGGCATGTGGTTATGTGATCATAAAAGTTAATTACTGCTATTCCACAATTATGGTGTTTTCTTTTTTTCTTATTCAAACTGCTTACTTATAGGAGTCATGGCTTTGCTCAGTTGCATAGCATGGACTTCAGGTGGAAGTTTACAACAGTGTAAGAAATGATGGAGTAGGGGGAAGTGTGGCACTGAATACGCAGTTTAAATGCAATATAGTCAGAGTTGTTTGGCATATGCCTGTCAGCTGTTTCAATTTGTTTTGTATACTTTTTTTATTGCAACTATCCCCCCAGTCCTACCAGATAGTCTTCTTTAGCGTGCCTGCTGTAAATGTATTTGTCAGTCAAACTGATATGTGATCAATCATCTCAGTACTGTATTGTAAAAGTTCAATAAAGTATACTGATTTAAAATAAGTGTTCTCCCCTTCCCCTCTGTCATTGCTGTAAGAAAACAGCACAACTCCCCATCACTGTAAGTAAATCCACTAACCCAATGCAAGCCCCCCCCCCCAACACACACACACACCGACTGGCATATTCCCTCTGATCACCTCCTCGGCTGGCTGCCATATGGCTGACAGTGTGTGATTGTGATCCAAGATCATCAGCTGTTTATAACATCAGATTGCAGTCATGCAGTCAGTCAAAGGGCAGCCAGCCGAGAAGGTGAGCAGAGGGAATATGCCGGTCACTATGCTGGGGGGGGGGACCTTGTGGTAGGTTGGTGGATTTGAGGGGGGGAACTGGCCATGATGGGGGATTGGGCAATGTAGGAGTGGGGCTGTTAGTTTCTTACAGCGATGGCTGAGAAGAGGGGAGAGAGGGAACACTTCAAATTTTATTGTTGGCCCGATAAAAGATTTTCAGAAGCTCCAAATTTCTTTCCATCAAGTAACTTGTACTTTGTGCTAATGTAAAGATTTCCCCATAAGGGCTGTTCTATAGACTTGCAGAGTTGAAGACCAAGCATTAATGATGTGTTTGCCAAAATATTCATGGAGTCCCTCTTTATGTAATTTTGTATGTATTTCTCTTTGAAGATATAGTTTGTAAATATTAAAGCACTAATATTAAGAAAGACAACAGTACTGAGGACGATCGCTTATCACAGCGGGAGCAGCTTCAGTACAAATCATATCTGTACTAAAACAGGAAGCACAGTGCACACAGAGAGACAGGCTCAGTGACTCATTTGAAGAAACAAATCACAGACAACTGCATTTTTATTTTAACATACAGAGCCAGCCTTTATTAATTTAGAACATTACCTACAAGCTGTTAGAGATGCCAGATGTTTTACAGCACAGTACACACTGAAGTCCAATGTAAAACAAAGCTCACATATAAGTTTAACAGCCTGCTCCACAGAAACGCAGTTGTAGCTTTCCCCCTAGTATGTCACTTCCAGTCTGCACTTCAAAGAAGGGTGCTGCACCTCCTGTGAGTACAGAAAAGCTAGAAAATCTGGCAATGTAAAAAAAAAGATAATCACCACTTGTACTTGCACTGTTACATGAATCCAACAACTTATAACCTATTTTGAAAAATAAATAGAAATTAAAATCAGTTAATCCACTGCACTAGTTCTTTAACATACACAAGCTGAGCTTAGCCAGTTCTGCCAGTGTGATAAAGAGAAAGGAGCTGTGAATGGGTGACTCACACCTCCTTTCTCTTTGTCACACTGGCAGGAACCCAGGCTAGCCCCCTCGGAGGGTTTCTAGAGGTGGACCCCGAGGACACCTGGCAGTCCTCCACTTTGGAGGTACTGCTGGGCTTCTGTGGCAAACAGGGAAACAGAGTCCCCAAACTGTGACAGTGAAAAAAATTGCACCCCCCCATCAGTTTTTGAAAGTTGCCATGGTGCTTCAGGAACTGGAAGATGGGAGTCAAGGTGAACTTCTGGACCTGAAAAGGCAATTCTGCCCATGGGAATTCCTGAAAGCACTGAGAGGGCCAGTATTGAAGAGTCACTGGATGCGTTGGAGTGTTTGGGTAATTAAAAAATATGAAGAGGTACAACTGAAGCAACCAAAGCATGACTGCCTTAATTGAGAATGATTCAGAAATTGATGGGAGTAAACTGCCTGCTACGCTGAGCCCTGAAAGTTCAGAAGGGGTATGGCACCTGTTTCACAGGTGGAGTAGTCTGCCTTCTTTCCTCCCTCTCCCACCAGTGCAGCCAGCAGATTGGGTAACAAAAGTCAAGATGTCATTGACTAATGAAGAAAAGTCTACGCAAGACTTTCAAGCACTGGTGACAAGTGACAACCCAAATTCTTCCCCCAGGAACCCCCATGATCCCACAGATTTTGAAAAGTAATTTCAAATGTTTCTCAGTGCAGAAGGAAAAACTGCTAAGGACGTAAGTGACTTGTCATGGAAAGACAGTGCAACACCCCCTGTGCTTCCTTCAAATTCTACACCTGTAGGACAAGGATGGGCAGCCATTCCTGTATCCCACTATGATACCAGTTTCTACAGACGATTATGAGTGTTCTCAGATGCCATCCCCACCCCAACAGGGAAGGTGACTACTACAGCTGGATGAGTCAAGCAACATGGATGGTCCAAGGATGGAAGTGCTCTGAATACAAAAAAGGGAAAGAGTAGTGGAAAGTCTTTGGGGCAATGCTTTGGTCATTATCTGGTCTCTGTGCACCAGACAGTCAAACTGTACCCTGCAGGACTACCTGGCAATTTTGAACAGCATCTATGAACCCATCAAGAGTGGCACAGACTAGTTGTTCCAACTGCAAGAAACCATCCAGATGGAGGGAAGGAAACTGTCTGACCCAACTGAAGACCATTATTTGCTGAACAGTTGAGGCTGGTGAAATCACCCCTGACCAAGCCGACAGGATCAGACTGGAGGAAGTGCTAAAAGGGGCCATACACTCACAGATGATCATCTTTTCACTTTGGATGAAGGATCGCAAAGTCATACCACCCAACTCAAATCAGTTGCTGGAAAAGGTGCCAGAAGAAGAGTCACAGGCAGAATAGAGCAAATCACTGAATGTGTTTATGGAGAAAGCCACTACTCTCAACTCACAATCCACTCCCAATGGACTTCAGATGGATGCCACTGAGCCAGGAGCACAAATGAAGCAACTGGTAGAGGAAGTAAAAGCATTGATCACAGCACCTGAACAGTGGACAAGAGTTGACCCTAGGCCTTCAGATAGAGGAAGTGTCCCCAGATTTTCTGCTGCCCCTCAGCATGGGCTTCAAGCCCCACTTTGTCCTAGGAACAATGCTTTTTGTTACAGATATAGGCAGGATGGATACATAGCCCAAGGATGAATTCACCCCACCTATCCATAGCTTGTGAACCAAAAGTGGGAAGGCCAAGCAGCCCAGAAGGGAAATGACAGAAGAACCCCAGTGAAGGCGCTACCTGCGCCTCTGAGTGTAATGCTCCATAAAATGGATTCACCCTGCAATCTGCTGAAGGAGTAGTTTCCCTCAGGACTACTGGACCCCAGAGCTGACATTCCAGTGCTCACTGAAGGAAAACCTCTTAAAGCATTACTTGACAGTGGGTCACCAGTTACCATCATCCAGCATACCTTCTGCACCAGCCACTGCAAATAGCTGCCTCTGATGCCTCTGAAAGGACTTGCCCTGTGGGGCCTGAGTCACACCAGATACCCCATGATGGTTACAGAATCATACAATTTGAGTTCCCTAGCGCAGGCAAGGGAGTGCCACACCGGACTTATGCCTGAGCATTGATATGTCCAGAATGCAAGAGCATGGATGATACTCCAGTGTTGATTGGTACCAACAGTGATGTGTTTGAGAGGCTGGCCCAGATATGTTGAACCAGAGAAGGAGCACAAAACTTAGACTCCACAATTGCAACCGATTGTAAAAACAGTGAGCCTGAAACTGAAAACCGCAAAGCCAGTGGTGCAGGAAGATCCCACTGGAGTGATCCAACATGTTGACAGTTGTGAAGTGGTCTAACCACTTGATACAATGTGCGTGTGATTGGAATTGCAGAGCTTAAGTGTCAGCCAGCAGGACCTGCTCTCATCATTGATGCACCAGTTGGTGACAGCCTACCAGAGGGACTGATGGTCCAAAGAGAAGTGATGTACCCTTCTGCCACCCCTTGGAACAGACAAGTCACAGAGAGGCTGAAGAACAAAACCAAGAAATCCATCACCTTGCAGAGAGGGAGGGTGTTGGCAAATAGATTACCTGATAGTGTTCAGCTGCACACTGTAGGAGCACAAAATCCAGCTCTTGAAAGTGCTGGACAGATTGGTAGAATTGGGTTTAAATGTTTATATTGACAAGTGCCAGTTTTGTCAGACACCTCTTAAATATGTAAGGCAAATCATTTCAGCAAATGGAGTACAGACTGACCCTACAAAAGTAGGACCACTCACCACTTGGCCAAGACCAAACAACCTAAAGTCACACAGTCATTCCTTGGAATCCGTGGCTACTACAGGTGTTTTTTTTAAAAAGACTATTCCATTGTTGTCTACCCTCTGAATGACCTCACCAAGGGGTATCCACCTACCTGCAAAAAGAAATCCTGCTCTGGGAGGGGCAGTCCTCAAACAGGGTACTGAAAGGTGAACAAACTGTTTGGTGCCAGATGGAATGAACAGTGTTAAGTGGCATTCATACAAATAATCAAGCATCTGAGTGAGGTGCCCGTGCTGGCATTCAATGATTCTACCAAACTGTACACCAACATCAGTTTAAGGGGCTTAGGAGCTGTCCTGTACCAAGGGTACCCTGAGAGACTTCGCTCAGTTGCTTTCTCCAGCCAAAGATCGAATCTTTCTGAAAAGCACTACCCAGTGCTCAGACTGGAATTTCTAACACTAAAATGGGCTGACACTGAAAAATTCGATGGCTAATTTTATGGGGCCCTGTTCACAGTGAGAACAGTCAATTATCTTCTCACTTGCATAAATGTGACTGCCAGGTTGGATGCAGCAGGACACTGGTGGCTTTCAGCTTTATCCACATACAATTACAGTCTGGAATACCGCAGTGACTAAGCAAGATTGGCACTAACACCTTATCCTGGCATCCACACCCTAATCAGCCATATCAAAGTTCTTCAATTGCAAGTGTAGCAGTAAAGGTCATGTGTTTGTAACAAGAAACAACAGATTATTCCACTCCTGTCAGTCCACACTGAGCAACTGACACGGTGGGGGCTTCTCCATATGCTATTCCAACTGTACCTGTATATCTTCATTTCACTGGGTTGTTCCTTTTGTCTTTGTCCCAGCCTAGCCATCCTAAACTCAAACAAGTCCAATGGGAAGACTATGTATTATGTGGTGTGGTAAGTACCCCACAGTAGGAGAAGTATGCAAGTCATGTACAAATAACTCACCCAGATACCCCCTGTTATTGTGAGAGTGGAACAAACTGTCTTTAAAAGATGGGCTGCTCATAAGAACAAGTCACAAAAATGCACACCCTGATTTCCCTCAACAACAGCTGGTATTACTCTGGAGGTACTGAACAGCTATCATCTGATCTCTTCATGATGACATGGGTCACTTGGGAGTTGACCATACTTTGGAATTGATGCAAGCCCATTTCTATTTCCCTAAAATGGCAAAAGAGGTGAATCAGCTTTGCAAGAGCTGTCTCAGGTGCATTAAGAGAAAAGACTGTGGCCGGCCTGGTGGCGCTGAGGGTTGAGGTGCTGGACACCACACCTTGTGTCACACTGGCAACCTGAGTTCGGGAGTGAGCTCAGGCCATCGGGGGTCAGCACAGGAGGAGAGGATCGAGCATCTGTAGGACTGCTCTCCTCTCCTAGGGATGGACAGGGGTACGTCCTGCGCATGTAGCGGCACCTACTTGTGGCTGGGTGCACTACAAGTCACAGGGACTTTGCCAGGGAATAGATGTTGGATGGCCACCCTCTGAACATGTGCGGGTGTATTCACATAATGAGCTGGGTGATGTTGCACGTCCTTGATCTGAGGAACTAAAGTAGAACACCTCCTCCCTCTATTAGGCAAAGGCGGGGACAGTAGTAATGGCCCCACATCCACCGCCAGGTGTCTGGAGGTTCATCTGGTTCCCTGTACCTGCGTCAGCTACCCTTCCAATACTGTAGATAGGGTGCCAGTAGGAGTTGATGGTTCTTCCCTGAAGGACACAGACCCGGGGGGGGGTTATGGGCAAGCCACGCGGGAGGAATAAGGGATACCCCCCAACCAGAATCGAGTGGCCTACACTTCAGGCAGGATGGGAAGAGCTGCTAACTGAGTGTCCTCACTAGAGAAAGTCTAGAGGGTAAGGGGAGAAAAAGAGAGTTTGAAAAGAAAATGAAAAAACTTTGCCAAAAAGAGCAGTACCATTAGTCAGCATCAAAACAAATGGGTCACTACAATTAGTCTTTATGGACTTTCTCTCATTGGAGCCTGATTTCAAGAACACTGGCAACATCCTAGTCCTGACTGATCATTACACATGATATACTCATGCGTGCCTGATGAAAGATTAAAAGGCCACCACTGTTGTCAAAGCATTACATAAATATGTCTACCATCATGGCATCACTTAAAGAATTCACTCTGGCCAAGGGAAGAATTTTAGAAGTCAACTTGCAAAAGCATTTCTGGCAACCTATGACATTAGGAAATTGAGGACCAATCCTTACTATCCCCAGGGAGAGCATCAGCCTGAATGTTTAACAGAACCTTGCTTGACATGTTGTGTACCCTTCAACCAGCCCAGAAACCAAATTGGAGTCAGAATGTAAGTTCACTGGTACACAGTTACAGCTGCACCTGTAATGATGCCACCCAAAGGTCCCCAGTCTCCTTTACGCTTGACAGAGAAACTTGCCTACCAGTTGATTTCTGTTTTGGAGTCTCAGCCGATGGTACATAAAAATAGATATACTTAGAATATATAAGGTAACTGCATCTACAGTTGCAAAAAGCCTACCAAAGGCTGCCTAGATAGGGATGCTCAGGAAAGCTGTGATAGTGCTCACTTCTAAATCAGTTGATCCAATCTTGGCAAACAAACAAGGTATGGGCAATCTAGTCACAAAGTCAGAAAACACTCTGAAATTTGCAAAAATAAGTGAGTTTATTACAGCAGCCAAGGGGATGCTGACAAACTGTGCCCCTGTGCTTTGACCACGTGGGTCTTCCTTAGGGGATGTGCCAATACAGACAGACAAACCCTCAATGAAAAGCCCTCATTTAAAGTCACAAACTCATATAGTAATCAAGAACCCCTTGTGAATAGGTACAAATGTCCAACACTTACATACTTATAAAAAACACTCATATCAAAGTTTATGTAATAAAAACATATCATTCATATGTGTGATCATAGGTTGAACAGTTTACTGATAAATATATAAATTAAATACTCAAAAAACTCAAATAATGCACACAGTTCAGGGATAGTACGACAAAGCAAATAAGGTATAACATAAATAGCAATATTTGCAATCCACTGAATATTAATTTTAACAATTCTCCCTAAATGGTAATTGGGAATGAAACAAAGTAATTTTAATTATAAATTGTAATTCAATTGAATTTCAAAATTAAAGGGGACAGGAAATGTGTGCTAACTGGCAGCAGTTAGTAATGTTCCTATTTGCAGAAATGAAATTCACACTTCCAAATGATCCATGCATAACTGCAAGTGAATAAGCACTGATGTGAAAAACTGTATTTTCAATTGTTTCCTTTTTATGGACAGCATTCTGTTACAGTTCTCTTAGTGGAACTTGTCATTTGGAGTGTTTACTATATCACGGTTTGTGTACAGAATGCTAAACATGAGCTATTGTCCTATCAGAACCATGCTTAGAGTTCTGTTCTCAAACCGTGACATAGTTAAAATTCCAGATCACTGGTTCCATGAAGAGAACTGTAACAGAATGCTGTCCATAAAAATGAAACCATGCAAAATACAGTTTTTCAAACTACTTTTTATTTAGGTACAGTTACATATGGGCCATTTAGGACTAAGAATATGATTCCCGAAAATAGGAACATTATAAACAGCTGCTAATTTGAAATCATTTCCTGTCCTCTTTAAAATATTAATCAGGGAGATATGTGCAAACATACATCTACTTATTAATATGGGCTGTAATCAATGTCTTCATTCAGACCCTTTGAATATATCGTATTAGGGGTAACCATCCATCTACTTTCTTTTTGTGGGAGTACTTTTTTATGATCCCTTCCCCTTTGTAATGGGGGTATGTGTTCTAATCCTATAAATCTTAGCCCATATGGGTCTGAATTATGATGGTGTTTAAAATGAAATCCCAAAGCATTTTTATCATCTTGGTTTATGATAGCCCTAACATGCTCTTGTATCCTTCTCTTCAGAGGATGCACTGTATGCCCCACATAATGACTATTACATGGGCACCACACTATATAAACCACAGACTGTGGTGCATTTTATTGGATCCTTGATTTCCACTTGTTTACCTTCTGTAATAGATATTTTTCTCTCTGAGTCATGTTTGCAAATGTTGTAACTCTTATATGCATAGAACCCAGGGTGGGTAATCAATTTTTGCGTGTTAGGGACTGTGGTGTCTTAGTTGTCTCAAAGTGACTACAGGTGAACATGTATCTTATAATTTTACCTTTTCTAAAGGTCACTCTTGGTCTGTCCTGAATAAGGGCTTTCAAAATTTGGTTCACTTTTTAAAATAGGCCAAAATGTATATGCTAATGCTCCAATCTGTCCTGCTAATGGATTGAATTTTGTTGAGAATGTAATGAGTCTTTTGGGGAGACTGTCATATTTCCGTATATCACATAATCTCCATGTCTGTGTATTTTTTGTTTTTGGCACCAACAGGGTTTTTCTATTAATGGTTTTAACCTAGATATATAATGTCAACACTTGTTTAGTGTACTCATGCTGTAGAAACCTAGTAGTTAATTCCTCTGCCTGAAGTTCAAAGTCATCATCCTTCGTGCAGTTTCTGCACAATCTAAGATATTGTCCATAAGGAATGGAGTTTTTAAGTATTTTGTGGGTGATGACTTCTCATATGCAACAGGGACCTGCCTGCAGTAAGTTTTCTAAACTTTGGCGATGTGACCCTATTGTGTGGGAGAGCACTAAGGGTTGGAGCTAAAAAAATCTATTTTACTTCTGTCACTACAATGCATGAATTTTAGATGCATGTTATCATTAATATAGTCCATGAAGTGCTCAATTTGTGATTCAGTCCCCACCCACATACATAGGACTTCATCAATAAAACATCCCCAAAACACCAGATTCAAAGCAAAAGGTTGGTCAGAATAAATGTATTTATCCTCCCACACACCCATATACAGGTTTTCATATGAGGGTGCTATGGACGCCCCCATTACCGTGCCACACTGTTGGAGATAAAAATCTCTATCAAACAGAAAAAGGTTTTGAGTCAAGATGAACTCCAAAGCCAGAAAGATAAAATCAGTATTCACCATTATATTTTCACCCCTAGTAAGATGATAGCAATAGCTAATTGCCTCAATTTCCCAATGATGAGGGATGCTTGTATACAGCCTAGTTCCATCGATTGTTACCCAATAATATGTGTCTTTACACAAATATTCTCTAACTTATTTAATATATCCATGCTATCTCTTAAGTGGGATTTAAATTGGTGACCTGAGGTTGTAGATGAAAATCAATAAAGTTGCATAAATTATGTGTAATAGAAATAATACCTGAACTAATGTGTTGTAAGGGGGGATCCACTGAGTGCTTGTGGATTTTGGTAGTGCATACAGTGTGGGCATTACTGGATAGTCTGCCTTCAAAAATGCTGCTTCCCTCTGTATACACATAATGCATCCTCGCTGCAATGCTAACTGTACAAAATCAAAAAATTCCCTGACAAACTGACTGCTAGGACCTTTAGGTAATCTAACAAGTTCATCTGCATTATTTAGAATACTTAAAACTTTATTTTTATACCACTCCTCTGCCAGTACCAAATTTACCTCTTTATCCGAAGGTTTAATGACCACATTAGACAGGTTTTTAACCTCTGCGAAGGCTTTTTTTTCTTGCAAATTCAAATTGAACTGTTTATTGTCACCCTTCTTCAGGTAAATTTCTTCTATTTCAGAACATGATAACTTCACAAATGTTGTAGTGGTTGAACTGTGTCCTATATTGGGGCAGAAACTAGATTTGATTCTAAACTATGTTCTGCTAGTTGTAGTTAAAGGAGTGTCATCTGTATTCTCAAATTGTTGTAACAATGAATACAGATTATTTAGATCAATCAGACCATGTCATTGTTCATTTGTTTCACCCAGCCAATTAGGTTATCCTCAATACCAATTAAACCAGTATCATACATCTCAGCTGTTTCAATTGAATCACAATCGATAATACTTTCATCAATTTCAATGGCATCACTAGTGCTATAGCTTGCTTCTCTTTATTTTTATTGAATAAAATGTAAGTTTAAGGTTATGAATCAGTTTAAACATATCATCTTTTACTTTGAATAAATCTGGTTTAGGAGTGGGAACAAAGCTCAATCTTTTACACAAAATTGGCAATTGTGTTTCAGTGAGTTCAATATTAGTAAGATTTGCAATTGATATGTTCTGCCTCTCAGACTCCTGAATTTGGTAATTCCTTTGTTTTCCTCCCTGTCTTCCCCTTTGGGTACATCTCCTGTAGTTGTCCTCTTGGAGTTCTTTTTCTCTTGTTCTGATTTTACTAAAAAAGGACCAGTACTACTCTGCAGTCCATCATTTGTTCACCATTTTCAGTATTATTAGAGTCTGCAGTGTTTGAATGCTGTTGTTTCTTGAAATGTTATGACTTACATCTAACTCTGTTTCCATTTCTGTCAGGTGTTGTTCATCTTGTCTGTGACCTTCCTTGACTGTTTGAGAATGATTTCTTCTCCTAGGTGAACACTTCTCCATTTTCATAATCACAGCTTTATCTAATCAGTTTGCTTTTCTTTTGAGTGATTCTGTCCAATGTCTTTTATCATGATTGATTAAAGCTGTCATAAGTTTCACTGAACATCCAGAGAGTCAGTTTTTTGAACTCCAATTCATCAAGACCACAAGTAGGGTATTTGTCTATTCACAAACCTCATGGGAACCATCCCTCTTCTAAGTAGCATTCCAGAATAACTTAGTTAAAAAGGTGGCTAAGTTCTTGAGTTCTCAATTTTCCATATTTTTAAATAGCTCTAACAAAGCCAGGTCTATACTGGATGCTGTTTGATTAGTGCTGTCAAATAAAACTGTCATCTAAGATGGACAATGTCAGCATCTTCCAAACAGTCATTTTACATAACATTAGGTTCAGCTGTATATCCTGGGAGTGCAGGTGTTTGGCTTCATCTACTCGCCATTGTTTTGTCATTAGTACTAAATGTTCTATGATACTGCCACTCCAGTTCTTATTAGTCCTTAATAAATGTAGAAATGTCAACTGGGCTGTAGGTTCAAAACTCATCAAAGGAATTCCATGGCTATGGTGTGCCAGCATTCTTTGTGACCTATTGCTTCAGCATAAATGCTGCTGCATTCAGATTAGGTCTCCTCCAAGACATCAACTAATAAAGGGGTCAGACAAGGCTGTGTTATAGCACCTATTCTGTTTTGTATTTTTATAGATCATCTGCAGATACAGCTTTTGCACTCCATGACTGATTCTCCTCAAGTGGGCTGAAGACAATGCACTGTACTAGCTTACATGGATGACCTGGCCATTTTTGCATTATCTCAGTCAGGACTACAGAAAAAGATTAGATATCCTAAATAATTATGCAAAGAAATACAATCTGAAAATCAATGAAGGCAAAAGTCAGGCTTTAATTTTTGGCTCAAAAAATTTGAGTAAGGTTTGGAAGGTGGAGAAAAATTAAATGCAGACTGTAAATTCTTATTCATATCTTGGCTTAACATTTTCAAATGATGGAACATAGAGAAAGCATATTAAGTAAAAACTGGTAAAGCTAAAACAAACAGCTGGTGCATTGATAAAATTTATCTATAAATACAGGGGTGTCTCAGTTATTCCCTTATTAAAATAAACTACAGCTAAATATATTGCACAAGCACTTTTTCAGTGTGAAATCTGGGGTCCTGAAAAGGTAAAACCCTTTGAAATCTCACTGAACAGGTTGTATAGGTCTGCTTTTGGTGTAAACAGCTCAACCCCAGCCCCCTTAATAAAGCAGAATTAGAGATGGATAGCCTTGAGTCACTGGCCTTAGCCAGGACTGTAAGTTACTGGATCAGTATTACTAAGATGGATCCAAACAGGCTACCCTATGAATGCACGATAGAGAAAAATAAGTGGCATAACCTAGGATGTAAACAATCCAAATGGCTCACAATTGATAAATCATTATAGGAATATGGGTTGCACAGCAACTGAAAAGTTATGTCTCCAAAGGTATTATGATCAGTTTAAAATATAAATCATATTGCGAAAAAAATATTAGGATCTGTGAAAAGCAGAAAGAAAATGAAATAATAGCAAATCTCAAAATTTCACCTTGGCTAGTACAGAACAACAATGTGCATGCATATAGATACTACTTAGATGTGCTCACTGATATAAACTTGAGGCAACTACAGTATATATCAGATATAGATGGGAACAATATAAGAGTAATGTCCTAAAAGCCAGGTTTGGAAAGAATTCAGATCCATTGACTAGGTTCCGTAGTTGCTCACGTAAGGAGAATAAAGATCTGACTCGTGATGTTTTCATGCCTATGGTATATAAAGCCTAGAACTTATTGGTTACTTCCCATATACAATGAAATTGGTACTCAATATAAGGGCATTTTGCTTAACATAATGGTTACTACTGAAGATGCACTCATTATAACTAAAGTTGTGGATTACCTTAAAACCATATCACTGATACGATTAAAACTTGGCAAATGAGATGGTTATCAAGAAATGGAAGCTGTGTATCGAAATGTGTGGAAACATGTATTTAAAATATTGTATTTTGTTTATTTTTATTGGAATGGTCTTTGACCGAACAGATAAAACAAATACTACTACTGCATTCCAATTGCTCCTATTTCAAACTTTTTTTGACAATAAAGGATCCACAGATTAGGGCATTCAGGGAAGTTGTGCTGGTGCTCACATCTGATTAATCAATCCAGTCTTGACAAACAAACAAGGTAATGGCACTCAAGTCACAAAGCAGAAAACACTCTGGAATGTGCAAAATAGGTACATTTATTACAGCAGCCCAGGAGGACACTGACAAACGGTGTCCCAGCACTTTGACCACATAGGTCTTCCTCAGGGGGGTGTGCCAATACAGACAGACAGACAAACCCTGAATAAAAAGGCCAAATTCCAAATTCAAAGTTGCAGACACACATAATAATCACCCCCCCCCCGTGAATAAGCACAATCAAAAACACTCACATCAAAGTTTATGTAATAAAAACATATAATTTAGATGTACAATGGTTGGATGGTGTTCACAAGGTTTGCAAATAGACAAATACCCTTCTTTGGTCTTGATGAATTGGAGTTCAAAAATGAATGTGAGAACTCACTCTCTAAATGTTCAATGAAATTATGAAGGCTTTAATCAATCATTATAAAAGACATTTGGACAGAATTACTAATGAAATGAATTCTGTACAAGATAAACTTAAAACATACAAAGGACACCCTGAATTTGAGAATTTAAATAAGAACTATGTCAGTAAAATCAACAGAGTTGAAAAAAGGACTATTCACTCGAAAGAAAAGCAAACTGATTAGAGATAGCAGTGATTATGAAAAGGCAGAAGTGTTCACCTGGAAGAGGAAAGCATGTTCAAACAGCCGAGGAAGGTCACAGACAAGACGAACAACAGCTGACAGGAACAGAAACAGAACTAGATCTAAGCCTGTACATTTTAAGGAACAACAGCACTCAAACACTGCAGACTCTAATAATACTGAAAATGGTGGACAAACAAATGTTGGACCACAAACTAGTACTGGTCCTTTTTTTAGTGAAATCCAAACAAGGGAAAAAGAACTGCTAAAGAACAACTACAGGAGACATAACCAAATGGAAAGATGAGGAAGAAAACAGAGGAATTACCAAATACAGGAGTCTGAGAGGCAGGACATATCAACTGTAAATCTTATTGATATTGAACTGATTGAAATGCAAGGCAGTGGGTGAGGCTTTGTCTGTGGGCACACCCCCTAAACATCACCGGAATCATGAAACAGTTGGTGGGTAGCTTGGTGGGGGGGGGGGGAGGCGGAGCAGCAACATGGCCACGCTGCTGCTCCGCTCCTCAGAAGCACCACATTTCAGTGAGTTTGCCTTTTCCCTAAGCATTCCGCATTTTGTCATAGCATTTAAGTAGCCTTTCAAGGTTAAAGTGTAGTGATAAATGTTAAAGTTTTTTAAGTTTTAAAAAGGTTTTAAATACTGGTATGCTTTGACTGAAAAACTGAGGTGGGGCACTGGGTCCAAAGAGTGCTGACAATAATAGCACCCCCCGCACTTCCTGTTGTGGGACACTCTGCCCCCCCACACACACCCTGGCTCTAGGATTCTCACGCTGAGGGGGGGCAGATCCCGGGGAAAGTTAAAATTCATCGGGCCATGGAATACTGTTTTCATGGCCCCATGAAAAAAAACGAAGTCCCAAAGTAGTAAAAACTTTTGAAGACCAGGATTAGAACCCTGGTCTCCATTGTCACTGGCTGAGCTGCTCCATGCCCCAGCGCTCCATACCACAGGAGCAGCTTGGCCAGCCTCCTGTTCCCTGCAGCTCTTGTCCTGATTACAGGACCACAGACAGCGACCAGGGGAGCACTTACAGCAAGCACCGTAAAACCTACTCGCTGTCCATGTAAGCACTTAACAGACTAGCACCGTATAGTGCAGTGCTATTCTGGTAGTGCTCAATTGATGGGGTACCGTGAGGTGGTGTGAGTTTGACTCGAGCATTTGAAATCTGGTTTTGAAGCTCAAACGTTTTATTCATAAACTTCATATACTGTGGCTGGCAGTTGCAGCAGTTGCAGCCACATTTTTAAAAACATGTTGGAGCAGAAATAAGTTTGTTCAATGACCTAATTCATTCTTTCTGGAAATCTGGCAGAACATTTGGGACAAACCATTGCTTGCAGTTAGTTTCTGTGTCGCTAGAAAGCCGGTTCCTTGTTTCATGATATGACCCTGCAATTGCTTGGCTAGGTGAAGGAATGAAGAGAATGATCAGAAGATATGAGACTCTGAAAGAGACCTTGAGAGAGAAGGTACATGGAGACCCCTGAAGTAATAGGGAGCTTTGGTGCACTGTTGGTGCTGAAAGGCTATTTTTATTTTAAACAAGGTATGATAATACCCTTGCCTAGGGGACTATAGGGAACTTGTTTAATTATGTATCCAAAGTTACTGCGCTAAGAGGAGCACTTTCTTTTTTATTTCCTCTCCCTAGGTAATGCTGTCAAGATGCAGCTGAAATTACTTGGATTGACTGATTATCTATTGGCCATGGTGAGAATTTGGAGAGAATGGGGTTTCACCCATGATTCAGGAACTGAATGGATTAGTCATTCTATCAATATTTGGTACTTGGTCGGATCTGATGGTTTTCCCTTCATCAATGTGTGTAATGTAGCTGCAGCTGAAGATGGAAGCTAACCTTGTATGCAGCTCCCTTGAGGGTTTTTTTTTTTCATAGATTTCATAGATTTATACACGCTACT
Organism: Neoceratodus forsteri; assembly: GCA_016271365.2. Lineage (NCBI taxonomy): Eukaryota > Metazoa > Chordata > Ceratodontiformes > Ceratodontidae > Neoceratodus > Neoceratodus forsteri. Next base: position 1,047,330,638 of record CM057456.1, read on the forward strand.
AGACTTACATCCTTAATGCTTGCAGTGACTCTTATTTTATACTATAACAAATTTGTTTTTGTAAAAGTTGTCCAGCCTAATCTTAAAAGTGTCCACTTTTAAGATTACTGTTTTATCACTACATGCTAATCTATAGCTCAGACTAATTGACAAAAATCCCAATAAAAAATCCCTGGGTGCTTTGACTTAGGTTCAGAAAATGTCTGAGGGGTGGAAACAAGACATAAATGATGACAACTGCTAATATGTCTCATGGACTCCAATATTTCAAGAGAGACTTAATTTAACTTCTGTTATATAAAACTTTACCATAACTCACAGCATTTTCAAGCATTTTATTTAAAATAGAGACCCTGTATGAGACTTTTTATTTCTGAATTGAGTCACTGAAAGGTCAGTACTCTGGTGAAGTGGATTCTTGATGTTTGATGTTTAATGTGTACCCCTGCAAAAAAAATGCTTAGAGAGGTATCTGTATATTTATTGGAATGGGACTCCTATTGGGGGCTGATTGCTGTGACGAGTGGATTTAGGTCCAGCAAAAATTATTTATTTGTGGCTTTTGGATCCCAGGATTACTGAAATGCTGAAATCTGAATTTGTTGTGTCCATTAGTAATTTACAAACCACACTGTATACTGGAGGTTTCATCAAAATCAAGCAATCAAATAATTTGAAGGGAATGAATTAAAGAAGGCCTTATTATGGAGACAGATTTGTTAAGCAATTTTATTAATACCTCAGTCTCTATAATCGGCCTACTCAGGTAATGAATATTAAATTTACTAAGTGTTTGAATTAACTGCAGAGCCTTTCCGCAGGTCTGTCCCCTAAGAGATGAGAGCCTTGTCGTGTAATACCTGAGATAGATAGAGATAGAACCCCATGTTTCTCACAGCTGTTCTTTTGAAACTTTATTTTAAAGACTCCTTGGTGAAAGTTTCTTTGCCAACCCCACAGCATTTGACTTTCAAAAGGCTTCTAATGGGGCAGAAGATGTGGATATGAATGCCATGGGATTTCTTGTGCTACAGATATTAAACTGGATTTTAAATAATTTATTTTAATGTGGAGCAGCTGGAAGTAGTTACACTGTGAGACTCTTCTTCTCTGAAGTATCTTTTAATTTTACATTTCTCTCCCCACTTACTAAAGATTTAGCATAAAAAGGGCAGACTCCTATAAATTAACAGAACAACATTTGTTATGGTCTGAACAATCAGTGTTGTATAAAAGGATGGACTTCAGTTTTTAAAGGAAGCCCCAAGGCTATGGTATGGCCCAGGATTTATCTTTTTTTTTTTTTGTAACTTATCAATGTTATTGTGGGAAGAGATAAGTGGAGTCGAACTTCTAAGGGGTCTGCTTATCCACTTTACTAAATTAAGTTTCTGTGCATCTATTATAAAATTATGAAATTGCATTAACTAAGGACAAATGGCTGTTCTCCTCTTAAATACCTCCACAATATTGGTCAAGAGCCCTATATGTAATCAATTTATTTTACTAAGTATTGCTTTTGTTTGAAGCTTGTAAAATGTTATGTTTTTCTTCTGTATCATAAAAACTTGTAGTCGAGCGAATAAACTTAAAGTAAAGTTGATTGGAATGCAATTGTCAGTTTTGTATAAAGGATTGAGCTATGTTCCCACTCCTAAACCAGATTTATTCAAAGTGAAGTTTTATATGTTTAAACTGATTCATAATCTTAAACTTACAATTTTTTTTCAAATAAAAATAAAGATACGCAAGCTATAGCACAAAGTGATGCCATTGATACTGATCAAACTATTGTTGACTGTGATTTAATTGAAACAGCTGCGATATATGATACTGGTTTAACTGGTAGCGGGGATGAACCTAATTGGTTGGGTGAAACAAATGAACAACAACAGGGTCTGATTGATCTAATTGATCTGTATTCATTGTTACAACAATTTGAGAATACAGATGACACTCCTTTAATTACAACTAGCAGAACAGAGTTTAGACCCAAATCCAGTTTTTGCCTCAATATAGGACACAATTCCACCACTGCAACATTTGAGAAGTTGTTATGTTCTGAAATAGAAGAAATTTACCTGAAAAAGGGTGACAAAAAACAGTTCAATCTGGATTTGAAAGAAAAAAAGCCTTCAAAGAGCTTAAAAACCTGTCTAATGTGGTTATTAAACCTTCAGATAAAGAGGGGAATTTGGTAGTTATGGTGGAGTATTGGTATAACAATAAAGTTTTAAGTATTCTAAATAATGCAAATGAATATGCTAGATTATTTAAAGATCCTAACAACCAATTTATAGGTAATTTTTTGATCTGGTAGAGTTAGCATTACAGCAAGGATGGATTACACAGAGGTAAGCAAAGTTTTTGAAGGTAGACTATCCAGTAATTGCCACGCTGTATACACTACCAAAAATCCACAAGCACTCAGTGGATTCCCCCTTTCAGGAATGAATTCCATTATGCATAATTTATGCAAATGTATTGATTTACACCTATAACCTCAGGTCACTAGTTTAAAATCCCATTTAAGAGATAGCATGAATGTATTAAATAAGTTAATAAGTTAGACAACATTTTGTGGAAAGACACTTATTATTAGGTAACAATTGATATACAGTAGCTAGCCTCTATGCAAGCATCCCACATCATTTGGGAATTGAGGCAGTTAGCTATCATCTTGCTAGGGGTGAAACTACAATGGTGAATACTGATTTTATTCTTCTGGTGGTGGAGCTCATCTTGACTTGAAACATTTATTTTTTGTTTGATAGAGATTTTTATCTCCAAAAATGTGGCATGGTGATCAGGGCATCTGTAGTGCCCTCATACGCAAACCTGTATGTGGGAGGATAAATGCATTTATTCTGTCCAACCTTTTGCGGTGAATCTGGGGTTTTGAGGATGCTTTATAGATGACATCCTAGGTATCTGGGAAGGCACCGAATCACAAATTGAGCACTTCATGGAATATGTTAATAATAACATGAATCTAAAATTCACGCATAGTAGCAACAGAAATAAATCTGATTTTTCAGATCTTACACTTAGTGTCTTCCCAGATAACAGGGTCACATCAGTAGACGTTAGAAAACCTACTACAGGCAATTCGCTGTTGCATGAAAAAAGTCATCACCCCCAAAAAAACTGAAAAACTCCATTCCTTATGGACTATATCTTAGATTATGCAGAAACTGCCCTAAGCATGATAGCTTTGAACTTGAGGCAGAGGAATTAACTACTAGGTTTCTACAGCATGGGTATACTAAACAAGAGTTGATAACAGCATATAACCACGTTAAAATCATTCATGGAAAAACCCTGTTGGTGCCAAATACAAAAAATACACATACACGGAGATCAGATGATACAGGAAATGGTTCCATGTGATACTTGGCGACAGCGTAATAGCGTCGCTATTTAAGATGAAAGTCTGCATCGCTGAAAAGAAAAGTGAATTTCGACAATGTAGACTCATGGCGAACAGCAAGACAGGACCTGAGATGTAGGGTTTTGTTTTGTTATGGGGGGCTGCACCCTCTGCACCCCACCTACTAAGATTCTCAACTCCAGGGGTGCATGTCGGAAGGGTGCAAAAGTTAAAAAAAAAAAATGACCCGGTACAAAAACGAGGCTCCAGGACCGAACCCAGCACCCTCCCAACCCCAGCCTGCCACCAACCCATCATGCCACATGGCCAGCTCAGCAGCCCACCACCGCACTACACCCCACAAACCTTCCCTCCCCTTCCACCCGTCGCATGGCATGGTCCCCCCCATGCGCATGTATACATAGTGACATCCTATTGCTGTATGCACCAAACCCCCTATCCAGTCACCCTCCCTGCCAGGTAGCCCTGTGTAAAAACACCGTGATTGAGTCACCCTTTTTAAAAGCATTCAGTCGCGGTCACCTTATACACAGGATACCCAGGGGGTTATAATAATCTCCCCAGAAGACTCATTACATTCTCAACAGAAATCAGCCCCTTAGCAAGACAGATTGGAGCATTAGTGCATACATTTTGGCCTATTTTAAAAGTGGACCCAGTTTTGAAAGCCCATATGCAGGATAGACCAAGAGCAACCTTTAGAAAAGGTAAAAGCATATGAGGCTGGAGTACTGCATGCAGTTCTGGAAACCCCATCTCTGCAAGGACATAGACAGGATGGAGGCAGTCCAGAGGAGGGCAACTAAAATGGTGCAGGGTCTGCACCGGAAGCCATATGAAGAGAGTCTGAAGGAGATTAATATGTATACCCTTGAGGAAAGGAGGGAGAGTTGGGACATGATAGAAACTTTCAAGTACCTCAAGGGAATCAATAAAGTCCAGGAGGGTAGCATCTTTCAGAAAAAGAGATGTGCAAGAACAAGGGGGCACAATTTGAAGATAGAGGGGGAACAGCTCAAGGGCAATGTGAGGAAGTATATTTTCATGGAGAGGGTGGTGGACACAAGGAATGGCCTTTCAGAGGAGGTCGTGGGGTCAAAAACAGTGGGGAATTCAAAAATGCATGGGACAGACATAAGGCAATTCTGGTGGGGGGTAGGAAGAAGTAGGCTGTTGGTTAACTACGCTCTGCAGCTTATTCAATAGGTAGGGAAATGGGTAAACTGGGTGGGCCAAGCGGTCCTTATCACAGAAACATAGAAACTTAGAATTTGACGGCAGATAAGGACCGCTTGGCCCACCTAGTCTACCCATTTCCCTTCCTACAGGATAAGCTGCAGATTCTAGTTAATCAACAGCTTACTTCTTCCTACTCCCACTAGAATTGCCTTTATGTCTGTCCTATGCATTCTTGAATTCTTCCACTGTTTCTGACTCCACAGCCTCCTCAGGAAGGCAGTTCCATGCATCCACAACCCTCTCTGTGAAAAAATACTTTCTAACATTACCTCTGAGCCGTCCCTCCCTCTATCTTCAAATTGTGCCTCTTGTTCTTGCATGTCTCTTTTTCTGAAAGACATTACCCTCTTGTACTTTGTTAATTACCTTAAGATACTTGAAAGTTTCTATCATGTCCCCCCCCCTCCTTTCCTCAAGAGTATACATATTAAATTGCTTTAGTCTCTCCTTGTATGTCTTCTGGTGCAAACCCTGCAACATTTTGGTTGCCCTCCTCTGAACAGCCTCCACTCTGTCTATGTCTTTGCTGAGATGGGGTCTCCAGAATTGCATGCAGTACTCCAGATGGGGTCTCACCAACTGTCTGTACAGAGGGATAACAACTTCCTGCTTTCTACTGTTGATGCCTCTCCCTATGCATCCCAGTATCCCCCCAGCCCTCCTTACTGCCTTCTCACATTGCTTGACCACCTTTAGGTCATCTGATATAATTACTCCTAGGTCTCTTTCAATTTTTGTTGTTGCTATTATCTCACCCCCACCCACTGTGTACTCTTCCCTGGGTTTTGTTCCCAGATGCATTACCTTGCACTTCTTTGCATTGAATCTGAGCTGCCATATATTTGACCATTCCTCCAACTCTGCCAAGTCCCTTTTCATCCTTTCCACCCCACCTTGTATATTAACCCTGTTGCAGATCTTTGTGTCTTCTGCAAAGAGACATACTTTCCCTTCCAGCTGCTCTCCAATGTCACTTATAAAGACATTAAAGAGGACCGGTCCCAGTACTGAACCCTGTGGTATCCCACTAGTTACCCTCCTTTCTTCACTGTGGACTCCGTTTACTATTACCCTTTGCATCCTGTTGTCCAGCCAGTTTTTTATCCAGGCTACCACCTTGGGACCCACTCCAAGGCTGGCTAACTTATATATTAATCTTTTGTGTGAGACTGTGTCAAATGCCTTACTAAAATCTAGGTAGACCATATCCACAGCCCCTCCCTGGTCTACTACTTTGGTCACCCAGTCAAAGAAATCTATTAGGTTCATCTGACATGACCTTCCTGCTGTGAAACCATGTTGCCTTGGGTCCTGTGCCCTACTGGCCTCTAGATACTGAACAGTTCTTTCCTTCAGAAATGATTCCACCATTTTCCCTACCACTGAGGTCAACCTAACTGGTCTGTAGTTTCCTGCCTCTGCCCTGCTCCCACTTTTGTGAAGCGGAGTCACATCTGTCCTCCTCCAGCCCTCAGGTACCACCCCATCCTCCCATGATTTGTTAAAGAGGGTAGTCAGTGGCGTTACTAGCTCTAACCTTAGTTATTTTAGAATTCTGGGGTGAATCCCAACAGGCCCCATTGCTTTGTCCACCCTCAGTTTCAAGAGTTCTTTCAAAACCCTTTCTTCTGTGAATGGACTGGTATCGATCCACCTATTCAGAGTGTTTCTCTTGTTTGGTTTAGGTACCTCCCCATCCTCTTCCGTTGTGAATACTGAGCAGAAATATTCATTCAGTATCCCTGCTTTTTCACTGTCACCCTCTGCCCACATTTTCTCCCCTTTATTAAGTCTCTGTATCCCTCCTTTGGTCTTTCTTCACTCCCTAATGTACTGTACTTATAAAAGATTTTATCCCCCTTCTTAACAGAGTTGGCTATCTTTTCCTCAGTTTGTGCCTTTGCTATTCTGACTGCCTTCTCTTCCTCCTTCCGCTTTAACTGATAAAGTTCTCTGTCCTGCTCCTTCTGTGTTTCCTTATATTTCCTGAAAGTTATCCTTTTCTCCTTAACCTTACCTTCCACTTCTTTTGAGAACCATAGTGATTTTTATGTTTGCTTGCACACAAGTGCAAGAAACATAGTGCCATCATCCAAGTTTTCCAGAGGTGTGTCAGCCTCTTCCAATTCAGTCAGTGTGTTTGCAGTCGCGGTCGCAGTGTGCCAGTCACTGCTGCAGCTGTCTATGACAGCAGTTGAAAATGCAGTGGCATACAGTTGAAAGGGAGAGCTCCACTTCAGTGAGCAGAGCTCCCCCTCTCAACACGCACGCACGCATATTGAGTGTTGACACGCTCCCCTTCCCATACTGTATAGCCGACGGGGTGCCCAATGCCCCATCAGCTCCACGCCACCCCCAAAAGCTTTTCTGGTGCCACGCTGGGAGCCCACCCCAGCGTGGCACACATCCACATGGCTGTGGGGTGGCCAATCCCTCGTAGGCTCCAGCCCCCAAACAGCCTTACAGCTGCCACGCTGGGAGCCCAACCCAGCATGGTACAAGCCCATGATGGCCGATGGGGTGCCCAGTCCCCATCAGCTCCAGCCACCCCAAACAGCCTTTCCAGCTGCCATGCTGGGAGCCCACCCCAGCGTGGCAAGCGTCCTCGTTGTCTTAATAATAAAAAAAAAAGCGCCAAATAAACGAACGGTCCCTCGCGGTCTCCCTGCCCCCACCCGCACCCACCCTGCGCACCCTGCCTCCCGCCCCCTCATCCCATACTTACCTCCAGGTCAGCGCGACAATCTTGGTGGACCGGGAACACATCTGCACTCTTCAAAGCCGACTGCGAACTGAGGAAATGCGGTAAGCTGTATAATGTAATAGATAGGGTTTTTCAACTTTGCTGCATATCTCGGCATTTTTGGGAATTTTGCAACATTTTCAACATGGGGTTTGGGACCCCTTCTGTGAATGCTGTCACTGTCATTCGTTATTCAGGCCAGAAGGGTGATTGCCAGTCATTGCAAAAATCACCTTTTGGGACTGATTAATGAAATGACACTGCCAATGTTCATAAGGTGGGCTCTCAAGAAGTCTATTTTGAAAATTTGGTGGACATCCCTAAAATGATTTTTCTGGCGTGCATTGTGCAGTTCCTCGCTACGCTAAATGAAGTTTGCAATTTTCAATATTTTCCTCCAGATTTTCAACATTGCCATTTTACACATCTTCTTATGAGCAGTATAGCTGTCATTTTCACATCTCACCCAAAGCGTGTTTCCGCCCATGTAGCGCCACAATGGTTGCAGTCGCTGTCTTGAAATCATTGTATGGGACACATTAAGAAAATCACAGTGTCACTGGTCATGAGCAGAGGTGTTAAAATGGCTATGTTGAAAATTTGGTGAAAAATTCCCAAAAATGACTGTTTTAGGGATGCGTTGTGCAGTTCCTACATGCGCTGGCAAGTTTGCGAATTTGTAATATTTGCACACCAGATTTTCAATAGTGCCATTTTACTGCACTTCCTTATGAGCAGTACAGCTACCATTTTTCACATCTCGCCCAAAATGTGTTTCCGCACATGTAGCGCACAATGGTACAGTCGGTGTGCGAAAACAATGTTTGGGACAGATTAAGAAAATCACAGCAACACGGGTCATGAGCAGAGGTCTTAAAATGGCTATGTTGAAAATTTGGTGACAAAACTCCATAAAATGACTGTGTTATGAGTGAGCATTACGCAGTTTCCACACACCCTCTTAAGTTCATGAATTTGTAATATTTTCAGTCCAGATTTTCACCAGTGGCATTTTTCCACACCTCCTTATGAACAGTACAGCTGTCATTTTCCACAACATGGCCGAAATGTGTTGTCACACTTTCAGCGCAGAAATGCATGGTCACTGTGGGAAAACATTGTTCGGGACCGATAAAGAAAATCACATTGACACTGTTCATGATCGGAGATCCCAAAATGCCTGTGTTAACAATCTGCTGTAAAAATATCCCCAAACTAGTTACATTACAGGTGTGCGTTGCACAGTTTCTATGCACGCTCGTGACTTCACCAGTTTTTTTAAGATTTTCACAGCAGATTTTTAACATTGCCATTTTTCACACCTCCCCAAGAACAGTACCACTGTCATTTTTCACACCCTCTTCGGAATGTGTTTTTGCACCTGTGGTGTCAAATGCCGTAGTCGCTGTGCAAAAGCAGTTTTCGGCTAACAAACTGATATTGCCACTGTTCATGAGGTGGGGGTCACAAAAAACCATGTTGAAAATTTGGAGTGAAACTACTAACGAATGCCTGAGGCGTTAGGGTTTCCAACCATAACGCCCCACCCTGTTGAGAATGACAGGCATCAGGGGTGTGACTTGGGATTCTTGCCTGTAATGCTCATACCATTCCACCCACCCACACCCTGCATCTAGTGAGAGCATCAAGGTGTGCCTCGGACTCTTCGGGCCCAAACGTCACCCCATTCTCCTATACCGCACCCATCTCACCGTATTTCCTGATGGAATGGGGTGCACATAAGGGCCAAAGACCCCAAGGCACACCGTGACACTTGTCAGTGTCAGCAGGGTAGGGTGTGGTGAAATGGCGTGGTCGTTATGCCTGATGACCCAAAGGCATGCCCCAATGCCTGTCACTCTCTGCAGGTTGGTGGTGGGGTTGGCTTCAGTTCAATACTTCACTGCCATTCCTATTATGCAGCTCTGTAACTTCTACACTACGAATGCCAATGCCAGCAAGCAAACATTCGGCATTGACAAATGCTTGTTTCCTTCATTTTGTTTTGTTGATTTGCTTCATACAAAGGCTTGTTGCCTCTGTGATGGCTGTTTTGATTATTCTCCATTGTTCCTCTACCCGTCCTTCTTGCCCATTTGCTAGTGCTTTTCTTAGGCACTCTCTCATTTTCCCAAAGTCAGCCGTCCTAAAGTTCAATACTCTTGTTTTTGTATGGCTTGATTCTATGGCTGTGTTTATTGTGAAACACTGTTCGGTGGTCACTTGTTCCCAGAGGGCTACCCACTTCTAGATCTGAGATCCTTTCTCTGTCCCCATTTGAGAGTACCAGGTCTAAGATTGCTCCCTCCCGAGTGGGTTCCAACACTAGCTGTCTGAGGCATGCCCCCTGTAGGGCATCTAGAATAACCCTGCTCTTGGATGTGCCTGCAGTAAAGGTACTCCAGTTAACATCTGGCATATTCAGGTCCCCCAACAACAATTTATCACTTTTTTCTGCCATTTTAAGGATGCCTTCTATCATTTCCTTGTCCATTTCCTCCCCGAGATGGGGGTCTGTACACAACCCCCATGCAGATTGTGGTGCCATTTCCTGTCTCCAGGGTGACCCATAGTGACTCATCAACTTCCTGTTTACTCTTTAGTTCTGTTGCTTTAATCCCTTCCTTTATGTAGAGAGCTACTCCTCCTCCTCTTTTACCCACCGTGTCCCTCCTGTAGATTGTGTATCCTGGTATGTTGACATCCCAGTCATGGTTCTCTGTGTACCATGTTTCAGTGACTGCCACAATATCCAGGCATTCCTCTTTTATCAAGGCCACTAGTTCAGGGAGCTTGTTACACAGACTACGAGCATTGGTGCTCATCACCCTCCATTTTTTGATGGCCTTACCCCTTTTAGCCTCATCCCTGTCCTTACTGCCTTTTTCTGCAGTTACCCATGTCCTGCTCCCTACTGACTTCTCTACCTTGGTGTTTACCTCTCTAACTACTGTGTTTTGTGGGGGGAGGCTGGGATTTCCCTGCTCCTTTTCAGTGCCTCCCCCCTTGGCTAGTTTAAATGTTTTCCAATGAAGCATTTAAACCTATAACCTATGATCCTAGTTCCCCCCCCCGGACAGATGTAGACCATCATGCCAGTATAGGCCTGCATCCCTCCAGGTGGCTCCCCAGTCCCCAGTGAAGCCAAAACCCTGAGCTCCGCACCAGTTTTTGAACCATTCATCGAATTCCATGGTGTGAAATACCCTAGTATCATCCTTGCCATAGACAGGCAGTACCCCGGAGAAGGTTACCATACATGCTTCTTGTATAAGGCCCCTCCCCAACTCTACAAACTCCTCTTGCACTGCTTTGATCCCATTTACAGTCAGGTCTATTGCCCCTAGGTGGACAATGACATCCAGCTCCCTCCCTCATGCTGCTGCTCCCGCAATCCTGAGGATTCACTTCCTGTCCCTCCAAGCCATGGTGCCAGGCAGGCACCTTACCTCCTATCCCCTTCATCCCCCACTTCTACCCCACTAATGATTGATTCCCCACCAGTAGTTGTTTCCTTCCCCTGTGGGGTCTCATGCCACTCTCCTCTGGGTCTCCTTAGTGGAGGTTTCCAGCATCCTCCTTGGTCTCCACTGCAGGTGCCTCCATAGAGGAACCACTCTTCACCAGAACAGCATATGAATTGTGGAGAGGTACAGCTGGAGGGATGCACCTCTGTTCCACCACCCTCTCCCTCCCTGAGTCCACCTTGGTCTAACCGCTCCTCTTTCTTGGCAACCTCTGAGGTAGCGGTGGTGGCGCTGGTGGTCCCTGGGTGGGGGAAGAGGTTTCACAATTCCTAGCCAGGTCAGCCAGGAAACGGGCAACCTCCTCCCTCAGACCAGAGAGGTGCCTTCAAATAGGGCAGCATCGCAGCCTCCAGAATGTCTCCCAGAACACTGCTGCCCCACAACATCTGCCGTCAAAGTCTATGTTTCTATGTTTCTAGGCATACTCACCTGTAGTCAGTTTGTGAAAATTAAGCCACCACAGTCCCTAACATGTACTGTAGAAACTGGGTACCCTCGACTCCATGGGTTCTATGCATGTAAGAATTGCAACGTTTGCAAATGTGCCTCAGAGGGGAAAAAGATTTATCAAAGAAGGTAAACAAGTGGAAATCAAAGAACTAATAAAATGTGCCACTCAGTTTGTGGTTTATATAGTGTGGTGCGATGTAATACTTATTATGTTGGGTGTACAGTGCATCCTCTGAAGAAGAGGATACAACAGCACATTAGGGCTATCATAAATCAAGATGATAAAAATGTAATTTTAAACAACATCATAATTCAAACCCAAATGGGCTAAGATTTGCAGGGTAAAAACACATACCCCATTACAGAGGGGAGGGTAGCATAAAAAATTACTCCTGCAAAAAAAAAAAAAAAGATGAATGGTTACCCTGAATACAAAATATCCAGAGGACCTGAATGAAGACACTGATTACGGACCATATTTATAACTAAATATATGTTTGTACAGAGCTCCCTTATTAATATTTTTTTCAGAAATTAAATTGAATTACAATTTATAATTAAAATTACTTTGTTTTCTTTCTAATTACCCTTTAGGGAGAACTGTTCAAATTAAATATTTAGTGGGTTGAAAATATTGCTATTTATTTTGTACTTTTTTGTTTCATTATACTATCCCTGAACTTTGTGAGTTTTTTTGAGTTTTCTTGAGTATTTAATCTACAGTATGTATTTATCTGGAAGTTGTTCGACCTATGATCGTACATATGAATGATATGTTTTTATTACATAACCTTTGATCTAAGTGTTTTTTATAAGTATGTAAGTTTTGGAGGAGACCACGTGATGCAGAGCATGGAGTAACTGCCTCTTCAACTCTCTCCAGCCACCCGAGTTCTTTTTCAATTAATTCTCTTCAAATAGAGCGCTAACTATTATTTGACAGTTACAATATATATTGTGCTTACCTTCAGGCTCCAATAAAAGTAGTCTGCTGAGCTCCATGGATTCCGAAATGAGGAAAGCTCAGCTGCGATATACTCCGCCTGTCACTCCCGAAAAGGCCCCTAAAAAACCGAGGGCCTCCAGTTCTTCCATGGGATCAGGCTCGATGCCTATGTCAGTGGATCAGGAGCCTCTCACACTCAGTAGGTTCCTCGAGAAGTTTAGACCCTTTTGGGAAGATCTACACAGCCTCACCAAGGATTTAAAACAGCTGTCCCAAACAGTAGAAGAAGTAGCACAAAGATCATCTGATAATTCTGCCCAACTCTGTTCGGTTGAAAAAAAAATCAGAAAAATTGACCTGGAGCTGGTTACACTTAGGCAGAAGATGACACGTCTGGAGACTAAGGTGGAAGACCTCGAGGGCCATAGCCACAGGAACATTGCAGTCCTGATCGGTCTCCCGGAAGGTGAAGAGGGGGTCTAATCCCATTGTATTCACCCAAAAACTTGTAGAGAAGCTGGCCAGCCCCTCTCCATATGGGCCAGGCTACACTATTGAATGTGCTCACAGGGCTCTTCGCCCAAAACCACAATCGGGGTCACCTCCATGTCCCTTGATTTTTAAATTTCTAAACTTCTTAGAATGCCAGCACTTTCTATCCAAAATTAAAGAAGCACAAAAACTACGCTGGGAGGGCACCAAAATACAGGTGGCACAAGATCTACCGGCCACAGTGAGCCAGAAGAGAACGACTTTTCATCACATCATATCGAAAGTTATTGCTGCTGGATTGAAATTCCGGATGGTCTACCCCACAAAGTTGCAAATCCTGGTTGATGGTGCTTGGCTGTCATATGAGGACCATGAGTATGCAATGGCTGGGCTTTAAATCGCTCTTCCTGACCTTTTTCGTATGCCTAGAATTAGTTCTGGGCAGAGATTCCTGAGCAGTTTTCCTCATAAATAGTGTGAGGATTAAGCAAGATTTCCCTGCTCTTAGACAACGGAGATTCATTTCATATAGTGCTCAGTGGAAGACAAGAAACTTTCCCTACCTGCAGTCCCCGTTGGTGGCACTTGTGAAACAGCCTGAAGTACAAGAGACATCACTGGATTCGGATTCGTAGCCTGGACAGCATGATTACATGCATGGAACTGAGCAGTTAAGCAGCATTTTCCATGTTGTGCCAAAATAAACTGATGTGGACATCAAAACAAAATGGTTATATTAAATGCACGCTGAAAATAGAAAATAGAGTTAAAAATCTACATTTCGACTGTAGGTCTTCTTCAGGAAATATTTAAATGAGAAAAAAAACAAAGTTAGTGTAGAGGGGAGGTAAAATGAGATATATATATGTGGGGAAAGAAGAAAGGGGAGGCTCAGGGAGAAGAAGTGATAAATGGTAAGATTAAGAGAGAATCTGTGAAACAAAAAGGCAATGATGGGAAAGATAAAGCAAAACAGGAGTGAAAGAGCTAGGGAAGTTCCCAGGTGGGGACTAATTAACAGGGCCTAGTACTGTATGAAGGCTGAAAGGTGACAGATGTGTGGGAAGGAGACAGAGATGGAGACTTATGGTGAAAATGAAAAATAAATTAAATGAGTACAAAAACAAATAGACTTTGGGGAAAAAAGGGGATGGCTGAAAGATGTTAGTGGAAAATCAGTCTATCATTTAAACCAGAGGGCTGCTGGGAGCCAAGGTGGATGCTCAGCTTGGCTTCCATGTTTTTCCTATGGCCAGGATCCCAGAAGCCCTGCTGAAGGACACAAACAGAAAGGTCATTGACATTGTGGTCCCTGGAGATAAAGTGGGATACAATGGGTTTAGCAGTGTCACCATTCCTGACTGCTCTGTAATGTTCCCTGAAATGGTCAGCAAGATGTCTACCAGTTTCTCTGACGTAAATAGTTGTACACTTCTTGCAAAGAATACAATACACCACTTTAGTGGAGGTGCATGAGAACTCCTTGGTGATGTGAAAAACACCTGTAGGCCCCCGAATTTCGGTCACACTGGAAATAAACTTGCAGGTGTAGCAGTGAGTCCTGTTGCAAGATTTGGTACCTGGGAGGGAGAAACTGTTAGGAGTAGGTAGGCTGCTTTTAACCAGGAGATTCCGCAGGTTAGGTGGCTGGTGGTAGGAGGCAATAGGCAGTTCTGTAAAGGAAGCACCAATGTTAGGGTCAGTTTGCAAAATGGAAAAGTTACCGGTGATGATCCTGTGAAGAGAAGGTGTGCTCTGATGGAAAGGAAGCACTAGTGGAATTCGCCGTTGTTCTTGTGTGACAGTATCCTTCCTACGGGGGTCAAGGTTACAGGGCATGTTACTGACCCGGGAGAGTGCTCTGTCCACTGTGCTTTAAGGGTATCCCCTGTTGATAAAAAAACTATGCATTATTTGGGTCTGCTCAGCAATCAGCAAAATCATCCTCTTCACCGCATAACCTGTGAAGTCTAAGAAACTGTGAATAAGGCAGGCCATTCTTGACATGTTTAGGATGGAAGGAGCTGTGGAGGAGGAAACTGTGAGAGCCAGTGGGCTTGTAATAAACTGATGTCTTCAGACCAGTGTTCTGTACTGACAGCTGGATATCCAGAAAAGGCAGTGTAGAGGAGGATACTTCAATGGTGTATTGAAGGGAAGGGTGGGCCGTGGTAAACTTGTCAAGGAAGACTTGGAGGGTCTCCCTGGAGCAGGAGGTGGCCCCCACACAGTCATCAATGTAGCATTTGTAGAGTTCAGGCACAGTCCCTGTAAATGAGGGAAAAAAAACATTCCTCCACCCAACCTACAAACAGATTAGCAAAGCTGGGACCCATCTTGGTACCCCTGGCAACTCCACTGACCTGCTGAAAAAAACTGTTATTAAAAGAAAAAGCATTGAGTGTAAGAACCAGTTCTGCCAGACGAGTTGATGCAAACATCGCCTATTTCTATGTCCCTTTTACAGGCTGCTTCATTAATATTTTTTCCCTGCACTATTTCATTTGACCACGAGAGGGAGTGTGTGGTGCTCGATTTTTGCATTTTTATGGCCTCCCACCTCAGTAAATTTCCTTCTCTCATTTTGGGCAGCTTTTTGATGGTTCGCAGCCACGCAACCAAGCATCTCTAGGTATGTGATACTTTACTGTTTGGTTGTTGAGGCTACACACTTTTTGTATGAAAGGAGCGCAGTTCTCCCACTATTTATTTTCTTAACGTTGCTGCACAGATCTTGTGGTCACAGGATATCTATAATAGATTCAAATATGTTATGTTACTTCTTTTACACTATACTTAAAAGGGGCTTCTAGTTTTACTGGTTGTAGACTGTTCAAACTTGTATACATCTATGGCTGTTCATATGTTTTATCCAGTCTAAAGAATGCTGCTTTATTTTCCATTAACATGTACAACATGGCTTCATTGCTTCCCTTATTCGTTCAGGATTTGGTGCCATAAACTATAGTTCTATCATTAATCTTTTGGAAACTATATTATTTCTACACTAAGGTTAGGGTATATAATGTTTTGGTACTTGCTGTACCTAATAGGCCTTATTATTATCTGTTAGAATGCTTGCTGCACAATCTAGTTGATATTGTAAAGTTGGACTTAGTACTTAAATTTTTTTTTTCGGGTGGCTGGAGGGTGGGCGAGAGGAGACGAAGTTTACTGCTGGGCGAAGTTCGTAATAGAAAAGGTTGGTGGGTGGGCTGGGTATTCTGTTTGGGATATACATTCCATTCTTTGCAGTTTTGGGAATTTTTTGAGTGGAAGGATAGAGAAGAGGGGAACAGATGGGAGGATAGGGATATTGTTGTAGCTATGGGGCGATCTTGCACAGTTAGGACTAGATTTGTGTCACTTTGGGCAAGGGTTTACCTCCTCTTTCAGTTTAGGGATATAAATGTAATTAAAGGGCCACCTGGCACAGATAGCTTTAGATTTGGGTTAGCTAAGGTAGGTGTCCTTCCTTCACGCACTCAAGGGCCCCCAATCTTAAATACTGAGGTTTTATGGCCAGGGACCTAAGGTTTGCCTTGTGGAATGTCAAGGGGGCAAGGCACAAGCTAAAACAATATAAAATATTAAAGCATCTACAATTGCTTAACGTTGATGTATCCTTTATACAAGAATCACACTTGATGATCCCAGCAGCAATAAAAATGAGACGTCAGCACATTGGTCATGTTTTTGCAGCTGAAGAGACCATTCAGAGTTGTGGAGTAATGATTATAATAGCCCGATCTATTCCATTTACCCCAGTGAACATCATTTCCAACCCTCATGGAAGGTTTATATTTGTCCAGGGGAAAATTCATACCACAGACCTTTTACTTGGCAGCATCTATGGTCTGAATGTCAACTCACCTGGGTTTTTTGTACAGTTGATTAACACGCTAACCCCCTTCTTATCTACCCCAATGATTCTGGGAGGTGATTTGAATTTATCCTTTGACCCAAATTTAGACCGTACTGGGATTAAATTTAGGGGTCTTTCACCAGCGCAAAGAGCATTAAGGGAAATGCTAGACCAAGTTGGTTTATGTGATGTGTGATGCATCCTACACCCATCTGATAAACAGTACACATTCACTTCCCCAGTTCATGGCACGTCATCTAGAATTGACTATATAATACTTTCGCATAACCTGCTACCTGGGGTGTTGGATTCAGTTATACAACCTGGTCCTATCTCTGATCATGCTCTCATCATCTGTCAGTTAACGTTTGCATCTTTACCAAAATCCGGAGGGCATTGGTGGATTAAGAATCTGCTTTTGAAAGACCCAAGTGCAGTTTAACATAATTCTGAACATATTCAACATTTTACATCTGTTAATCATAATTCTGTAGGGAAGCCTGATATTGAATGGTGTGCATTAAAAGCGTATCTAAGGGGACTGTTGATAGGAGTTGCCTCAAACCGTAAAAAGACGAGAGAAAGCTTATTGCTTAACCTTCTTTCCCACATTAGAAATATAGAAGCCACTTTATCCCCTACTACGCCAGATTCTTTCAAACAAGAACTTATTCGGTTAAAAGATTTCTATCTGGATCTCCTGAGAGAGAAGGCAGAATTTACAATTCTCATAACTAACGCTTCATATACTGACCAAGGGGAGAAGGCTGGTCATTTGCTTGCACTACGCCTTAAACAACAAGAATCCTCTAGACTTATTACTGCCATTAAATCATCTGCAGATGGTTCCCTGAAGCTAACCCCAGTTGACATTGCCACAGAGTTTCATAATTATTATAAACTTCTATACAGCCCAATGGCCAATCCTCCCTCCTTAGAAACTCTGGACAATTATCTTAAGGGCTCTCTTCTGCCTTCCCTCTCAGACTCTCAAAGATCACTTTTATGTACACTGATTTCCAAAATGGAACTCTTTAAGATAATACAGGAGCTTCCTACAGAAAAGACTCCGGGGCCAGATGGGCTCTCTCCCAATTTCTATAAAACTTTCGCCAAGCAATTAATTCCTTTATTATTACCCCTATATCAGCACATTTTGTCCTGAACTGAAGTTGACTGATCTTTATTTGAAGCTGTAATTGTTCTTCTTCCCAAACCTAATAAACCTTTAAAACTTGTCACTAGTAATAGACCCATTTCCCTTCTTAACCAGGATATTAAAATATTGTCCAGACTTCTAGCTGACCATGCAAATATGGTCCTTCTAGAACTTATTGGTTCTGAACAAGTGGGTTTTATGAAGGGCAGATCTTCCATTGACCATTTACGCACACTTGCCCATGTCTTTTCGGTATCCAAAGAGGAGAAATTTCCAGCTGCCCTAATTTCCCTGGATGCCAAGAAGGCATTTGACAGAGTTGAGCTTGGCAGAAGACACCAGGAGAAAGGACTGCTGAGTGACTGGACTTCTCTGCTGGGACTAAAGAAGTAGAACTCCTGTACTTGGAACTTTAATTTAGGGTAAAAAAAAAACTAACAAACACAACAAAAAAAAAGTGTGTGTTTGTCTGAGTTGGTTGAACTGAATGGTTATCTGAACAGTTATCTAGGTGTAAATCTCAGGTGATTGAAAGGACTTCATAGCTGTGAGGTTTAAATTACTTGTAGAAAGATCTAAAAGATCTAGTAAGTAGGGGGAGTAGCTTAGCTAGAAGGAAGCTACATTTAAAGACTGCCTTAGAAAGATTTTGCTAGTAGCTTGGCAGAAGACACCAGGAGAAAGTACTGCTGTGTGACTGGACTTCTCTGCTGGGACTATATTTTGATTTGGCTTCATTGGGGACTGGGGGTCCACCTGGAGTGATGCAAGCCTATACTGGCATGATGGGCTGCATCTGTCCAGGAGGGGAACCAGGATCTTAGGTGATAGGTTTAAATGCTTCATTGGCAAGCATTTAAACTAGCCAAGGAGGCACTGGAAAGGAGCAGGAAACCTAGACCACCCCAAAAATCACGGTAGTAAGTGCGGTAAACACCAGCATAGAGGTGTCGATAGGGAGAAGGGCAGGGTAAATGGTAAAGTGACAAAGGCAAGAAGGACAGGGATGGGGCAAAAGGAGTAAGGCCATCAGGAAATGGAGGGTAATGAGTACCAATGCCTGTAGTCTGGGCAACAAGCTCCCTGAGCTGGTGGCCTTGATGGAAGAGGGATGCCTGGCTATCGTAGCAGTCACAGAAACATGGTACACAGAGAACCATGACTGGGATGTTAACATACCAGGGTACATAACCTACAGGAGAGCTAGGCAGGGGAGAAGGGGGGAGGAGTAGCTCTCTATGTAAAGGAAGGGATAAAAGCAACTGAACAAAAGAGTAAACAGGGAGGAGAGGAGGCACTGTGGGTCACCTTGGAGACTGGAAAGGGCACCACAATCCGCACAGGGGTTGTGTACAGACCCCCATGTCAGGGGAAGGGAATGGACAAGGATATGATATAAGGCATTCTTAGAATGGCAGAGAAAGGTGAGATACTGTTGATGGCAGACCTGAATATGTCAGATGTTAACTGGAGCACATTTGCTGCAGCCACATCTAAGAGCAGGGCAATTTTTGATGCCCTACAGGTGGCAGGCCTCAGACAGCTAGTTTCAGAACCCACTAGTAAGGGAGCAATCTTAGACCTCGTACTCTCAAACGGGGGCAGTGAGAGGATCTCAGATCTAGAAGTGGGTTGCCATCTGGGAACAAGTGACCATCAAACAGTGTGGTTCATGTTAAACTCAGCTACAGAGTCAAGCCATACAAAAGTGAGGGTACTGGACATCAGGAGGGCTGACTTTGGCAAGATGGGAGAGTGCCTCAGAAAAGCGCTAGCAAACAGGCCAGAAGGAGATGTGGAGCAACAATGGAGAATCATCAAAACTGCCATCACAGAGGCAACAGGCCTTTGTGTGAAGCAAATAAACAAATCAAAACAAAAGAAAAAGGCACTATGGTTCTCAAAAGAGGTGGCTGTGAAAGTCAGGAAGAAAAAGATAGCATTCCGGAAGTATAAGGAAACACAGAAGGAGCAGGACAGAGAGCTGTACCAGTTATGGCAGAAGGAAGCAGGAGGAAGTCAGAATAGCAAAGGCCCAAACTGAGGAAAGATAGCCAACTCAGTTAAGAAGGAGATAAAACCTTTTATAGGTACATCACGGCGTAGAAAGACAAAGGGAGGATAGTGAGGCTGAATAGAATGAGCGGTGGGTGGGCAGAGGGACAGTGAAAGAAGGGATACTGAACGAATATTTCTGCTCAGTATTCACAAAGAGGAGGAGGAAGTGCCTAATCAATTACAGAAGCACTCTTGATTGGGGGGTCAATCCCAGTCCTTTCACAGAAGAAAGGGTTCTACAAGAACTCCTAAAACTGAAGGTGGACAAAGCAATGGGGCCTGATGGAATTCACCCCAGAAGTCTAAAAGAATTAAAGGGGGAACTAAAGAAACCACTGGCTACTCTTTTTAATAAATCATGGGAGAATGGTGTGGTACCCGAGGACTGGAGGAAGGCGGATGTGATTCCCCTTCACAAAAGTGGGACCAAGACAGAGGCAGGAAACTACAGACCTAGTCTAACCTCTGTGGTAGGAAAGTGATGGAGTCACTTCTGAAGGAAAGAATAGTTGAGTACCTAGAGGCCAGTGGGGCACAGGACCCAAGGCAGCATGGCTTCACAGCAGGAAGGTCATGTCAGATGAATCTAATAGATTTCTTTGACTGGGTGACCAAAGTAGTAGACCAGGGAGGGGCTGTGGACATGGCCTACCTAGACTTTAGCAAGGCATTTGACACAGTCCCACACAAAATACAATAGTCAAATTAACCAGCCTGGGAGTGGGTCCCAGGGTGGTAGCCTGGGTAAAACATTGTCTGGACAGCAGGACACAGAAGGTAATTGTAAATGGAGTCCACTCAGAAGAAAGAGGGGTTACTAGTGGGGTACCACAGGGTTCAGTATTGGGTCCAGTCCTTTTTAATGTCTTCATAAGTGGCATTGCAGAGGGACTAGAAGGAAAAGTATGCCTCTTTGCAGATGACACAAAGATCTGCAACAGGGTTGATACACCAGGAGGCGTGGAAAGGATGAGAAGGGACTTGGCAAGGTTGGAGGAATGGTCAGAAGTATAGCAGTTAGAATTCAATGCAAAGAAGTGCAAAATAATGCACCTGGGAAACAAGAACCCAGGGGAAGAATACACGATGGGGGGAGGTAGTAACAACAACAAAAAAGGAAAGGGACCTGGGGGTAATCATATCAGATGACCTTAAGGTTAGCAAGCAATGTGAGAAGGCAGTAGGGAGGGCTGGGGGTATACTGTGATGCATAGGAGAGGCATCAGCAGCAGAAAACAGGAAGTTGTTATCCCTCTGTGCAGACAGTTGGTGAGACCCCATCTGGAGTACTGTGTCCAGTTCTGGAGACCCATCTCGCAAGGACATAGACAGGATAGAGGCAGTCCAGAGGAGGGCAACTAAAATGGTGCAGGGTCTGCAAGAGAAGCTGTATGAGGAGAGACTAAAGCGCTAACATGTATACCCTTGAGGAAAGAAGGGAGAGGGGACATGATAGAAACTTTTAAGTACCTCAGTGGAATCAACAAAGTCCAAGAGGGTAGCATCTTTCAGAAAAAGTGTGCAAGAACAAGAGGCACAATTTAAAGATAGAAGGGGGGGTTCAGGGCAATGTGAGGAAGTATTATTTCACAGAGAGGGTAGTGGATGCATGGAACAGCCTTCCTGAGGAGGTTGTGGGGTCTAAAACTGTGGGAGAATTCAAGAATTCATGGGACAGACATAAGGCAATTCTTGTGGGGGTAGGAAGAAATAGGCTGTTGGTTAACTAGGATCTGTGGCTTATCCTGTAGGTAGGGAAATGGGCAGACTAGATGGGCCAAGCTGTCCTTATCTGCCATCAAAGTCTATGTTTCTATGTTTCTTAATTGGAATTTCTTATTTCACACCCTGCATGCATTTGGTTTCCCTAAGGAATTTCAGAATTGGTTTGGAGATCTTTACAAATATCCATCAGCCCATGTAACATGTAATGGAGTTATTTCCAGCCTTTTCCCCTTATATTCTGGAACACGACAGGGCTGTCCTTTATCCCCCCTCCTTTTAACTTATACTTGGAGCCTTTAATTCACCGGTTAGTTAACTGCCCCAGGATTCAAGGTATTAATATATTAGGTTACGAAGTTAAGGTCTCAGCTTACGCAGATGACCTTCTACTCCAAATTTCCCACCCAGCTTCCTCTATCCCACCTATCCTGGAGATCATTGAAACTTACAGCACTCTCTCTAACTATAAATTGAACATTGACAAAACAGTGGCATTCCTTCTTAATCACACAACTATATGGCAAGATATCATAAGCCTAGGTCTGTCCTGGAAAAAAGATTCTCTAAGATACCTAGGGGTAGATCTTTTTAGAAATACAACTGCTCTCCAAAAGAAAACTTTAGATGTCTTGCTGTCCACCCTTACGCAAGATCTCAAAAGATGGTCCCTTCTCCTGTTATCTTTATGGGGTAGAATGAACCTGATAAAAATGAATGTTTTTCCCTGACTTTTCTATCCAATTAACTTACTAAATTTATGGTTACCTTTATCCTGGTTTAAAAAGATATACTCTCTTTTTATTAATTTCATCTGGGCCAATAAAACACCCCAGTTAGTTTTTTATAAATTAACTGCTGCCAAACTTAATGGAGGCCTCTGTCTCCCGCATGTAGGTCTTTATTACTGGGCAAGTCACGCCAGTAAATACCTTAGATGGCTAACTCCAGAAGTAGCCTTAAACGCACTTCCCTACACTCCAGTCTGGTTTAAGATTGAATTAGCCCAAATGAAACAACATTCCATTTCTCCCTCCACACTTTTATATACTAAGGTAAAACTACTTCCGAAAACATTACGCAACACCCCAATTTTTATTTCCATTAGAGCTCATTCTCAGTTGTGTACTTTTTTAAAATATGATCATTACCAGGATTTGATGCAACCTCTATTTGGTAATCCCAATCTCAAAATCAATGACAAGATGCTTTTGCCTTCGTGGCTCCCATGTTTCACACATTGTTCCCTATCATATTTTATTCACTCAGAAGATGGTTCCTGGTTGTCTTCAACTGCCATTATTGTCAAAGCAGGTATTCCCACCTCCAATATATTCAAAATTTTTCAATTACATCACCTATTGATAAAAACTTTGGGACAAACCCCTTTACCCTTAACAAGTTCCAAGTTTGAAACAGAAATGGTTCCTCTAGTTGGCTTTCCCCATGCAGTGTCTAAACTATTTAATTATTTGTTTACCTGGCGATACCCAGGGCATTTTGGTTCATCTACTTACTGGTCTTCCCTTTTCCCTGAGGAAAATATTAACTGGCCTATCTTATGGCAGGGTTGTCATAAGTACATTACTCAAGATAGGCTTCACCTTACTCAATTCAATATACTACACAATTTATACTACATGCCTCAAAAATGAGCTAGATATGGGTTTATTCCTTCCTCTACCTGCCTGAGATGTTTACAACACAAAGGTAATCTTCTACATATTTTTTGGTCTTGTCCTATGGTAATCCCTTTATGGTCCCTGATCAAACAGAGAGTAGATCCCCTTTTAGGACTTAACGATTTATTTTCTCCAAAAGTTTGTGTACTAGGGGATTTCTCAGAGATCCCAATCAAAACTCGTAGGTTCTATATGGCCTTAATTTCCAAGGCACTGGAAAGATACCAAGGTGGTTTCCTATACTGAGTGGTTGAAGGAACTATTAGCTAACCTGAGAACTGAAAAGATGATTGCAAGTCTTCGTAATTGTACTTCTAAGTTTGAAAAGCTTTGGGCCCCTTTTCAAGCCCTGTATTCTCTGCAGCCTGTCTAGTGATGTACTATTGTACAGTATATTTATTTTCATATATAGTTCTCATATGCTTTTAAATGTGCTGAGATCGAGGTGGGGGTGGGGTGGGGCAAGGCTTACCACTTCACAAGTACTGACAGCATATTACGGTATGCATAATGTCTTATCCTCTGTGTTGTAAAACTGTTAATAAACTTTGAATTGAAAAAAAAAAAGTAAGTTTTGGACATTTGCTCCTATTCACAAGGGGGTCTTGATTATTATATGTGTCTGTAACTTTAAATTTGGGCTTTTTATTGAGGGTTTGTCTGTCTGTATTGGCATGCCCCCTGAGGAAGGCCCACATGGTCAAAGTGCTGGAACACCGTTTGTCAGCATCCTCTTGGGCTGCTGTAATAAACACACCTGTTGTTGCACATTTCAGAGTGATTTCTGACTTTGTGACTAGAATGCCACTACCTTGTTTGTTTGTTTATTTGTTTGTCAAAAAAGCCTACCAACCTGTCTCTGAAGTTGCCTTTAAGAACAGCCTTGCCAACAAAGATTATTACCATTGATGAGTTCAACACCAGGTATTGCAGATTGGAGACTTTGTGCTACTGAGAAAATTGAGCCTACAGGGAAAATACAAAATTCGATGGGTGCCAGAATCAGATTCATATTTGAACAGATGCCTGACCTTCCAGTCTACAAAATTCAGCAAGAACAAGGTTGATGCCTGGAAAAGACTGTACACAGAAATCACCTCCTACCTATTGGGGAGTTTTTGCAAGAGCCTGCACCTAAAAGTGAATGCCCAGTGGCCAGCAACCCAAAAATTTGGAGTCACACCAACCATTAGAGAAATGGGATGCCTGCACCTGACATACCTGTCCTGAATGCAGCACCTGTGCAACAGCCAGCTGGAAATAGTTCTGACAAAAGTGGTAATGGCATTATGCGTTACACCACAGTACACAGCAGACCCCAGAATGAGCAATTCCAACCAAGGGAATGGAGAAGTTCAGAACTATTAACTGGTGCATTTGAAATTGGCAAATTGTCATGCAATTAATTTTCATACAATCTGAACACAGATGGGGCACTCTTTTGTGCCAGAGGAATTGGCAATTGATCAACCTGGAAACCCAATTGTGGACAATAATGTGGAGTTTGATTTTGAGGAACAAATCCCAGAGACTGACATAATCCTGTCATTCTTGTCATAGCCACTGTAGTGGACACAGAGCTAGGAGAGGAAAGCATTCATCCTCTTCCTGCAAAGAAACTATTACCTCACAAATCTAGATGCAAGATTAAAACTGTCATCAGACTGTCATATGACACCTTTGGTGCCTCCTATAATACCCCTCACCCATGTGGTTCACAGGCATCTTGCCCCTGTGATACACCTCCCAATGTGCTACAGACTGTTTCAGGTGGGGAAATGTATTTGTATGCCAATTAAAATGCTCTGGGCATAGAGGCAGAAACTGTGTAGAAAGAAATGTATACTGTGTAAATATGTATAAATTCAATGAGTAGTTAGACATCAGGGGCCAGAATTCAAAACTTAGCAAAGTGCTAAGGGGCGATTGCTTGTGCTAACCAGGGTTTGCCCTTGAATTATGGGTGTGATCTATATTCCGACACCCCCACAGAGTAGGCAAAACCAGTTAGTGCCCAAGCACTAAGTTACCACTGCACCCAGTTAACGAGGGGATTCACCCCTGCATACAAGTAGAGGGGGTATTAAGAGGTTTGCACAGGTGGTAAATGCCACCCAAATGGGCACAAGTTACCACCCTTGCAAACCCTGACTTAAGGCCCTGGTGGTGGGCAAAGGGACTGCAGGTATCTTCCTTGGCCCATTGATGCATTGACTTCCCTGGTGTCCACTGGCACCTACACCCTCCAATTGCCCACTGCTGCAATGAAAAACAATTCCTTGGTGTCCCTCCAATCACCTGGTGCTATAATAAAGAATAATTCCCTGGTGTCAAGTGTCACCCACTGATCCCTGTCCCCATACATGTTTTAGTGTTCCCTGGTGTCTAGTGGCACCCCTCACCCTCCAATCCCTGTCCCCATAATTCAATAATTATTCATTGGTGTCTAGTGGCACCCTCATCCTCTGATCCCAGTCCCTGTACATGCTTAAGTATTTCCTGGTGTCTAGGAGTACTAGACTTCTAGGGACTGATACGCACATTTCTATCAGCTTCAGATGGGCTCTAGACTACCAGCAACTGATATTCATATTTATTTCAGCTTCAGATGGGCACTAGACTACCAGGGACTGATATGCACATTTATTCCAGCTTTAGATGAGTGTCAGGGGTGAAGGGGGGGGTACTAGACTACCAGGGACTGATATGCACATTTCTATCAGATTCAAATGGACATCAGGGATGCAGGGAGCACTAGACTACCAGGGACTGATATGCACATTTATTCCAGCTTTAGATGAGTGTCAGGGGTGAAGGGGGGTACTAGACTACCAGGGACTGATATGCACATTTCTATCAGATTCAAATGGACATCAGGGATGCAGGGAGCACTAGACTACCAGGGGCTGATATGTAAGCAATAACACATGACGAGGTGTGGGTTATGTGCTGATAAGAGCACGCCTAGGGGTGTACTAAGGCACGAGGCGCTTGCGCCAAGTGCCTTATGCCCCTAGGCGTGTTTCATCAGCACGCAACCCACACCTGGAGTGTGTTATTGCGCTATAAAATGGGCTTTTCTATTGATTATTTAATGAGTAAAAAGAAAAGTGATAAAGAAAAAGTATATAAAAAAGATGGTTTAATTGTTCATATAGGAAAATAGTCCCTTAGTCCCCTATGTAGTCACTGTAAAAAAATGTTTCATTTGAATTACAGCTGGCTACTGGGAGTGAGAGTGTCCCTTACTGGGTACCATACATTTGCGGTTCCTGGTTTTGTGAAAGTAAGTGACCCTGTTTGTCCACCAGTATATTACTTGAATCATGTAAAAACAAAAGAATTCGAAATCCCCAGCAGCTGTTAACGTTACCGTGACGATCATTTTGAGTGAGAGCGAGTGTCTCTCACTTGAACCACCATAGTTAGCGCTTTCTCTGGCGCTTCCTGCATTCTCAGTTGGGTTATACAATATTTTTGAAAAACTGTTTAAAAAGCATCAGGTTGATTGAGGCGAGTGTCTCTCACTGGAACCGCCGCTGTATGAGGAACCAGCCCCCGTTAGAAGAGAATCCAGGAAGCGCCAGAGAAAAGCGCTAACTACGGGCGGTTACAGTGAGAGACACTCGCCTCACTCAAGGTGATGCTTTTTAAACAGGTTTTAAAAATATTGTAGAACGAAATCTTGTATCACGAAGCAGCCCGACGTTAGGAGGAGAATGCAGGAAGCGCTGTGAGAAAAGCGATTCACGGCGGGTTTCAGTGGAGAGATACTGCCTTACTGAAAATGATTGTCAGTGTAACGCTAAGAGCTGCTGGGGAGGCAATTCTTTTTTTTTTCATGATTTGCCTTTATTGTTGTGTGGTTTTGGAGTATTATTTCTTTCCTTTTATACAGTCGTGAGTTGCGGTTCTTGGTTTTGGCATTGCTTTTGAGTCTGCTGCTGTGAGGCGAGAAGGTGTCGGTCAGGTAGCATCAGTGAGCTCTGCCAGTCAGCGTTGTTGTTTTCAGTTGGCAGAGCTCACTGATTTTGAGGTCAAGAAGGCATGTTGCTGGGTGGTAGTGCCGGTTGGCTACAATATCATCTGATAAGGACACGGCTCAGATGATGTTGTAGCCAAGCAGTGCTTTAGGATTTAGAAGCCCATTTTATAAGCACATTTATTTCAGCTTCAGATGGGCACTGGGGAGGGCAAGGGGATACTAGATTGCCAGGAACTAATGTACATATCAGTCAATCAAGTATTACTACTAGAATATACATCACCCACCTTTCATTTAGCGCTTAGGCTTTGAAGGGTGATGATGTACTTACTTCCATGGGGAATAGTTTTCTTTTTAATAGGTTTACATAAACAAATGAGGATTGGGGGCTATGGTAGGGAGTTTGTTTTGGTACAAGGGTGGTTAAGGGTGAGTGGTTTGTGTGATCAATAAGAGGGATGGGTTGGCAGAGGTGGGGAGAGCTTGCTTTTGCTGGCAAGGAGAAGGGGTAGTGTAGGCCATGTAGATTGACATTAAACTTCACTGGGTATGGAAGGAGGAGGAGGGAAGTGGGGGCCTAGTGGGGATGTGGAAAGGGGAATTATGTTTAAAAACTTTGTGTGCAGGTAGTGGGTAGGCTACACTGAAGGAGGTGGTGGTTTTATTGTTTTTTATTGTAAAAATTCAACTTTGAAGAAAACACGTCATGTTGTTCTTTGTGAATGAAGTGCGACTTCATTTAGCAAGGGTGCTATTTGGGGAGCTAGTTGTTTCTATAATTCCCCAGGAATCCCATCTGGTCCAGGTTTTTTCCATTCTGCAGGTTTTGGATCACCAATGTAATTATTTTTTTCTTTTCCATTCAATTTTTATTGAAAGTTTAAAGTACAGAGAACAAGCCACAACAGTCAATACCACATAATTATAAGCTTAAGACAGAATATACATTGGCTCACCAATGTAATTATATTCAATTGAATTTGAGTATCCAAGAAGGAAATGTCTTGTTCTGAATTTTAGGCAAGTTGATTGCGGATATGACGTTTTCTAAATCTTGTGGGGAATTAGCTATTTTAGTTTTGTAAATATTACTATACTATTGTAAGAAAAATGGGGAGTCTTGCAGCAGCTGTAGGGTTAGCAGCTTCGTGAGTTCTCTTTTTTTATGTTATATTTTCCCTATCCTGCAAGCTTTTTCTTGTGCCTACAGTCATTTCTCAGCTTTGTCAGCCACAGTAGAGTGGACAACTATGACTGACCACGCAGATTTGCCCAAAATGGATACCCACCTGTCAGTGGTTGCTGAACAACCTCAAGAGTTGCAGGCCCTGTCTCTGGAGCCTAAAAGGCTGGGTCAACGCCAATCACCCACTATTTCTCTAGCAACTGAAGCTGCCAAGCTCAGAACTGAGAAACTTTTCTTGGAGTTCAACTCTATTAAATTGCAGTTTTTACTCTGATTGATGACTTTAAGGATGTGAAGCCAGCTTTGTCAGAATTAACGAGGACAGCTGCTGACTCCGAGGCCTGCATCAGCTCTATGGAGGATCATCTGTACTGTCTAGAGCCAGAGGCTGTTTCCCTCCAGTGTACAGTATCCAAGTTAGTAGAAAAACTTGAGGACCTTGAAGGGAGAAGCTGACAAAAAAATTTGCCCTCCTGGGGCTCCCTGAGTCAGCCAAAAGTCCTAATGCTATTGATTTTTTGCTGCAGTTTTTAGCAAAGGTGGCTGATCCTGCTCCTAATGGCCCTGCGTATCTACTAGAAAGGGCTCACAGGGTGCTGCTACCTAGGACACCAGCGGGGGAAAAGCCACTGCCCCTTATCTTTTGGCTCTTGAACTATTTGGACAGGGTTCACATTTTAAAGGCAACTCGTAGCCAACAGGAGTTGCTCTGGAAATGACATCATTTCCATTCCTTGCTGTGACACAGACTGATATATCAGTCCAGAATTCCTATACATTCTAATTCTGTTGGCAGCCTAAGGATTAAGACTGGTGCAAGATTTAACTTTGCTGGCCAAGCAGAGGACAGCAAAATATCGACATACTGCATCCTTTCTAAATTATGGGCCACCCAGATTAAGCATAGATTCCTGTATCTTGCTTGATTGGAAGTTTCTACCTCGAATGGTCAAAAGAGGTTTGAAAATGCTATGCAGGCCACCAAGAAATTATTGATTCTTTACCCAGCTCTATTTAACAATTTTTTGCTGCCTACTAAAGCTCTATGATTGTCACCTTTGGACGCTGTGTGCCTTAGATCATTTTCATAGTTGAAGGCTTGCCTATGGGACTGGTGTTTCTTTATGTTCTAGGGGCCTAATCTTTCTATTGTTTTCACTAGTAACTCTGTTTCTTGTTTTTTATACATTGTAGGTGTGCCTTTCTTTTGTTCTGAACTGAATGGGTAATTTCTTTGGGATTTTTTCACCTATGTATTGTGACTTCGTGTGCTTTCTAGATTATTCTATGCCCCTCTACCTTGGTAGAGAATCACTTTTTGGGAAAATGCTGTTCCCATATCTCTATTTTTGTTGTCACCTACTGGCCAGGCACAACTTAGTTTTATTGTAGTGCTGGTCTCAGATTGGTCAGTTTTTATTAATAGACTTTGTTTTTGCGTTATTTACTGTTTTCCACTCTCAAGATGGTGCTTCCAATATTCCATGCCATGATGTCATAATGGGCGTTTGATGGGTAGTTCTGTGGCCAAAGTTTGGCTGCATTTGCTGACTGCTGTTTCAATTTTGTATCAGCATATGCTTCTACCCCAACCAAGCTTGTCTCCAGAGTTGGAATCTAGTTGATATGCTTGTTAGCCTTTTACTGTGTTTATGCCGCATATCAGTTTGCTTTGGAATGTTTATTGCTGTGATGGTCCCTGACGGTAGTCACAGGTTCTTTGGACTCTCGTTTATTATGTGGCATGTTTGGTTGCCTTATCCTATACTCTTTTATGAATGCTACCCCTTTGAGTGTTAGGGTTTTTTTTTTCTGGGTAGTTTAATGCGGTCGAAGTCCACATTTGAAGGCTCTTCGTATTTTAAGACTTCGGGTTTGGGGAAGTTTCCTTCTGATTAATTTTATTGAGGGCAGGGTGAACGGTGATCTGAGGAGTCTTTTTTTTGTTGTTGTTATTCTCTTTCTAGGGGGGTTTGGTTGGATCTCCTTTTTTTCTCTATTAGTGGACACAATTGTTCTTATTGTGCCTGTGATGAGAGAGCCACTGTGGATTAGCTTTGCAACCAGTTTATGCAGTGATTTATTTGGGCTTGCAGACCACCTCTTTCTTTTTGAGGGTACTCTGGGCTATATCTGTGTGTTTCCTGCTTCAGAGGTTTTGCCTCCCTTTGGTGAGCCCCACTTCCTTTCTACTTTTCCCAGGCTGGTTATTGCATTTGTTGTACAGTGCATCACATTATGTTTTGGGGGAATAGGTGTAAGTTATCTTGTGATCCTGCTTTTTGTTGCTAATTTTGCCCATTTTTTCAATGAGCATCAGCCCTGTTCCTTTTGTCATTTGAGAGGCTTCTTGCAGTATATCCATTTAGTACACTATTCCATTTGTCCATTTATCGTCTGACCCATTTTCCAGGATGCTCTTCCTACTGCACTGTTCACTTCTGCCTCTGTATTATGCTGTGAGTAGTTTATTGTTATATACTTGTAATGCATTTCTTATTGTTATTTGTGGATGCCTTGGCAGGAGATTTTCAGGGGAAGGTATCACTTTATATGGTTCAAGTTGTGTAAGAGGGCCATTGAGAGCTCCTGACCCTTCAGGCAGGCATGGACGAAAAGGGAAAAGGCGGGCTTAGTGTGCCCATGACTGTTCTTTTTTATCACTGTGTTTGTATGATACTGGTTGTTATTGTATTTTTTATTTTGTGTTTCTCATTGTTGGGTAGGATTGGGTGGGTTGGGTGGACACATCGATTTCTTCTGCCACCTTTTTTGTGGATTACCCACTTTCTAACTTCCTTTTCTTTTTCATTTCTTGTGTCTGATCCATGGAAGTTTGTAATGTGGAATATTAAGGGTGGGCAGTCCAAATCTAAGTGGCATTTTATTCATAAGCATTTAAAAAAATGTCACACTCAGTTTTGCTTTTCTTCAAGAGACGCATCTTCCCACATAGCAAGTTCATCATTTTAGAAGGGAATGGGTTGGGCATGTTTATGAATCAGGGAATAGTACTCATTAGTGGGGAGTAATCATACTTGTAGAAAAACAGGTCTCTTTAACCTTTCTGACAGAAGTTGGTGACCTAGAGTGGAGATACATCTTGTGCAAGGCCAGTTGGGCCATTCTGAAGTACTCCTGGGATCCATCTATGGTCCAAATATAGACAGTCCCTACTTTTTTCTGATGCTGGCCACTGTTTTGGCCCCCTTTGCTCATTTGCTTTTAATATTTGGTAGGAATTGGAATCTGGTTTTCAGCAAAGATTTAGACAGGACTTATAAAACTATGACTGGGCTCTCTCCTGTTCAACAAGCTTTGAGAGAATTTGTTGACAAACTGGGGCTTATAGACCCCTGGAGGGTACTTCACCCGACTGACTGTAATTATACATTATATTCCCCCCCTCACAATTCCTTCTCCCACTTAGACTATTTTCTTATTATCCGACACTTATTTTCTACCCTATATTGTAGTCAAATTGAAGTAATGATAATCTCTGATCATGCCCCTGTTTTAATCACTTTGGATGTGTTTATTAAAAGTGATAGAGACCATGCTTGGTTGTTAAATACCCAACTTCTACAGAATCCAGATTTAATCGACAGGCTACAGGTGTTTATTCAACAATCGACAAAAGATAATCTACCCTCAATCTCAGCTTTAGATGTAGTCTGTTTTTTTTTAAATGTATCTGGAGGGGTGATCTTATACGCTGAGTCTCAATCAGGAAAAAGTCTCAGGAGTGTCAGGTTAATCAGCTTTTATATGATATTCAAACCCTGGACAAACATGTTTTCCCATCCTCCCTGGATTCGGATAGACTCTTTCTTTCATAACTTCAGGCACAATATTCTGCTATTTTATTTGAAAAAGCTGAAAGGGCCATTGCTAAGACTAGATCTAGTTTCATAGGTCAAGATAAAAAGGCAAGTAAATTGCTAGCTCTCTGTCTTAGACAGCAGCAAGCTTCACATTGGATCACATCGTTGCAGGATTCTTATTCTTCTACTTTGATTACTAATCCCCGCAAAATAGCTGATACATTTAGAATTTATTTTTCCTCCTTGTATACTGAACCTATAATGTCCCAGAATAATGAAGAGGCATTAGTTAGCTTTTTGACTGGCATCACCCTACCCCAACTTTTGGAAAACCAACAAGAGCTGTTATCGGCACCTATCAGGGAGGATGAGGTTAGAACTGTTATTTCCTCTCTCACCTTGGAGAAAGCCCCGGGACCAGATGGTTTTCTAGTCAATTTTTATAAAATGTCTGCAGATGACCTAGCTCCTCTTTCATCTCACTTGTTTAATTATTTACATAATCTTAACCTTCAAGATTTCTCCCTTTTGGAAGCCAGAATTGTTTTGCTACCCAAGCCTGGGAAGGACAATACTCGGCTGGACAGCTATAGACCTATATCCCTTATTAATGTCGATATTAAGATTTTGACTAAAATCTTGGCTGCCTGGCCAGGTAAAGTCTGGACCAGATTAATTGGACTGGAACAGATTGGGTTTATGGTGGGCAGGCTTGTTAGTGACCATTTTAGAAAGTTCTTCCACTTAATTTCTGCACCGGGGAGGCAGGTTCAGAGGCTGTTCTTGTCTCTCTGGATGCAGAAAAAGCCTCTGATAGAGTTTTGTGGTCTTACATTTTTTTCAGTTTTACCTTTATGGTATCCCTGCTACCTACATTGGTTGGCTATGTATTTTGTATGACTCTTCTAGGGCAAAACGTTTTTGCAATGGAGTACTTTCAGATCCTTTCCTCTGATCTGTGGTACTCATGAGGGTTGCCCCCTCTCTCCCTTTTTCTTTAATTTATATATTAAACTGCTGGTTTGAAAAATTATTTCATCATCTAATATCTCAAGCACTCAGTGGGAAGGGTGGGAATGGAAAATATCTATGTTCACAGATGATAATTTGTTATATCTTCCTGTTTCTTCTTTGGCCTCTATACCTGTTGTTCTTTATACAATTCAAACTTTTGGTGTTTTTTCAGGTTACAAATTATATTTACATAAAACAGTGGTCTGCCCACTTCCCCCCATCTTTCTAAACAGGAGTTTCTTGATTTAGGCCTTCAGTGAGCTACTCACTTGTTCACATATTTGGGAATCAAAATTACTAAAGATTCTAGTCTGTTGAAGTCCCTTAATCTTGACCCTCTCCTACAACAGATCGAATGGGATCTCCAACATTGGAAGTCTTTACCTTTAACATTGCTAGGGGAGTCAATATTATTAAAATGAATATATCACCTAGATTA
Organism: Neoceratodus forsteri; assembly: GCA_016271365.2. Taxonomy (NCBI): domain Eukaryota; kingdom Metazoa; phylum Chordata; order Ceratodontiformes; family Ceratodontidae; genus Neoceratodus; species Neoceratodus forsteri. The sequence goes on from CM057456.1 coordinate 1,047,364,360, forward strand.
CTCTATCCTCTTGGTATGTTGAATATAACTCTTTCTAAATTTTAGTTTAAAAAATTGCACACACTTTTGTTTAAATTTTTATGGTTGGATAAACCTCCTCGGAGAGCATATGATAAGCTAATTAGGCCAAAAAAATTGGGTGGCCTGTCCACACCACAGGTTTTTTTTGTTGTTGTTGTTGTTTTTTTGCTCTCCATGCCACAAAATACTTTCACTGGGCTTTTTCCATGGAGGAGCAAGTTGTAGACAAATGTATCCCTTCCTGGCTACAAATCAAAAAAGAACTTTGCACCCAACATAAACTTTGTTTCCCCTCTTTACTTTATATACCCTCTTCAGAATTACCAGGGGACCTTTGGGGCACACCCACTGCTTGGTCTATTCAAGCTCATTACCAGCACTGTCACTTAAAACTGTCCTACACCACAGATATTTCCCAAACACTATTTGTTAATCCCAATATCAACATTGCTGACAAACCATTAATCCTTCAGCATTGCCTGAGGGAATCTCTGTTCAAAGCTTAGTTGACCTTTTGCAGGACAATAACTTTATTTCCTTCCGCACCTTTTGGGATACATTTGGTCTGTCCCCAAACTCTGTTTTTAAATATCATCAACTAAAAAATTGCATACTCAAATTCTTAGATCGCACCCCTGGGTCAAGGAAGCTGGGATGCTTTCTGAAACTTTGTCTATCCTGGCTCAACAGTCACACCCTATTTCAAAGCTCTAGAAAGGCATAAATCAGTTCTTTTGGGACAACACCTCTTCCATTGCATTTTACTGGGCATTCACCTTATGCATTGAAATACCTGATTACTATTGGTCTAAAATTTGGTCTGATGTTTATAAGTACCGTATATAAAACAAGATCAGGTACATCTTATACAGTTTAATATACTCTACAATGTATACTATTCTCCTATGCATATATATAGAATGAGAAATGCTCTTTCCTCAGTTTGTCCTAGTGCAATTGTTCAGAGGGTACCTTATTCCATCTCCTCTGGCAATGTCCTAGAATTTATTTGTTCTAGGATTCTATTCAGAATAGCTTAGACCCTCTTTTATGCTTGACTGAGTATTTTACTCCTGAAAGTTGTGTTTTAGGGGACAATGAACCACCATTATGGGGACCTAGGAAAGTATATATGGCTTTGATTTCTACAGTGGCCAAGTTGATAATTCTTCACCATTGGAAGGATGCATCCCCTCACACCTGACTGGAATGAGTCCAGGATATAGTACTTGCTTTGAATGCTGAAAGATCTGTTGCCTGTCTATTTCCATGCTTTACTGATTTATAAATCACATTGGGAGAGTTTCCATTCATTATTTCTTATGCATCAGTAGCAATAATTGGGTTCTCTATGCCTGGTCCTTTTCCTGTCAACTTCAGCATCCTTGCTTCCATTACTTGGGCTGTCTACTGTATCTCTGTCATCCTTTCTTCTCTTCCCACTTTAATATTTTATAGGCATATTTGACCTTTCTTTATTCTATAGCCAATTAGTGAGGTGTTGCTGTAATCTGCATGTCCACCCTGGGGGGGGTCTTTTTAGGGAGGGGGTTCTTAATAAGTATGTATCTAGGCTTGGTACTGTTTGTGGTTACTCTTTCTCATGCTGTTGCTTTATATTGTATTGTTCATTACTTGTTGGGCAGATTCACAAAAGAGATGCACTGGGCACAAGTGAGATGCACCAGTGCAACTCAAAAATGCACCATGAAATGATTCACAGACAGGGCAGATGCGCCAGTGCATCCCTGATTCTTTGCGCCAAACCGGATGCGCTGTAGACGCATAATAATGTTATGTGGCACATTTAGAGGGAGCGAACACATGCATATACAGCACAAAGCAATTTACAGTGCAAAATGAAGGTGCAAAGACAGAGCAAACCCGGTGCAAGTACCAAATGCACCATGAAAAGATAATTATAAAAGAAGCAGACTTAAATGCAAGCCACCAGCAGGTCAGCGGCAGAACAGCAGCACCAGCACAGTGGCAGACAGAGAGGGAGAGACAACACACCACCAGCATGGATGCAGCACCATCTGTAATGATGGGAGTACTAATGAGGATGAGGAGATGAGGAGGTGGAAGGCACCGTAGGGGGCCGGCCCCAAGGCGGTATCATGCCAAGCTGTGCTTTGGCAGAAACAGTAGGTTGATGCCGCCTGAACAAGGCCATTCTGAGGCAGCTCTGTGAGATGTGCCATGAGAAAATGCAGGCACCCACTGCACGTGGTCATGCCATGTCAGTGGAGACCAAGGTGACAACAGCAATGTGCTTACTCACCATGGGAACCTTCCAGAGGCCTACTGGGGACACCACTGGTGTATCACAGGCCTACACTTCCCGTCTCCTCACACAATTCCTCACTGCACTGCTACCACATGCTTTGGAATATATCCATTTCCCCAGCACACAGACAGAGTGGACAGAAGCTATGCAGGAGTTCTACAGAGTGGCACGCATGCAGCATCATGGGGCCATTGATTGTACCCATATGGCAATCCGCACACTACTTGGTGATGACACTGTAACCTACATAAACCACAAGGGATACCACTCCATCCACTGCCAGGTGGTGTGCAATGCCACAGGGTGCATCAGAAATGTCTGCACCACACACCCTGGGAGAACACATGATGCCTTCATATGGCAACAATCCACTCTCTGCCAGAGATTTCAGGCAGGGGACATACCAAGTGGCCATTTAGTAGGTGCGTGGGACATGGCAACTCACTGCACAACAGGGCACCATGGTTCAGGATAGGATGGGAAGTAGGTGTGCAGATAGCATGATGCACAATGTGCATAGGGTGCAGCAGATGTGGGACAGCGGAGGTGTGTAAGGGGACACAGGCAGACACCAGCTGGTACAGGGAGACACACGTGCAGTGCATGGATTGTGGGGTGCAGTGCCATGGGGGGCATGTGTGGCAGGGACATGCACAACACAAGCAGACTGCAGGCAGTGCCACAATACACACTGGGTAGGGCAATGGTGGGTGTAGCATGTGTGACCCCAATGGCATTGGTGGCCTGTGGCCAAAAACAGCTCAGGCCCAGCAACAGCAGGTGGATGCTGGTGGTAAGATTGCATGGAAGGGACAGGCACAGTCAATGGTGGATGCTCAGTGCACACACCAGTGCAGAATGGAGCAGGGAGAGGGGGCACGCTGCACATGTGACCAGTGTACTAACAGCCAACCTTCTGCCCCCACAGGTGATGCCGCATACCCATTGAGGCCCTGGCTCCTCACCCTCTTCTGATGACCTGGAACAGAGGTGGAGGGCTGTTATAACAAGGCACACACCGCTATGCACACCACCATCGAGTGTGTCCTCGGCATGTTGAAGATGTGCTTTTGGTGCCTGGGCAGTTCAGGCGAGGCCCTACAGTATAGCCCTGAGAAGGCCTGTGGCATATTCCTGGCCTGTTGTATGCTACACAACATGACCATTGATGGTGGAATAGCTGTAGAGGCCAGAGAGGGAGACAGTTCCAGGGAGGAGGAAGAGGAGGAGGGTGGGGAGGATGATGCAGTGCCACAGGGCCCCAACACTGGACCACTAATCTGCCGGCAGGACCCCCAGCTGGCTGCATGGGTGAGGCAGTACAGGAGAAGAGCAAACAAAACTCAGCACTCCTCAGCTGGCGCATGCACCAGTGCAGAATGGAGCAGGGAGAGGGGGCACGCTGCACATGTACGCCTAGCTGAGGAGTGCTGAGTTTTGTTTGTTCTTCTCAGTTTTTGACTCTAGCACCCTCATTCAGCAGATGAGCTGTTTTCATTGTAGCTTTCTGAGGCAACACAGTAGCATGCTGGTGGAGGAGCAGTTGAGGAACCACGGGTGAGTATCACAGGTATATATCTGGGAGGTGCACAATGGTGACAACAGGTAGACATATAGCCATGCATTTCATGGTGGACACAGCACGGCACACAAACAGTCCAACACAGGCACACACACACACACACACACATATACACACAACACATGCCACACAGTGCTGGCGAGATAGCAGTGGACCACACACATGCCAGGGACCACGAGACCCGGAGAGATACAAACACACACCTCACAACACACACGTGTGCCACTATGACAGTGCCAGGGATGGCATGGATCAGTGTGCACTGCAGCTGGCACACAGGCATAGCAGACACTGGACTGCACTCATCATGCCCATGCCACATGGCACAACAGTGTTGCACACAGACATGCAGGTGGCACTGCACGGGAGCACATGATGGCAGTGCACTGAGGAAGGTGCCTGCCACACACGCCACCCCAGGAATCATCATCCAGGCATGTGGGACACAGTGGTGGAACATGCAGCTGCTGTTGGAATGGGGATCTGGACATCACAGGGTGGCACCACAGCTGCCATGGACACTAAGGCAGCCTCTGCCATGACTGGCAGATGCAGATGTGGCACCACCAGCCACAGAGGGTGTATCCAACACCCCTGTAGGGGTACTGCAATGAGACCGTGAATGAGTGCTCATTGGTGTGGTGGTCCCATGAGCCATGTCTGTGCCAGGGATGCTGATCGGTGCAATGTGAGGCAACGGCATAAGCAGCAATGAGTCCACCTGATGCCACTGCCTGGGTGTACTGGATGTGCTTCTGGGTGTCCGGCTGGATGCCTGATGGCCATGGCATGTACCGGATGCACATGCTGCCTCTGCAGTGGCTACAATCCACTCCAATGCTGTGGTCATGCCCACCCGCATAAGGCATGCCTCAATCAACATCTGGGCCCACCATACAGCTGCAGACTCATGCTCCAGGACCATCACTAATCACTGGCTCCTGAACTCTGCACATAGGGTTGCCTGCCCCTCTACGGTGTCATGCAGGTGGACATAACCCTCCATGTCATCGGTGGGTGATGGGCCATGGTGGCATCACCGATGAGCAGGGGTGATACAGACTGCTGCTGGGCATCCACGGATGGCAGTTGCACCATGGAAGGCTGTGGCATGGGCAGGCCTTGGGCATGCTCAGCTCCATGTCCATGGCCAGTGTTGTCACGTTCCAACAGTGCCTGTGTGTGTCCCACAGCACCTGGAAGGGATGCCCTTGATGGCCTGCCACCGCACCTGGACTAGATTCAGGGGGCACAGCACCCACCACTGTTGGCAGCTGTTCAGCCTCTGCATCCATGTCATGTGCAGCAGAACCGTCAATGACATCAGGGACCACCTGCACAGGCATCTGTGTGCTGCATGTCCCACTGTTGGCCATGTCCCCATCTATCTGGGTGGTGTCATCATCCACAAGAACATCACTGTATGCCTCCTGCATGCCAGATGCAGGCACAAGTAGGGCATCAGTGATGTCCACTGTGTCTGCAGGGTCATCATCAGAGAATCCCAGCAGACCCTCCAGCCATGTGGTGTCATTGCCGGACGCCATGGCAGCATTGGCCGAGGGGTCTGATGGGCCCACCACCACTGGGGCCGGGGCAGGTGGAGCTGGTGCAGTGGATGGTCCAGGGATGGCACCATGCAGCCCTGTATGATGGGCCTGAATCATTGCTCGCTAGGGCATCCTGTGCAGCCATGCTCATGGCTGCACCTGTGAGGCATGATAGAGCTGTGAAAAGAAGAAGTGAGAACATGGTTAGTGCACTGGATTATACAGTGGCATACATACAGACAAACATACAGACATGTAGAGTGTGACACAGTGTTGTGCTATGGTTGCGCATGACAGTCCCCGGCATGGCTGTGCAGTGCCTATAATGCTGATGCAGCCATGCATCAGCTGTGACCGGTTCTGTGTGTTGACAGGCCATGGCCAAATGGTACCCTGTGTAACAATGGTAGAACAAGCCCATCCAACAGTGTTTGTGTCCCAGAAGCCTGACTGGCACTGGCCCATCACATGTGCCACCATGGGTATGGGCTGTCAGGCACAGCATAGCACAGCATGGGGCACACATGCACCACCACCACACATGGTACATCCCCTGGGAACACAGTCACATGGCACAACACAATGGGACAGGCATGGCAGCCAGGTCACACATGTGGCCAGAGATGTGTCCTGTGCATGGCTACTTACAGTGCTGTGATAGGCTTCCACCTGTCTGGAACCCCCCCTTCTGGGACACCCTGCATGGCAGATCTGGCAATGGTTGCCACGAGGAGCTCCTCACTGGGGCTCAGGTGAACATCAGCCTGTGGGCCACCCCCTGTCCACCGCAGGGAGGCATCTACTTGGGCCACCTTCTCCTTTGCCCTCCTTTTCCCATCATTTAGATGCTTCCTGCATTCCAGGGGGATCCTGCTGTATATTCCTATGGCATTCACATGATGGGCCACTGCCTCCCAGCCCTCCTCCTGTGTCGTATGGCTGTCATCCCTGCCTGACAGCACATCACACCTCAGATGGTATGCCTCAGTGAGGGCCTGCTCTTCATCCTTTGTGAAGTTCAGCTGCCTTCGGCTGGTGGCACTGTTGCCTCCTGACATAGTGGTTTCTGAGGGACAGTACAGACAGACATTAACCATGCATATGTAGATTCCCATGTGCCCATTACTGACATACGGTGGATGCATTTGGCCACCCCAGCACCTGGCTGACAGGGCCTGTGGGCAACGCACATGTATTGGGGTGCGCGTTGTGTCGTGGTGGTCAGTGCTGCATCCAGCATGTTTAGCGGACCAGCCATGGGCATCTGCATGGCCAAGGGCTTGCCACCTGGGACGTATGTCCAGATACACATGCAGCTAGTTGCCCATCACTGCCACTATATGCACTCTTCACTGTATGTGCAGGCACAGTGGCCACCAGTGGCCCCCCCGCAGTGGGGCTACCTGTGGGTCAGTGTGTGGCACAGCATGTTTTGCTGCAGGTGTCCCTGCACATGTGCAGACAGTGACAGGCTGTCCACTGACCATTTCATATGTGGATTGGCAACAGTACTACTAGACATGTAAACAAACAGCTGAGTCTGTGTGACAGTCCTGTGGCAGTCATTGTTCCCCCCTATCCTGGGACATGCCTGAATCTAGGCAGCAGTTGCCTAGTGCACTGACCCAGTCCACAAGACCTGCTGAAATACATGTAGCATTAAATATTACTCACCTTCAGTCACCTATTCTCAGTGTGGGCTGAGCTGGGAGCATTTATGGCTCAGGGCATGCAAATGAGGACTGGGGCAGTGATAATGAGATACTAAACAGCTGAGATGCCCCTGAATACGTTATTAGGCTGATTTGGGAGCATTGTCTGTGAATTGCATAATTGCCCTCAGCTCATCTCATCTCAATCAGCATGGTACATCTGCTGAGTTGGGTGCATCTCTACACAGTGCAACACCAGCGCATGTGCAGTGCATTTGGGACATCTTCCTGAATGGGGCACAAGTGCTTCAGTGCATTCAGCATGCATGCGCTGTGCGTTGTACCCCTGGCACAGCATCGCAGTTGCATGATTGATCCAACACTCTCATCAAGGACATGCATATGGTGCACATTGTGCGGTGCAGTCTGTCCATGCATGCAAGTCCCCTGCGCAGTGCATATTGTGACAGTTGTCAGTAGTTGTCATTTGATTGCACATTACATGTCAGTGTGCAATGTTGTGCGACCGTGCATCACAGATGCTATGCATGATAGTGCATGCCACACATAACATTGCAGACAGCTACATATTGCACATGCGCAACATGGTCATGGCCCTTGACCCCGCATTCCCACCATAGCCTGTGGGTGCATGACTGACCAATCAAGCAGCACATCGATGTGCATGGGTGCATGCACGTGGCCCAGTAGTGCACATGGTGCCGTTTGCCATCTTCACTTCGCAGGGCCTGCAGACTGCTGTGCACCTGTTGTTCAGCAGAGATGCCCAGGCCTGCAAGAACAGGGCAGAGGGCCATGAGCTGGTTGGAGGCTGGCATTTTTTCTAAATAGTAACCCAAGTTATAACAGACCACCTATAGATTTTCTTTTAAAATTGATGGAATATGTTTTAACTTTCAATGTATTTTTGTTTAATCAGTCTGTTTACAAGCAAATTAAAGGGACAGCCATGGGAGCAACTTGTGCACCTTCAGTAGCTAATTTATACATTGGACTGTGGGAAACAGAATTTATTTATTCAGCAATTAATCCATTTCTCAATAAAACTGTTTTATGGAAGTGTTTTATAGATGATATAATTTTGTTATGGAAAGGAACTCAGTCTGAATTTTAAGAATTTATTAGATTTTTACTTTCTACAAATGACCATCTGCGTTTTATTTTTAATATAGCTAATGATCGACTTCCATATTTGGATATTTCTATAATGAAAACGGTAAATGGTAGCTTTGAAACATAGATTTTTCGAAAAAATGTAAATGGTAATACTGTTTTGATGGCTTCTAGTTGTCATCCAGTCCATACGATTAAAAATATCCCTAAAGGTGAATTTTTAAGAGTTAAAAGAAATTGCAGTACAGATAATAGTTTTGTGATGAATGCAGATGTAATGGAAGCAAGGTTTAAGGAGAGGGGTTTTAGTAGTACAAATATTTCACAAGCAAGAGAAAAGGCAATGAATACAGACAGAAATACATTATTCGACCATCAAGTGTGAATAATACATGATACACGGTTTAATGTTGTTACAACTTATTCAGTCACATGCAAAGTTTTTTTCTGAGGTTATAAGTAAACACTGGAGTGTTCTATTAGTGGAAAAAAATCTTGAGAATATAGCAGAACAGTCACCAAGAATTACATTTAGAAAGGCAGCTAGTCTAAAAGATAGTCTTGTACATAGCCACTTTGTAGATACACAAACAAATACGTGGCTAATACAACCCTTTGGTTGCTTTAAATGTAATAATTGCATTTATTGTGATGGTGTGAATAATGGTAAAACTTTTTCAACCATTAACAATACAAGGGAATTTACAATTAGACAATTTACATTTTGTAACACGAGTGGCGTGATTTATCTGGCAACCTGCTCGTTTAATGCCTTTTATGTGGGGAAAACCGAAAGGAGTTTCAAGATTAGAGTTGGTGAGCACCAACGGGCTATATTAAGAGAAGATTTACTTTATGCCACGGCAGCACATATTTTAGCATGTAAAAACGATAAGTGTAAACATTTTTCTAAGTATATGGCTATTGATAAAGTATCTTGGAAACCTGGGGGGTAATTATAGAAATTTGATTCTTAAAAAGAAGCTTTTGGATTTTGCAATTAAAAGCAACTATTAGTCAGGTTTAAATGGTAATTTTGATCTAAAGCCTTTTTAGAAGAAAAGCGTTAGTCTATTGAGAAAGTGAAGCTGATTTTTCTTTCCTTATTTTGTAAATCCCACCCCCACTTCTATGTTCCTTTCCTTGCATGTGGACTTTAGGTACTAATGATACCATTATTAGACATGTTTGATTTGATGTGTTTTCTAATGATGTATAATTGTTAAACTAGTACTGCTGTTTATTTTTATTCATTGAATGTTTGAAGTAATTAGTGTTCTGCCTGTTAGATATATTGAATTCCATGGAGGAATGTAGTTTTCTAATGATGTATAATTGTTAAACTAGTACTGCTGTTTTTATTCATTGAATGTTTGAAGTAATTAGTGTTCTGCCTGTTAGATATATAGAATTCCATGGAGGAATGTAGTACTGCTTCATTGTTAGACACATTTTATTTGTGTTTTTTAATTGATGTAATTTGTCATGTGATCTATTCTAGGGTTATATATGTGTGTGTTTTTCCTGCCTCATTTAGCCTTTGATAAAGGGTCCAGAGGGACCAGAAACGCATCAGGCAATTCAATAAATCCTTTTAAAATGTTTCCCTTCTGGGTCAAGTTCTTTTGTGGTGGTGAGTGCCTGGATTTGTGTTTTTGACTTTTAGTTTTCCATGGCACCCCGTCCTAGTGCGAGCTCCTTTGTGGTTTTTAGCGACAGGTAGATGAATGTTTACAAAGGATGTAATAGCTAGGCTATAACCACCATCAATAACATCATTTTAAACATAGAAACATAGAATTTGACAGCAGATAAGGACTGCTTGGCCCATCCAGTCTGCCCATTTCCCTACCTGATGGATAAGCTGCAGATTCTAGTTAATCAACAGCTTACTTCCTCCTGGCCCCCACTAGAATTGCCTTATGCCTGTCCCATGCATTCTTGAATTCTCCCACTGTTCCTGACTCCACAACCTCCTCAGGAAGGCTGTTCCATGCATCTACAACTCTCTCTGTGAAAAAATACTTTCTAACATTACCTCTGAGCCGTCCCCCCTCTATCTTCAAATTGTGCCCCCTTGTTCTTGCACATCTTTTCTCCTGAAAGATACTACCCTCTTGTACCTTGTTAATTCCCTTGAGATACTTGAACGTTTCTATCATGTCCCCCCTCTCCCTCCTTTCCTCAAGAGTATACATATTAAGCTGCTTTAGTCTCTTCTTGTATGTCTTCTGGTGCAGACCTTGTACCATTTTGGTTGCCCTCCTCTGAACAGCCTCCATCTGTCTATGTCTTTGCGGAGAGGGGGTCTCCAGAATTGCACACAGTACTCCAGATGGGGTTTCACTGTCTGTAGAGAGGGATAACATCTTCTTCTTTTCTACTGTTGATGCCTCTCCCTATGCATCCCAGTATCCCCCCAGCCCTCCTTACTGCCTTCTCACATTGCTTGCCCGCCTTTAGGTCATCTGATATAATTACTCCTAAGTCTCTTTCATTTTTTGTTGTTGTTATTAACTCACCCCCCATTGTGTACTCTTCCTCTGGGTTTTTGTTTCCCCGATGCATTACCTTGCACTTCTTTGCATTGAATCTGAGCTGCCACGTATTTGACCATTCCTCCAACCTTGCCAAGTCCCTTTTCATTCTTTCCACCCCACCTTGTGTATCAACCCTGTTGCAGATCTTTGTGTCATCTGCAAAAATGCATACCTTTCTTTTCAGGTGCTCTCCAATGTCACTTATAAAGATATTAAAGAGAACCGGTCCCAGTACCTAACCCTGTGGTACCCTGCTAGTAGCCCTCCTTTCTTCACTGTGGACTCCGTTTACTATTACCCTTTGTGTCCTGTTGTCCAGCCAGTTTTTTATCCAGGCTACCACCTTGGGACCCACTCCAAGGCTGGCTAACTTGTATATTAATCTTTTGTGTTAGACTGTGTCAAATGCCTTACTAAAATCTAGGTAGGCCATATCCACAGCCCTCCATGGTCTACTACTTTGGTCACCCAGTCAAAGAAATCAATTAGATTTGTCTGACATGACCTTCCTGCTGTGAATCCATGCTGCCTTGGGTCCCGTGCCCCACTGGCCTCTAGGTACTCAACAATTCTTTCCTTCAGAAGTGATTCCATCATTTTCCCTACCACTGAGGTCAAACTAACTGGTTTGTAGTTTCCTGCCTCTGTCCTGCTCCCACTTTTGTGAAGAGGAACTACATCTGCCCTCCTCCTGTCCTTGGGTACCACCCCATCCTCCCATGATTTGTTAAAGAGAGTAGTCAGCGATGTCACTAGTTCTACCCTTAGTTCTTTTAGAATTCTTCGGTGAATCCCATCAGGCCCCATTGCTTTGTCCACCATCAATTTTATTAGTTCTTTCAGAACACTTTCTTCTGTAAATGGACTGGTATTGACCCCCATCTTCAGAGTATTTCTCTTGTTTGGTTTAGGTAACTCTCCCTCCTCTTCCTTTGTGAATACTGAGCAGAAATATTCGTTCAGTAACCCTGCTTTTTCACTGTCACCCTCTACCCAGATTCCCCCCTTTATTAAGCTTCAGTATCCCTCCTTTGGTCTTTCTTCACTCCCTAATGTACCTATAAAAGGTCTTATCCCCCTTCTTAACAGAATTGGCTATCCTTTCTTGGTTTTTGGGCCTTTGCTATTCTGACTACCTTCCCAGCCTCTTTCTGCTTTACCTGATAAAGTTCTCTGTCCTGCTCCTTCTGTGTTTCCTTATATTTCCTGAATGCTGCCCTTTCTCCTTAACCTTCCTACACCTCTTTTGTGATCCATAGCGGTTTTTCCTTAGATTTATTGTTTTATTGATTTTTTACACAGAGGCTTGTTGCCTCTGTGATGGCTATTTGATCACTCCCCATTGTTCCTCCACCCCTCCTTCTTGCCTGTTTGCTAGTGTTTTCTGAGGCACTCTCTCATTTCCCAAAGTCAGCCCTCCTGAAGTCTAGTACTCTTGCTTTTGTATGGCTTGATTGTATGGCTGTGTTATCGTGAACCACACTGATTGGTGGTCACTTGTTTCCCAGATGGCTACCCACTTCTAAATCTGAGATTCTTTCTCCATCCCCCATTTAGAAAGTACCAGGTCTAAGATTGCTCCTCCCGAGTTGGTTCCAATACTAGCTGTCTGAGACATGCCCTGTAGGGCATCAAGAATGACCCTGCTCTTGGATGTGCCTGCGGCAAAGGTGCTCCAGTTAACATCTGGCATATTCAGGTCCCCCATCAACAATATCTCCCCTTTTTCTGCCATTCTAAGAAAGCCTTCTATCATTTCCTTGTCCGTTCCCTCCCCATAAAAAGCACATAAATTCAGCTTTCTGCATAACAGACTAACATCAATCAGCATCTGTATCTCATCAATTGGTGTAGTAGGAACAAAATTTAAACCTTTACAAAGTAAGGTCCTTTCAGATCCAAATAAATTATAGCTTGAAAGATTAATAACTTTCATATCTGATACAATAGGCTCTCCAACAGAAGAATTGGGGCTTACCTCCTCCTCCCCCTCTGGAATGGTCTCTGATTCAGATACCTCTGTCTGTATCCTTGGTAATAAATGTTGTATCCTCCCCCATCTCCCCCTTCGTGTTCTCTTTCTCTTCCATCTTCTCTCTGAAAAGTTAATCTTGGACTCCGTCGCGGCTGGAAGTTCTGTTGATTGGGGGGGTAATGTTCCAAAATAGGAGGAGGCGGGCCCCGATGTTGTGGAAAAATTCCTTGTTGTCCCAGAGTACGCTGGTGTTCTATTTTCTCCTCTAAAAAAGGATCACGATTGTCAGAAATATTTTCTTCACTTTCAGCTTCACTAATATCCATACTGAAATCAAAGGACACATTCTTTTTTTAAATTCCTTTGTGTTTATTGTCTCTCAACTTCTATGTATACACTCGACCTGTTTCATAGTCTTCCTTGTCCCTTATAAACTTAGTTTGTTTAATTCTTTTTAAATCAACATCCAGTTTATGTATTGTATTTTTTAACTTGCTGTTTAAACTGTTCAACTCATCCATTTCATTCTGACACAGTTGTAGAACCTCTGCTTCATATTGCTTTAGGTCTTCTTTTATACCACAATCTTGTTCCTTTAAAAAGGTTATAATTAAACCAATAAGTTTAAAACTAGCTTCTGATAAAATGTTTTCCCATTCTTGCATGAGTTTACTGTTATCTTGACCATATGCAGGTTTAAGGTCTAAGCGTAAGCCTCTTGGAATGCGTTTTAACTGTATGTAAGCTTCCATGTTCGTTTTTGTCCAGGAAGATCCCTCACGTTGTAAAGTTAATTTCTCAAGTTTCCTTAGGTTTCCTTCAAAGACAAAGTTTGAGGATTAATTAAAACTGAGTCCACTTCATTCAGAAGGAAAGGATTTGTAACACCCACTGCTCACAGTAGATCATCCACAAAGCTAACAGGTTGATTTATCTCCTGTGTCCTTGTTTCAAAAATTAAGTTCGGAGTTGCTTGCAATGACATGGTTAAAATGTTGCAGGTAAATGTAAAGAGACCTAAGTGGTATTCAAATGTTTGAAGTAATTAGTGTTCTGCCTGTTAGATATATAGAATTCCATGGAGGAATGTAGTACTGCTTCATTGTTAGACACATTTTATTTGTGTTTTTTAATTGATGTAATTTGTCATGTGAGCTGTTCTAGGGTTATATATGTGTGTGTTTTTCCTGCCTCTTTTAGCCTTTGATAAAGGGTCCAGTGGGACCAGAAACGCGTCAGGCAATTCAATAAATCCTTTTAAAATGTTTCTCTTCTGGGTCAAGTTCTTTTGTGGTGGTGAGTGCCTGGATTTGTGTTTTTGACTTTTAGTTTTCCATGGCACCCCGTCCTAGTGCGAGCTCCTTTGTGGTTTTTGTATTTGATTTTGGAGCTTTAATGCTAGGTTACAAGCAAGTAGTTTGTTTAAAACCACTTAGGTCTCTTTACGTTTACCTGCAACATTTTAACCATGTTGTTGGAAGCAACTCCGAACTTAATTTTTGAAACAAGAACACAGGAGATAAATCAACCTGTTAGCTTTGTGGATGATCTACTGTGAGCAGTGGGTGGTACAAATCCTTTCCTTCTGAATGAAATGGACTCATTTTTAATTAATCCTCAAACTTTGTCTTTGAAGGAAACCTACAGAAAACTTGAGAAATTAACTTTACAACATCGTAGGATCTACTGGACAAAAACGAACATGGAAGCTTACATACAGGTAAAACGCATTCCAAGAGGCTTACGCTTAGACCTTAAACCTGCATATGGTCAAGATAACAGTAAATTCATGCAAGAATGGGAAAACATTTTATCGGAAGCTAGTTTTAAACTTATTGGTTTAATTATAACCTTTTTAAAGGAACAAGATTGTGGTATAAAAGAAGGCCTAAAGCAATATGCAGCAGAGGTTCTACAACTGTGTCAGAATGAAATGGATGAGCTGAACAGTTTAAACAGCAAGTTAAAAAATACAATACATAAAATGGATGTTGATTTAAAAAGAATTAAACAAACTAAGTTTATAAGGGACAAGGGAGACTATGAAACAGGTTGAGTGTATACATGGAAGTTGAGAGACAATAAGCACAAAGGAATTTAAAAAAAGAATGTGTCCTTTGATTTCAGTACAGATATTAGTGAAGCTGAAAGTGAAGAAAATATTTCTGACAATCGTGGTCCTTTTTTAGAGGAGAAAATAGAACACCAGCATACTCTGGGACAACAAGGAATTTTTCCACAACATCGGGGCCCGCCTCCTCCTATTTTGGAACATTACCCCCCCAATCAACAGAACTTCCAGCCGCAACGGAGTCCAAGATTAACTTTTCAGAGAGAAGATGGAAGAGAAAGAGAACACGAAGGGGGAGACAGTGGAGGAGACAACATTTATTACCAAGGATACAGACAGAGGTATCCGAATAGGAGACCATTCCGGAGGGGGAGGAGGAGGTAAGCCCCAATTCTTCTGTTGGAGAGCCTATTGTATCAGATATGAAAGTTATTAATCTTTCAAGCTATAATTTATCTGAATCTGAAAGGACCTTACTTTGTAAAGGTTTAAATTTTGTTCCTACTACACCAATTGATAAGATACAGACACTGATTGATGTTAGTCTGTTATGCAGAAAGCTGAATTTATGTGCTTTTTATGGTGATAATCAGAATTCCATGTTAGATTTGCCTTTAGATACCTGTCGACCAAACTTCACCTTTTGTTCCCCTTCATGTTCAGCCGTTAACATTTTTCACCAGCTAGTAGAGCGAGATTTGAATAATTTGTTTGACAATTTGCCCCATAATGGATTTGATAATTTAACTGTAGATGAAAGAAATGCTATAAAAGTTTTACAACAAGAATCTTCTATTGTTATCAAACAGGCAGATAAGGGTGGATCTGTAGTCATTATGGATAAAAAAGATTACTTGAGAGAAGTTCAGAGACAACTTGGGGACAAGAATTTTTATATTAAATTAGATTATAATCCAACATGGGAATTTAAAAGTATTATCGATGAAAGAATAAATAATGTATATATGGAAGGACATATTACTAAGCATGTCAGGGATTTTCTAACTAAAGACCATCCTATTATGGCTATGTTTTATTTGTTACCGAACATACATAAAACTTTGATAGACCCTCCTGGACGTCCGATTATTAGTGGGGTGGGGTCCCTGGCTGAGCCTCTCTCTCATTATTTGGCTTCTTTCTTATGAATGTATGTGGAAAAATTGCCCTCTTATTTAAAAGACACTAGGGATGTTTTAAATCTTTTGAGCACTTTACATGTGGAGAGTGACATTTTGTTAATCTCCTTGGATATGGAATCTTTATATTCTAATGTTCCCCATAATGGTGCTTTAGATGCTATGGCATCTTTTCTAAATAGTGACCCAAGTTATAACGGACCACCTATAGATTTTCTTTTAAAATTGATGGAATATGTTTTAACTTTCAATGTATTTTTGTTTAATCAGTCTGTTTGCAAGCAAATTAAAGGGACAGCCATGGGAGCAACTTGTGCACCTTCAGTAGCTAATTTATACATTGGACTGTGGGAAAGAGAATTTATTTATTCAGCAATTAATCCATTTCTCAATAAAATTGTTTTATGGAAGCGTTTTATAGATGATATAATTTTGTTATGGAAAGGAACTCAATCTGAATTTCAAGAATTTATTAGATTTTTACATTCTACAAATGACCATCTGCGTTTTATTTTTAATAT
Source organism: Neoceratodus forsteri (assembly GCA_016271365.2). Lineage (NCBI taxonomy): Eukaryota > Metazoa > Chordata > Ceratodontiformes > Ceratodontidae > Neoceratodus > Neoceratodus forsteri. Next base: position 1,047,380,835 of record CM057456.1, read on the forward strand.
AGCTAATGATCGACTTCCATATTTGGATATTTCTATAATGAAAACAGTAAATGGTAGTTTTGAAACAGAGATTTTTCGAAAAAATGTATATGGTAATACTGTTTTGATGGCTTCTAGTTGTCATCCAGTCCATATGATTAAAAATATCCCTAAAGGTGAATTTTTAAGAGTTAAAAGAAATTGCAGTACAGATAATAGTTTTGTGATGAATGCAGATGTAATGGAAGCAAGGTTTAAGGAGAGGGGTTTTAGTAGTACAAATATTTCACAAGCAAGAGAAAAGGCAATGAATACAGACAGAAATACATTATTACGACCATCAAGTGTGAATAATACACATGATACATGGTTTAATGTTGTTACAACTTATTCGTCACATGCAAAGTTTTTTTCTGAGGTTATAAGTAAACACTGGAGTGTTCTATTAGCGGAAAAAAATCTTGAGAATATAGCAGAACAGTCACCAAGAATTACATTTAGAAAGGCAGCTAGTCTAAAAGATAGTCTTGTACATAGCCACTTTGTAGATATACAAACAAATACGTGGCTAATACAACCCTTTGGTTGCTTTAAATGTAATAATTGCATTTATTGTGATGGTGTGAATAATGGTAAAACTTTTTCAACCATTAACAATACAAGGGAATTTACAATTAGACAATTTACATCTTGTAACACGAGTGGCGTGATTTATCTGGCAACCTGCCCGTGTAATGCCTTTTATGTGGGGAAAACCGAAAGGAGTTTCAAGATTAGAGTTGGTGAGCACCAACAGGCTATATTAAGAGAAGATTTACTTTATGCCACGGCAGCACATATTTTAGCATGTAAAAACGATAAGTGTAAACATTTTTCTAAGTATATGGCTATTGATAAAGTATCTCGGAAACCTAGGGGGGTTAATTATAGAAATTTGATTCTTAAAAGAGAAGCTTTTTGGATTTTGCAATTAAAAGCAACTATTAGTCCAGGTTTAAATGGTAATTTTGATCTAAAGCCTTTTTTAGAAGAAAGACGTTAGTCTATTGAGAAAGTGAAGCTGGTTTTTCTTCCCTTTTTTGTAAACCCCCCATGTTCCTTTCCCTTGCATGTGGACTTTAGGTACTAATGATACCATTATTAGACATGTTTGATTTGATGTGTTTTCTAATGATGTATAATTGTTAAACTAGTACTGCTGTATATTTTTATTCATTGAATGTTTGAAGTAATTAGTGTTCTGCCTGTTAGATATATTGAATTCCATGGAGGAATGTAGTTTTCTAATGATGTATAATTGTTAAACTAGTACTGCTGTTTTTATTCATTGAATGTTTGAAGTAATTAGTGTTCTGCCTGTTAGATATATTGAATTCCATGGAGGAATGTAGTTCTCTAATGTTGTATAATTGTTAAACTAGTACTGCTGTTTTTATTCATTGAATGTTTGAAGTAATTAGTGTTCTGCCTGTTAGATGTATAGAATTCCATGGAGGAATGTAGTACTGCTTCATTGTTAGACACATTTTATTTGTGTTTTTTAATTGATGTAATTTGTCATGTGATCTATTCTAGGGTTATACATGTGTGTGTTTTTCCTGTCTCATTTAGCCTTTGATAAAGGGTCCAGTGGGACCAGAAACGTGTCAGGCAATTCAATAAATCCTTTTAAAATGTTTCCGTTCTGGGTCAAGTTCTTTTGTGGTGGTGAGTGCCTGGATTTGTGTTTTTGATCTACCTGTTGCTAAAGGTTCCATGGGGTAAATCAAGTGGCATACACTTTAAGATGGGGTGCTGCCTGCTCTTTCAAATAAATCAGTTGGTACCTGCAGTATGCACATGTTTCATTTTTTAAAATTTACTTACAAAGGATACAACAGCTAGGATGCAACTACCATTGATAACATAATTTTGCAGCTGCTCTGGCTCTGACCAGAATTTGTATTCCTTTCCGATAGTCCCTCATTTTGAGTGTCTGTGTTTCTCATTTCAGTGACAAAAGATTGAGAGGTATGGGTATTGACTTTATGTTACTTTCATTCAAAAGTCTAAAGAGAATGTATTACTCCCAGCAAAGCATAAAATGAGCTTTGCTCAACAGAAAACAAATAGAAATTCAAAATTAACTTTATGGGCAGGATATTCAGAAGTGTTGCACATGGCGCAACACAGTTGCACCATGTGCAACCCACTGATTTGCCCCGACGTGATATTCAAAGGGGGGATTGAGCCTGGCACAAATCCTGATGCGCCTGAGAACATCAGTAATGTATGCGGCGCAGGTGGGGGGGGGCGTGCCCAAGCATACTCCACACATCCCGATATTCAGCCTGGGATGTGCTGAGCCCATGCATGTGCAACCCCTATCTGCACTACACACAGGTGAGCCCCCCAAAAAAGGAGCAACAGCTGGCCACCCATAGGTGAGCTGTCGTATTGCAGGGCACAACATGGCAGCTGCCACCTGTGGGTGGCCACCTGAGCTCCAGTGGCACCTTTGTGGTGGTGCCCCCATGCCCGATCGCAGGCATGTGTAGAAAAATCAATAGTCCTATATCCCTGGTGGTCCAGTGGACTGCTTGCAGCCTGATCGCAGGCATATGTTGTAACAGTAATAGTCCTATATCCCTGGTGGTCCAGTGGACCACTCGCAGCCCGATCATGGGCATATGTAGTAGAATCAACTGTCCTATATTCCTGGTGGTCCACTCACAGCCCGATCGTAGGCGTCAGTAATAAACATTACACACCAATCCAACCCTGGTGGTCCAGCAGTACCCCCTCCCACCCACCCACTGAGCCCCACCACCCTGCTCCCCTCGGTCAGCGGTGGGCAGCAGCCCCATCCACCTGCCGCCCGCTGACTGACTCAGACGGTAGGGCTGTACACCCATTAGTCCACAGCATGAGCCAATGGGTGTGCAGCTCAGTCAGGACTACACAGTCCAGATATAGAATGGATCCATCTACATATCTGGACTGTGTAGTCTGGAATGGGCTGCATGCCCATTGGCTCACACTGTGGACCAATGGGCATACAGCCCTACCATATGGGGTCAGTCGGCAGGCAGTGGGGCGGCAAGTGTGTGGGGAGCTGCCACCCGCCGCTGACTGGGGGGAGCGGGGCAGTGGGGCTCAGTGAGCGGGTGGGGTGGAGGGGTACCGCTGGACCACCAGGGTTGGATTAGTGTGTAATTATTTATTACTGATGCCCACGATCGGGCTGCGAGAGTGGTCCACTGACCACCAGGGATATGGGACCATATACACTCACATATGCCCAATGACACAAGTAGTGGTCCACTGGACCACCAGGGATATGGGACTATATATCTTACTACATATGCCCACAATTGGGCTGCTAGCGGTCCACTGCACCACCAGGGATATGGGACCATATATTTTACTACATATGCCTGCGATCGGGCTGCAAGCGGTCCACTGGACTACCAGGGATATAAGACAGTTAATTTTACTACATATGCCCACGATTAGGCATTGGACCGTGTTGCCACTTGTGCAGGGGGCGTCGGTCCCCGACGGTTGCAGCCTGGCAGGGCGCCAGGTGCAAGTCGCCGGGGGTCGGCGCACCTGCATACAAATGGAGCCATAATGACATGCAAATGGCCCCATTTGCGCCTTGCATACATTATGGCCCCATTTGCATGTACACTTTTGAATATCACGGTGATTGCACCCATCGTAACAGCACTTGCGCTAGCGCATCTCCCTGCTCCACTCTGGCCACTTACACTGGCGTAGTGCCACTGCGCCGTGCACACTGCTGGTGGCCAAGGTGCGATATTCAACGATGCTTTGCCGTGGCACAGCTCCATTGAATATCACCCTGTCCATGCCCCTGTGCATCCAAGTTGCGCTGTGCCCAGGCTTGCGCCACAGCCTAGCGCAGTCTGAATATCCCGCCCTTAGTATGTATAGCACTGAGTTACCTGTAAACTGATTTTTGTGTGCCTTATAGTATTAGGTAAACAACAACTTTTTGAGTCCCTTAAAAACTGTCGGTGTTACTTTGTGTGTGTAACTTAGAAGTGTACATCTATCTGTCTGTCTATCGATCTACACACACGTTTGTTTGTTTAATAACTCCTGCTTTTCCAAAGACTGCAACTGACTTGATAAGTAGCAACCTGAAAACTGAAGTTAGCTGCTGAGACTGCTGTAGAATGCATCATATTTTTTTTGTCTGAGTGTGCTGCAATTTTTATTAGCTGCTGGAGAACAAGGGAGTATTGTAGTTACAAATATGCAAGAAAGAAATATTATCCAGCTCAGCCAACCTCGGTATAAAAAGTAGAATTTTTTTATTTAGGGAGGAGCCAGGCAAGTTTTGTTTTTTTAAGAAGTAAATGATACAATTGGCTTAAATGTATGCACTAGTTTAGGAGAGAATGCATTATATTGATTTGATGAGCATTGCTTACAAGAAATAATAGTTTGAAACAGGAGGACTTGTGATTATTATCGTATCCCCCTCTTCTACCTCCCTGATATATATGATTACATAAAGAAAAAGGAGACTGTAGACAGTTCTATTTAATGAAGTGAATTTTGAATATTTCCACTGATTGTTGATTTAGATACTTTGTAGGAAGACACTACATTAATTAATGTTTAACTTACTAAAGGTTTGAACAAGGAACAGGCCTTTTCTGCATATATACTTGATTGGCATGTATTGGATAATTTAATTGGGCATAATTTTTAGACAGGACACCACACAGGTGCTGCATTTATAATTGTAGCAGGTCGGGCTCTGGGAGTGAGTGTTAGCTTTGTGAGACTTCTTTCTGGTCCCACAATGATGCGCAAAGCTCCTTGCTCAATTCCTGCCTGCTCTAGTATAGAAATTCAGAGCTGAGCGAGCGAGTTACCTCCAGATAGAGTAAGCAGGAGGTCATGCCATGCTTAGCCATACATACAGTGGCATGAAAAAGTATTTGCCCCCTTCCTGATTTTCTCTATTATTGCATATTTGTCACACTGGATGTTTTCAGATCTTTAGACAAAATGTAATATTAGATAAAGGGAACCTGAGTGAACAAATAACACTTGTTTTTTTTACTTATTTCATTTATTTAATGAAAACAGTTAACCAACACCAACTGGCACTGTGTGAAAAAGTAATTGCCCCCTTACACTTAATAACTGGTTATGCCACCTTTAGCTGCAATGACTGCAACCAAACGCTTCCTATAATTCAATATCAGTCTTTCTCATCGCTGTGGAGGAATTTTAGCCCACTCTTCCTCACAGAACTGCTTTAATTCAGTAACATTGGTAGGTTTTCGAGCATGAACTGCTTGTTTCAGGTCCTGCTACAGCATCTCTATTGGGTTTAGGTCTGGACTTTGACTAGGCCACTCCAAAACTTTAATTTTACTTCTTTTCAGCCATTCTGGTGTGGACTTGCTTTTGTGTTTTGGATCATTGTCTTGCTACATGACCCAACTACGCTTCAGCTTCAGCTGACGGACGGATGACTGGACATTCTCCTTAAGAATTTTCTGGTACAGAGCAGAATTCATGGTTCCTTCAATTATGGCAAGTCATCCAGGTCCTGAGGCAGCAAAGCATCCCCACACCATCACACTACCACCACCATGTTTGACTGTTGGTATGATGTTCTTACTGTGGAATGCTGTGTTTGCATTATGCCAGACATAATGGGATCCATGTCGTCCAAAAAGTTCCACTTTGGACTTATCTGTCTATAGAACATTTTCCCAAAAGGCTTGTGGATCATCCAGGTGCTTCTTGGCAAATGAGAGTCGAGCATTTATGTTCTTCTTGGTTAGCAGTGGTTTCCGCCTTGCTACTCTCCCAAGAAGCCCATTTTTGCCCAGTCTCTTTCTGATTGTAGAGTCATGAACACTGACCTTAGCTGAGGCAAGAGAAGCCTGCAGTTGTTTGGATGTTGTTTTAGGATCTTTTGAGACATCCTGGATGATTTTACGCTGTGCCCTTGGAGTAATTTTAGCAGGCCGCCCACTCCTGGGAAGATTCACTACTGTCCCAAGTGTTCTCCATTTGGAGATTATGGCTCTCACTGTGGTTCGATGGAGTCCCAGAGCCTTAGAAATAGCTTTGTAACCCTTTCCAGACTGATAGATAGCAACAACTTTTTCTGATCTTTTCAGGAACTTCCTTTGATCGTGGCATAATGTGCTTGTTGAATCTTTGTGCTGGCAACGTGACTCTGATGGTAAGGGTCAAAATAAGTGAGGTTTATATTGAGCAGGGCTGGCTGTAATCAAGCCTGGCTGTGTTCAATCAGCTGACTCTAATTATCCCTTTAATTGGGTTGATTTAACTAGGGGGCAATTACTTTATCACACAGTGCCAGTTGGTGTTGGTTAACTTTTTTCATTAAATAAATGAAATAAGTAAAAAAAAACAACAAGTGTTATTTGTTCACTCAGGTTCTCTTGATCTAATATTACATTTTGTCTAAAGACCTGAAAACATCCAGTGTGACAAATATGGAATAATAGAGAAAATCAGGAAGGGGGCAAATACTTTTTCATGCCACTGTATTTACTGTAAGTACAAGCAGACTTTGGGTACATATTTTCAGTGATAAAAAAAGCAATGAGAGAGGCATAATCACTCATTTTACAATGCAGTTTGCAATATTTATACTATAGTGTATGGTGGAATGCGGTTGTGTATGGAAATCCATACACCGCAGAAAGTTGTTCTGCTGCAGTAGTGACGTCCTCACTAACGCAGAATGACTTTTCATTCTGCGTTAGTGAGGACATCATAATACAAGGGACTACAGCAGACGTCGTGATTCGTCCCTTGCTGTGTGAGAGGGGCGCGTGAGTGTGCTTGACAGTGTCAGTTGTGAACCGAGGGCATCGGCAGAACCGAGTGAAAATATAAAAAAGTGAGTGTCTTTTTGTCGTTTTTTCAGGCACCATACACTATATAAAACAGTGTATGGTTACCCATACACTACTCGGCTATTCTTTCACCTCGTAGATACAATGCTGACTTGTAGACCTCTCGAGCTCCGCTCTCGAGGTCATTAGTCGGCATTGTATCCACTCGGTGGAAGAATAGCCTTGTAGGGTATGGTTACCCATACACTATCCTATATAAAGCTTGAGTATTTTGTTTGGTATTACAGAAAACTGTTGAAATTTCAGAACCAGACAAATGAGGTAAAAAGGTTTTTTCCAACAATGTTATATATATTTATCTGTGGTGGGAATTGCTCTCATAGTAATAATAAGTGTACTATTGAGAAATTCTGTTCCTTTTTTTGCAAGTTATAGACATTGAAGTGGGAAAAACTAAGTGGGGATGAAGTTGGTAAAAGAAAATTAGTAAGAAACAGGTACACAGTAAGATACAAACTTGTATATTCTTTACTGTTGTGAATTAGCAGTACGGGGAAACAAGTATTTAATTAATATATGTTGATCCTGTTATAGAGCTACACATATGTGGAACCTTAACATATTCTCCAGTGGTGATTATGATCTGAATTGTATGGGTGAGCATCCACTGGTTTGATAACTGTGAAAAAATATGATATTTACAAAAAAAAAATATTTACAATTACTAGTGTGGTAAACATGAATTTATTTTTGTAATTTTAGATACAGTGGTGCACTGATGAAGGATTTTTCCAAAACGTCTGCATGTATTTCAACACTGTATCTTAGAATGTATGAAATAAAAATGGTATTGGTTTAATTGATATTGGTGAGGGGGCCAATGTATAACCAGTTCTTAGAATTGAATTAAAAGTATAGAGACGTGTGAATGAGTGTGTGTTGTGCTATGGGAGTGGGATAGGATTAGAAAGGGAGGAAGAGGATTGCTCAGTTTAAAACTCGCTGACCATCTGACAATGTGTTGGGAGAAGGGATTGAAAATGTGGCTGTGTGTGATTGGCCTCACCAGACCGAGGGGCTGCTCATCTGCATTTCACTGCAATACTGTATAAAAAGGCAGCAGGTGACCAGTGACACTAGATGCACTCACGGATGCATACAGTAGCATCACTACCATCTGAGACTAACAGGGATAGAGACCGGGAGAGAACAGAGTCTGAATACAGGACTGCAGCACCCGCAACAACTCAGCTGTTACCATTAAAACAAACTCAACAAAAAAGTTGTTCTCTGTCTGAATTTGTATTGCCTTTGCTTTGTAGCCACTAGAAAGATCTGTATTAAGGCTTTGTATGTATTACAGCATCAAACTTGCCACTCTGCTCTGTTTGACAATTATGGGTCAGAAGAATCTGCTTTGAGCTACCAATAAAACAATACAAATAATTCAAAGGTTGGAATTATCACCTTGGGAGTTCCACGATCATACACTAAGTTTACTTGGGAAGCACCGTCCAACTATTGGGAATTAAAAGTAAAGGATTTTTCTTCAAAGACTATGCCTGCAATTCAATGGGTGGGAGCAACCAGCCACGTCACCTGCCTGAGCTATTTAAGTCAGCTCCCTACAGCCTCACTCAGAAGCACTGTTTATTTGCTGCAGCTGGAGGTTCTTCCTAGGCTCTGCCCTCCCCACCTTTTTTCTCCCAGTGTTTGTGTCCCACTTTTCCTTTGTGATTTTTGGACTTTCTGCTTGGTTTGTGGCCTCTCTGGCTTTCTATGTCAGTATTTTGCTTTCTACCTTCCTGCCTGCAGTGTCTGCTTGTCTCAGTGACCGATTCCAGCTGCACTCTTGTTCTTATGTACCTTGTGTTTTTTTCTGTTTTGGTTCTTTTTGGACCTTGTAGTTTTCCCAGTGTCCTGCCTTCGTCATTTTTTTTTTCTTTTTACTTGTGCTAATTCAGGCTGTCATGTTTACTGGGTTTTTTTTTCATGCCTTTTACAGTCTCACAGTTCAACTACAATCATTAAATGTTTACACCTGGCTCCAAACAAGGTGGACACTCCCTTCTGAGTTCTTTTGTTCACTTCATCAGCTACTGCTTCCTAGCTTTTGGTTCCCATATGCTTCTGCATCCCCTAGCAGTTTCATTTGTTGTTTCTACTGCCTCAGCCTACCTGAATTGCAGTGCATCAGCAACTAACACTAACTTCCTTTATGGAACTGGTTGGCATTTATTCATCATTCAGTCCAAGTTTGTATCATTCGGTCTCATTCAGTGTCCTAGTTGTCATTCAATGTCTCAATCAACCATTCAGCCTTACCTATGTTTTGTTTCTACCTTGTGCTCATGGCCATCAGGCTTGCCATTGGTCTCCCACTACTCCTGCATTCAGATGAATGACAGCCACAACCATAGCATGACTTCCAGGGCACTGCCCTTTAAGTTGATGGTCTCACTCTGCCCCCTTGACAGCTGCAACTTGGGTGGGGCCCTCCTCATTCTGCCCTTTGGGTGAGAATGTCCTATGCTTGGGAGAAAGCTTTAGCCATGCAGATCAACTCAGCAGCACCTCTTAATGTAATATTTAAGACTTCAGCTGCCGGAAAATGGGGCATCTAAATCCATGGGGGCTCCATTAGCTGTGCAGACCATGTTGGCAGTACCTTTGAAAGCAGTTCCCCATACGACCACCTAAGGTTCACCTGGTCTCCTCCTCCTTTTGTTCTTATGCTGCTCAAGGGTGAAAATCAAACAATTCCAAGTCCTGACCCCTCAAGGGTTTAACTCCTATGCCTTACTCCTCAAGGGTTTGGTTTCCTCTCTAGGCCTCCCTTTGTGGAGGTCAGGTGAGTACCGTTCAGAGATTGTTCCTCTCCTCCTCCTGCCTTGAGAGGTGGGCCTCCTTTAGCAAAAGAGATCGGCTTGTGGCACCCTCACGGCATTCCCATTAGGGGGTAGAGTGGGAGCCCTTCCTCTAAAATTCTTCCCGTTCAACTGCATCACTAACTTGCAGTAGCTGAGCTGTCACTAATTTATCCCAAGCCTGGAGGGAAGGAGACCATGGCCTTGGATCCCCAGAGGTTCCCCCTCATAGGGTTTTTTTCCTCCTCTCCTCCGTGCTGAAGGTGATAAAAGTTAGGTAGTCTCTGCAAAAGGTGATCAGTAACGTAGTACATTTATATTAATAGAATTTTTACCCAGGTAGGTTTCTGCTGTAAGTTGAGGTTGGATGGTGGCCCTCCTTCCATTTTGTCATTCCCTCTCTCCTTACGGAAATCATGCCTCTTCTGCAATCGGTTCTGATACCTGTCAGCCATTGTTCAATTCAGTGTCTGTCTGTTAACAGTCATCACTAGTTGCCAACAGTCTGTCCTCACTCAGGCTCTGTGGTCACCACTCACTGCTCAGTACTTTTTGAGGCTTCTTCCTTAGGTACCTTTAGACTAAAGGAATGATGTTCCTGCAGCACCTCTAAGGGTGGAACCCTCCTCAAGGGGGTTCCTATGCATCCCTGGTACTATGACACGGTGGTAGTTCCTTGTGGGACAGAGAATGCAAACAGCCAAAGTATTTAGCTATGATAGTCAACAACATATTCATTCAAATACATTCAGACTATCAACAAAGTTGCACTAGCATAACTCCTCACTAAGTTGTGCAAGCCCATTGAATTTTATTTTCATTTATTTTTATTTTGGGATTTGAAAGCACAGCATTGCTGTCCTGAATGCAGATCTGTACCTCTACAGGAAGAGAGTGAGAGACAGAGAGTGACTGAGCAATCTCCACAGAAAGACAGAGAGAGAGAGAGAGAGAGAGAGAGAGAGAGAGATTGAGCAATCTCCACAGAAAGAGAGTGAAAGAGAGAGTGAGACAGCAATCCCCCTCCTTTTGCCATTCACCAGAACTATCAGTTAGTGGAAGGACATACATCTGAGTGAGAAAAGACTCTTGAAGAAGGAAAAACAGCTACTGGGGGCATCAGTTGAGCCAACTCCAGCCCAGGCTCCCAGAGAAACTTCAGACTGAGCCAAACCCAAGGGACATTGCCAGTCAGCCACCAAATCATGGCACATCAGTCTCTGCTAACTGTTGCCATCTTCTCACTCCTCTTTTACCAGGTATGAAAAGTTTTATTCCATCTGCAATTATTGCCAGTAATACTGCCACTCATCAATAGCATGGTGGAAGTTTTTACTGGAGACTCACTTTATTTCAACTTCAGTGGGAAGGGGAGGGTAAATAAAATTAATTTACTCAGAGGGGCTTTCAGGTTGTCTTGCATTTTGTAGACATATGCCAGTAAAGGTTAATGTGATCACTGTTCCCATTGCTTAGAGAGAGAAAGAGAGAGAGAGAGAGAGAGATCTTGAAATACTTTTGCAGAGACTGCAGCAAAGGGACCAGAGATAGGGGACTGGAAATGAGAGGTAGGGACTAGGAGCAACATATGCTGTGTCCATTGCTTACAGAGTTTGAAATAAACAAATGGGGATGAGTGGAAGAAGTGCTGGGGATTAGCCCGGCTTCCTTGCTGTAGGGAGGGGCCAGTGATAAGCACAGTTCTCTTGCTGTGGGAAGAGGCTGGGGGAGACATATGAGAGGGTGACCAACAGGAGAGGTGGGGGGAGGAACATAGAGCCAGAGAGAGTGAACTATATGTGCTTCAACTCCACTACGTAGAGCAAGCAGATATACTGCAAATGGGAGACTTCAAATGAGTGACTCTGTTTTGAGTAACTCATTCACAGTGCCCGATATGTGGATTACTGTTGGAGGATGATAAGGGTGGGATACAGCAATGGCAGAGGTAAAAATAGCAAGGGAGTAGGGGAGGGACCAGAAGAGGGATGGACAGAAAGTGGATATAAGTGTCACAGCATGCTGATGGATTTTGCAGCTGCCCATTTGGTGTAGTGGAGAGGGTGCTTACCTGGAGTCAGGAAGGTACGGGGTTCAGGACTGACCAGGCATGGTAAGCTTTTGTTGCTATTAGGAATTAGGATTTTTTTTGTCATTCCCTGGTCTTCTGGTTCCATGTCCCCCCCATCCCTCGAGTAGCCCCCCGTGGAGTTTGTCCACTATCCTACTGTCAGTCCTACCCTGGAGTTGGTTATAAATTGATCGGGGTGCAGGGGGACAGAGCCCCCACACTGGGTGCATGGGGGGCATAGCCCCTCACATGCAATATTAAGTATACTAGTGCACCCCAAGTTCATATTGCAGACCCTCATTATTTGCGGGTCTGCTGTTGTGCACATTCGCTGATGCAGTTTTCAGTGAAGTACATTCACCGATTATAATATCACAATTGCTCTTTCACCATTATGACATGGAACCGAGCAAGCATGAATGCAATTATGTAGTTTGTTTGGTATCCAGTCACATGTTTCCAGAACCTCCTTCTCTGTAGCAGCAATACATCAGCATAGCTCTAGCTATGCAGCCATAAAATGGAGAAAAAAAAACAGGCTGAAAACTATCATCTTATAAGCATCGCATGAATAGTACATAAAATCTTGGAAAATGTATTAAAGGAGAGGCTTGAACAAAACTGCAACAGTGAAAATATAAAAGATAACTTACAACATGATTTTAAGACTGGGAAATTATGTGTAGCAAACCTATTGACATTCTACAAATATGACAGTAAGGAGCTGGATGAGGGTAATGCTATGCACTTGATATTTTTAGACTGCAGTAAGGCCTCTGATGGCATGCCCCGTAACAAGTTACTTGACACAAAATGTACAAACCTGGGATAAACAATGAACTAATTAGCTGGATATCAAACTGGTAGGACAAGTGTACACAAAGGGTAAAGATTAAGGGTTATGTGCCTTCAGAGAGCTGTGTTACCAGTGGAATGCCTCAGCAGTCTGTACTGGGACCAGTAATGGTTGGTATTAGTATCAACAATTAGGGCACTAATCTATCCGGTATCTGCACTACGTTTGCTGATGACACCAAATTAGGTGGAAGGGCTAACACCGTCTCTGAGACAAACATAATACAAAGTTATTTAAATAATTTGGTGGACTGGACTAGGCAATGGGGAATGAAATTAACAATAGCAAGAGTGTACAGCGATGCATTTAGTCAGAAACAACATAAATAACCAAGATTACATTAACAGAGTGGTACTTAAAACAACAAGTTGCAAAAAGGACCTTGGTTTATTTGTAACTGATGATCGAAGTGGTAAAAACAGGTTAACACTATATTTCACAAAGCAAACAACTTACTCAATATTATCAAAAGACATTTCTCCCATAGATCTCGAGCTTACATCAGGGCTATTATTGACTAGGGTTCACATGTATGGGGAGAACTGGGAAAAGGATACACTATTAAAACTGAGATAATATATCACAGGGATACAAACATGGTTATGGGTATAGAGAATCTTTCTTATGGGAATAGACTGAAACACTTGGGAATACACAGTATAGAAAGGAGATGAATCAGTTGATTGTATTGTTTAATATGACTGGGATGAGGATTTATCTAGTAGTTTAAACTTTAGATGGGACAGAATCAATACTTATTACTTAGGCACAATAAACAAACTGGACCCCTGCATTTCAGAACAAACAATATAATATTATATTACTCACAGAGAGTAGTAACTTTTTGGAATTTACAACCTACTGAAATAGTTAACTGTAATACATCTGAGACATTTAAGAAAAACATTGATATATGGATGAACAATGAAAATAATAGTGGACTCTTAACATTAATTGTGGGCAGGCAAGTATAGACGAATCTGTCTAATCCTGCCATTGACACCAGAGTGTTAACCAGAGTATAATCTCATCAGACAACTGCAGAACATTGGGCTCATATATTGACAATAGACCAAACATGTTTGTACTGAGGGAAAATTGTTGAACTGGAATAAAGTTTTTAGGGGTATACCCCAAGGTTCCATAATTGGATTTTTATTGTTTTTAATTTACATGAATAGATACATGAGTAGATTGCCAGACTGCATATGTAATTCAGAAATTCATCTCTATGTGGATGACTCTTTATTGGTTGCATCTGGTAGTGACTTTGAACAAGTTGTAAGAAAACTGCAAATTGACTTCACTATTCTGCATAAATGTTTGATGGTTCCAAGCTAGAAGTGAATAGTTAAAAATCTCAGGTTATGGCTTTTGGTCCAGTTAACACTGAGGGGAAGGACATGGTCCAAAGTTCACAATGAAACAGCTGATGGAGTTCAACTTGCCCAATTCTCCAAATACTGTATATATGTGTATATATATATATATATATATATATATATATATATATATATATATATATATATATACATGCATACACACACACACACACTGTGGGCCAGATATTCAAACTGTGCTATTTTGTGGGCAAGCCCTTAGCTGCACAAAATAGTTCTTGCAGGGTGTGTCCAGAGCGATATTCAAGGGAGTTACGCCCTTGAGCAACTCCTATGAATATCACCCCCAGCCACTCTGTGCATGGCGCAGTGGAACTTGCGCCAATGCAAGTTGTCAGAGTGGAGCATTCAACTTGCGGTGGCGCAAGTACCATTGCGCCATGCGCAAAATCCTGATATTCAAAAGCTGACATGCAAATGGGGCCATAATTCATGCAAGGTGCAGGGGGGCCATTTGCATCTGATTATGGCCCCATTTGCATGCCATTAGCATGCAGGTGCTCTGATCCCCAAGGACTTGCACCTGATGCCCTGCCAGGCAGCAGCCATCGGGGACAGATGCCCCCTGCAGCCCGATCACAGGCAAAACAGTGTAGAATCCCCCCACCACCCCCCAGTGGCCCGATTGTGGCATAGTTGAACCCCTCCACCAGCCCGATCTCGGGCAGCAATGTGTCTCCCCTCCTGAACACATCCCTGGTGGTCCAGTGGACTGTAAATCCTGATCGCGGGATGGAAGTAAGAAACCCCGAACACATCCCTGGTGGTCCAGTGGACCGTGAATCCCGATCACGGGATGAAAGTAAGAAAACCCCAATACATCCCTGGTGCCTCAGTGTCCCCACCCCACCCACCCGTGAAGCCTCACCACCCCCGCTCCCCTGGCAGCTGGCGGGTGGTGGCATCCCAGCCTGCCTCCCGCCCGCCTGCTCCCACCACCATCATTCCATTCACTATTCTACTGCAGATTCTCAAAAAAGTGGAAATTAGAGGAAAAAATCCATTTATTGCATCAGTTGGAGCTGTTCCACAGACAAAAGTGAGGAATTTAATGAGTTGAAATCACCCCTGCATCACCTTACCCTGCCCCAGCCTGTATCAGGGTATGTTGGGGTCAATGGTCCTAACTCTCACCCCTTCTCCTATAGTTCACCACTCCAGGTGATGGGTGAGAGTTAGGTTGATGACCCCAATGCACACCCCAATGATGGCTGGGGGCAGGGTGGGTGTGGGTGCAAGGGGTGGTTTTCAACCCTAACATCGAATTTCCTCACTTTTGTCACTGTGGAACAACCCTAACTGATGCTTTAAATGGATATTTTTGCCTCTAATATATATATATATATATATATATATATATATATATATATATATATATATAGAGAGAGAGAGAGAGATATATGGGAATCTGAGTGGATCAACATTTTAAATTTGATTATCATGTTGAAATGACTACCAAAAAAGTTAAACAATAGACTTGGTGCTTTTAGACTATGCAGGTTTGTTTTACTTTGTAATTTTAAAATGTGTCACTGCCAAATGCATGAGGCCCTGCATGGGCTCTCCCCAGAGAATAAAAGGAAGTTAATTCGGGCTGATCAAGTAATACAATTATACTATATACAGTAATAAACCAAGTTGTCTGCTAGAAAAACTTAGTAAAACTGAACATAAATATAGTTTGAGAACTAAAAGAGAAAGAGAAGACATAGAGTTGACACCGAAAAAGAGATTTGGGGAAATTACTTTTTCATTTTCTGCAGCATATTATTGGAACAGATTTGATGAAAGTATTAAATTTCATGCAAAAAAGTCTAAAGATTTTAACTCTGCTATGATTCAAAATTGAAAGTTAGGTGTGATTGTATTAGACAAAGATGTTTTATTTAGCAGCACAAACTTGCACAGGTTGCATCTCAGAGGATTAGGGCAGTAAAGACATGAGTGACCATACTCCAAGAAGAGGCCACATTTCAACTTATCACATGCGTTACCAAGATGTGAAAAGGCCCTTTTCAGCTGTCCATGGTAGACACAAAAGCACCATCTCTTCCAATGAAAAATCTGTCTGGGAGATTCTGGGTACCTACCTCTGTAGAGCATAGTTTAAATTTAATTTTCACCTACCAGTCCATATGTTTTCTGTGTCCAGGATAGGGTCTGGATGGTCCAGCTTATCGCTCCACTGCTTAATCCAAAAAAGAATGGCGGATAAGTTTACATCTTCTTTTTTATGTTGTCTTGCGCATGTGCAAGCAACATTTTGTGGTAGTAGAAGAAATGCAGAGGTGTGTCACTGTTGGCGAATGCAGGACACGCTTTAGTAGGTGCATCCCTCATTCACCAATTAGCCAGCATGCTAGTACTGACACAAGTTTATGCAAAGTGCCACCAACCTGAAACAAATGTGCTGCTGCAATCAGAGACAAGCTCATAATGCAGCGACAGAGATGACACACCTCCCTATGTGCCTTTGCTGGTGAAGCATTTCAATAAACATGGCATTGGGTCCTGCCACTGCCACACAATCCAAAAGAAGGCCGACATCAGAGATGCAATCCCTGTGTCAGCATGTCCACCCCCCCACATTGTGTGGCACACTGGGAGCCCACCCCAGTGTGCTTCCACAAAAGAAAGAAAGCTGACCGCATCAGCATGTTCCTACACCAGCCCACCCCCATTGCATGGCACACTGGGAGCCCGCCCCAGTGTGGCCAACATCATGGCCCCTGAAAGTCATGGGGCACACTAGAAGCCCACCCCAGTGTGCCTAACATTTGTTTTAATTCACCTGTAAAGAAAGAAAATAGTCCTGTGAGGTCCAATTCTTTTTTTGTGTACCTGAAAAAAAGAAAACAGTCCATTGTCTGCAGTGCTGCCCCTCCCCAACCCGCACCCACCCTTTGTGCACCCCACCTCCCCACACTCCCCTCGCCCCATACTTCCTTCCGGAGGTTGGTGCTGCAATCTTCGGTGGAGCAGGAACATGTCCGCACTCTTCAAAGCTGACCACGAACTGAAGAAATGCCAGTAAACCATATAATGGCATAAATGGGGAGGTTCAACTTAGGTGGCTATCTCATTCATTTTTTTTTAATTTGGCTCCAAATTTTCAGGGGTTCTTGGGACCCCACCTAATGAACATATGCACTGTCATCTCATTATTCAGTCCCAAAAAGTCATTTTGTGGTCACTGCATGGAATCACCTTTTGGAATCAGTTAACAAAATGGCAGTGCCACTGTTCATGAGGTGGGGTCCCAAAAAGCCTATGTTGAAAATTTGGTGAAGAAAATTCCAAAAAATGACTGTGTTACAAGCATGCATTGTGCAGTTTCCACTCACGCTTGTAACTTCAACAATTTTTAATATTTTCACTCAAGATTTTCAGCATTGCCATTTTTTCATAGCTCCTTATGAACAGTACAGCTGTCATTTTTCACATCCTGCCCAAAATGTGTTTTCGCACATGTAGGTCGCTGTGGAAAATCAATGCTCAGGACAGATTAACAAAATCACAGTGACACTGTTCATGAGTGGAGGTCCAAAATGCCTATGTTGAAAATTTGATTAAAAAAAATCCCCAAAATGATTGCATTACAGGTGTGCATTGTGCAGTTTCTACGCATGCTTGTGACTTCACCAATTTTTCATATTTTCACTCCACATTTTGAACATTGCCATTTTTTTACACCTCCTCATGAACATTACAGCTGCCATTTTTCACATGTTGCCCAAAATGCATTTTCACACCTGTGGCACCAAATGGCACAGTCGCTGTGCAAAATCACCTTTCGGCTAATGAATAGATAGTGCAGCTGTTCATGAGGTGGGGTCACAAAAAGCCCAGGTTGAAAATTTGGAGTGAAAATACAACAAAAAAACAACGGGGCATTAGGGTTTCCAACCATAATGTACCACTAAGTACAGACTCACAGGTGTCAAGGGTGTGACTTGGGATTGTCGGCTATAATGTTCACGCCATTCCACCTCCACCTTGCAGCCAGTGACAGGCATTGAGGTGTGCCTTGGACTCTTGAGCCCCAAAGTTAACTCCATTTCCTATACTGCACCCATCTCAATGTATTTCCTTATGGAATGGAGTGAGCATGAGGCCCAATGACCCCAAGGCACAACGCAACACTTGTCAGAGTCTGTAGGGTAGGGTGAGGTGAAATGGCATGAGCGTTATGGCCGATGACCCAAAGGCACACTCCAATGCCTGTTAGTCTCTGCATGGTGGGTCGGGGTTGGCGTCAGTTCAATACTTCACTTCCATTCCTATTATGCACCTAACTCCTGCACTACCAATGCCAATGCCAGCAAGACAACATTCGGCATTCACAAATGCTTGTTTAAGAGTATGGTAACTGTTTTTATTGCTGTTTTGCTCAGGGTAATGCCTATGAAAAACATCTGGAGGGGCATAAACTTTACCTGCTGATATTTTTCAAAATCTTTAGCAGGATGGGAGTTGTAAGACCAAAGTATGGATGAGTGCATAAATTTCAGTAGCAAAAAAGATCATTTAATCTTTTAGATGTTTTCTAGCTACAAATGTACAGTTGGGGGTCTCTTCCAAGCCTCTCACATAGTGAAGCCATAGTGCATCACAGCATTTCATCAGCTCCCCCATATTGCCAAAAAATCCACCGTGTGTAATTACCCCTTATTATTCCTTCCTCCTTGATGTGGTGGCTCGGGTGGGGGGGGGCATCCTCTGAAAACCTTCATTGGTCAGATCTTTCTTCATGACCCTGAGGATTAGGGACAGGCTTTACTACCATGACCAGTAGGATTTGAATCTGAGCCAATTTCTGGGGGTGGGTGCCATGCATAGAGTGCTGTGGATCATCAGTCTCCATGTCTGGATCATCAGTCTCCATGTCTGGCTTCATCAGTCTCCATGTCTGGGATCATCAGTCTCCATGTCTGGATCATCAGTCTCCATGTCTGGCATCATCAGTCTCCATGTCTGGGATCATCAGTCTCCATGTCTGGCATCATCAGTCTTCATGTCTGGATCATCAGTCTCCATGTCTGGCATCATCAGTCTCCATGTCTGGGATCATCAGTCTCCATGTCTGGGATCATCAGTCTCCATGTCTGGCTTCATCTGTCTCCATGTCTGGGATCATCAGTCTCCATGTCTGGCATCATCAGTCTCCATGTCTGGCTTATCATCCTCAGTCAGTTCTGCCCAAGTGGGGGTTGTTTTACTTGTAATATATCTGGTAGGGTCATTCTGTAGTTCATGCTCTAAAACCAGCACTGTTGCATTACCCAGAGGTAGTATTTCCTCTCCCCTTATTCCTGACAGGTCTGTAGAATTATGCCCCCCCCCAGCTTCAGTGTACTGTGCAGGCAGGACCATATCAGTATTAACAAACTTCTCCATTTCTATAAGGGGCTGTTGTTGTGTTGCTCTGTTTCGTACTTGTGGAGTTTGCTACTGGGGAAGTGTTTGTTTTTCTTTTGGCTGTCCCTCCCTTGTCTTTTTTGTATAAGGAAACCCCCACGTTATCAGCAGTACTTGATATGGGGTTTTACCCTTGCCCATGTTACCCAGCTCCTTTATTCAAAACCCTGTGTTCTTTTCCTACTGCAGCCTTTGTCTCTGGACTTGTGTTTTCCAAAATACAAACTTGACAGGTACTTACATTCTCCATGTTGGTTTCTGTATTGCCACTTGCTGCCCTGCAACTGGATGCCAAAGTTTAAGCTGTCACACTGCTCACTCTCTCAGATCGAGCGTGTATGATGACTTTCTTTGTTCTAACTGTGTCAGAGGTTGGGAGGCCCATTGACAGTGGCAGATGCTCCTTAGCTGTCAAAAGGTCAGATATCTAGTGACTGCACCCCATGGCTTGTCTCCAGCCAGCCCTTAGTGAGTGTCTTTTCTGCACTTAGTCTCTACCCATTCAGAGGTCTGAAGGAGCTGCCTGTTAGCCTCATTGTGGCCTCTCTGTAATCCTAAATAGTGTCCTGCTTTGAACTGACTCAGTTCTCCTTGCCATTGCCGCTGCTGGAAGAAACTCTGGTCATTTTGAGGGTGCAGAATCCGAGATTCCAACCGAGGGCCTTGAGGAGCCAATCCCAACTGCTGTAGCATTGATAAGGCTTGGGCTGGGAGTTGAACTGGGGGCTATGTATATCTCTCATGGGATTTCTTTCTGGCCTATAATTTTTGACTCCACAAGTCATTTTCTTTCTTGTTGGTAATGGTTGCCCTCCTCCTCCACCATAGCCAGGAGTTCCCATTTCCTGGTATTCATTTTGTTCCTCAACAGTTGGGCTTCCTTTTGCAGGTCATCCAATCTGCACTCAGTCATTTGTTTGGCCTTACTGTAATCTGGTGCTGTGTCCATGGCTGGATCACAAATCTGCTTTCCCACATTCTGCTGGACCTCCTTGAATACCAGGACAAGAAGGGAGGGAGGTCAACTCCTTTGTCTTCACAACCACTGCTGCTCCACTCACTCCAGGATCTACCATACTGTCTGGTCAGACATAACGGCACCCAACCAAGAGTAGGGGAGTTTTCTTGGTGTCATGGCCAAGCTTCTTCCATCAATAAAACAAGTAAATTTAACCTACCCTCCAGGAGGTACCTGGAAAGAAACAAGCTATAATAGCTTGGTGTACCTTTCCTGGTCAAAAATGACAAATAAAAAATTAAACATGCCCTTAGCCTCCCTACTGAATCCTTTCATTAGGGTACCCTAGATAGGTATCTATTAACAAGGAGTGTGCTGTGCATATACAATATTTGAATTACAATTCAGAAGTGAAAAATAAGTGCACTAGCTGAGACTTGAACCCAGGCCTACTCAGAGTACTGCTCTGCTGCACTGCCAGCTGTGACATCAGGACAACTAGACGTCTGAGGATCCCAAAAGCACTCATCTTTTCTCAGTGCACACCCTGTGGCCACACAAATTAGAACTACATATTTATTTACAAGCAGTGTGTTATGCATATATTTGAAATACAATTTAGAGAAAAAAAATAAGTGTCCTTGCAGGGATTTGAACCCAGGCCTGCTTGGAATAATGTTCCACTGCACTGCTAGGAGAACCTGCAACCTAGCAGTCCCAAAGGTACTCATCTTTTTTTCAGTGCATGCTCTGGAGCCACATAAATTAGAATTACATATTTATTTACAAGAAGTGTGGTGTGCATGTATTTTAAATACAGTTTAGAGATGAGAAAGAAATACATGCTCTAGCTGGGATTACAACCCACGTTTATTTATTTATTTATTTATTAGATTATCAGTTTACAGACCTTTGAGTCATAGACTCATTTACAACGGCACCTCATCAAGAGAGCAATACATTACAGCAAACAAACAGTACAGTACATAACGCTTAGATTAAAAAAGCAACCAGTGTTACAGGCATTCACTGGTGGTACACGCTTGGTAATAGGTAGATCACAGTAGATCACAAGTCTGCACAGAATGCCATTCTACTACACTGCCAGCTGTGTTACCAGGAAAACTGGAAGCCTGGGACCCCAAAGGCACTTATCTTTTCTCACAGCACATGCTGGAGCCACACAAATTAGAATTGCATATTTATTTATAAGGATTTCTGTATGCATACTGTATATCTGAAATACAGTTTAGAAGGGAGAAAGAAGTGCCCTAATTGGGATTTGAACCCAGACCTACTCAGAATACCATTACAAAGCGCTACCAGCTATGATAACAGGAGAAGTGGAAACCTGGGTGTCCCAAAGGCCCCATTTTTTTTCTCAAATAATTCCGAAAGCACGTTCCATTCATCAGGCGCTGTCAACAATGAGAAATGGACACATCTTTCACCCAAAAATGTGGAGAATCACATTCTTAACAAGCATTTGTCAATGCTGAATGTTTGCTTGCTGGCATTGGCATCAGTAGTGTAGGAGTTACAGAGCTGCATAATAGGAATGGCAGTGAAGTATTGAACTGAAGCCAACCCTACCACCACCCTGCAGAGACTGACAGACATTGGGGTGTGCCTTTGGGTCATCAGGCATAACGGCCACGCCATTTCACCACGCCCTACTCTGCAGACACTAACAAGTGTCATGGTGTGCCTTGGGGTCTTTGGCCCTTATGCTCACCCCATTCCATCAGGAAATATGGTGAGATGGGTCCTGTATAGGAGAATGGGGTGAACTTTGGGGCCAAAGAGTCCAAGGCACACCTCGATGCCTCTCACTGGCTGAAGGGTGTGGAATGGTATGAGCATTACAGGCGAGAATCTCAAGTCACACCCCTGATGCCTGTCAATCTCTACAGGCTGGGACGTTATGGTCAGAAACCCTAATGCCTCAGGCGTTCGTTGGCATTTTCACTCCAAATTTTCAACATCGGTTTTTTGTAACCCCACCTTATGAAGAGTGGCAATATCAGTTTGTTAGCCGAAAGCTGATTTCGCACAGCGACTATGCCATTTGGCACCACAGGTGCGAAAACACATTTCAAACAGGGTGTGAAAAATGACAGCTGTGCTGTTCATGAGGAGGTACAAAAAATGGCAATGTTGAAATTCTGCAGTGAAAATATTAAAAAAACTGGTGAAGTCACGAGCGTGAGAAAATGCGCAACGCACACCCCTAATGCAATTAGTTTGGGGATTTTTTACAGCAGATTGTCAACACAGGGATTTTGGAACTTCCGCTCATGAACAGTGTCATTGTGATTTTCTTAATCTATCCCGAACAGTGATTTCCTACAGCGACCACGCATTTCTGCACTGGAAGTGCGAAAACACATTTCGGCCATAGTGTGAAAAATGACAGCTGTACTGTTCATAAGGAAGTGTGGAAAAATGCCAGTGGTGAAAATCTGAACTGAAAATATTAGAAATCCATGAAGTTACGAGGTTGCGTGGAAACTGCACAATGGTCGCTTGTAACACAGTCATTTTATGGACTTTTTTTCACCAAATTTTTAACATAGCCATTTTAATACCTCTGCTCATGAACAGTGTAACTGTGATTTTCTTAATCTGTCCTGAACATTGATTTCGCACACCGACTGCGCCATTGTGCGCTACATGGGCGGAAACACATTTTGGGTGAGATGTGAAAAATGACAGCTGTACTACGCATAAGGAGGTGTCATAAAATGTCAGTGTTGAAAATCTGGAGTGAACATATTGAAAATTTGCAAACTTACGAGCGTGCGTAGGAACAGCACAACGCATGCTCGTAAAACAGCCATTTTTGTGAATTATTTCACCAAATTTTCAACATAGGGTTTTTGGGGGCCTACCTCATGAAATGTGACACTGCCATTTCATTAATCGGTCCCGAAAGGTGATTTCACACAGTGACTGTGAAATCACCCTTCGGGCCTGATTAACGCCATGACAGTGAGAGAATTCATGAGAAGGGGTCCCAAAAACCCCATGTTGAAAATTTGGTGCTAAAATTCCAAAAAATGCCTGAGATATGCATTAAAGTTGAAAAACACCTATTTATTGCATTATACAGCTTACCGGCAGTTCCTCAGTTCGTGGTCAGCTTTGAAGAGTGCAGACGTGTTCCCGGTCCACCGAAGATCGGCATGCCGAGCTCCAGAGGTAAGTATGGGGTGAGGTGGGGGTGTGGGAAGGTAGGGTGTGCAGAGGGTGGTGAGAGATTGAGTCAGGACACACAGCGAGGGAAGGTTTTTTTCTTTCAGGTTTTTTTTTTTTTTTTAAAAACATACGATGCGGGACGTTTGCCACGCTGAGGTGGGCTCCCAGTGTGGTACAAGAAAGGCTGTTTGGGGGGGGTCCATGGAGCCGACGGGGGATTGGGAACCCCCGTCGGCCATGCTGCCCTGATCTGTTGCCACGCTGGGGTGGGCTCCAAACGTGGCACCCTGTAGTCTCTGGGGGGGGCAGTGGAGCTGATGGGGGATTGGGCACCCCCCGTTGGCTATACGATGTGTTGCTGCCCTGGGTTGGGCACCCAGCATGGCATCTGGAACTCTGTTGGTGGGGTGGGCGCGCAGCTCAGCCAATGGGTGATTGGGCACTCCATCGGCTATACAGTGTGTGCGTGCGGCTGCGACCACGCGCAGTGTGCATGCGTGTGTGTGTGGGGGGGGAGCGCGCATGAGCAGGCGATATCTTATCGCTGCTCACTGATGCGTAGCTCTCCCTTTCAACTGTACGGCACTGCATTTTCGGATCATGGCACTATGTTTCTTGCACATGCGTACAAGCAAACATAAAAATGAACAGCCAACAAATCCAAAGCAACAATGTCACATCTCTGCTGCCACCGACTAGTGGAGAACCTGCACCAGTCATGGCTACTGCATTCCTGTCAGGTTCCAGCTGAGATATTGCTGATGGATACAGAGGAAGGATTTCAGTGAGAAGATGATAACAAAGAACATGAAATTGTCATTTATAATTATATCCAATGACCCAACCATCTTAAAATAGAATTAAAAGACCTTTGCAAAGCAAGTCCATCCTCCTCAGTGCCTAACTAAGTTAGCCTAGCTTTAGTGACTGTAAGACTCCACATCCTCCCCCTTTTTAGTGGCCTAATCCACTGTGCCTACAGCAGCTCCAGTCACTGCATGCCTCCTATTCCATAATGTCAGACAGGCATACTTTTTGTAAACACTGAAACATAGAAACATAGAAATATAGACTTTGACGGCAGATAAGGACCACTTGGCCCACCTAGTCTGCCCATTTTCCTACCTACAGGATAAGCTGCAGATCCAACAGCCTATTTCTTCCTACCCCCACAAGAGTTGCCTTATGTCTATCCCATACATTCTTGAATTCTCCCACAGTTTTAGACCCCATAACCTTCTCAGGAAGGGGGTTCCATGCATCTCTGGGAAAAAATACTTCCTCACATTGCCCCTGAGCTGTCCCCCCTCTATCTTTATATTGTGTTCCCTTGTTCTTGCACATCTCTTTTTCTGAAAGATGCTACCCTCTTGGACTTTGCTGATTCCACTGAGGTGCTTAAAAGTTTCTATCATGTCCCTGTCTCCCTCCTTTACTCATGGGTATACATATTAAGCTCCTTTAGTCTCTCCTCATATGACTTCTCTTGCAGACCATGCACCATTTTAGTTGCCCTCCTCTGAACTGACTCCATCCTGTCTACGTCCTTGCAGAGATGGGGTCTCCAGAACTGGACACAGTACTCTAGATGGGGTCTCGCCAACTGTCTGTACAGAGGGATAACAACTTCGTGTTTTCTGCTGGTGATGCCTTTCCCTACACATCCCAGTATCCCTCCAGTCCTCCCTACTGCCTTCTCACATTGCTTGCCAACCTTGAGGTCATCTGATATGATCACCTGCATGTCCCTTTTCATTTTTGTTGTTGTTACTACCTCCCCCACCCCATTGTGTACTCTTCCCCTGGGTTTTTGTTTCCCAGGTGCATTATTCTGCACTTCTTTGCATTGAATCCAAGCTGCCATACTTCTGAAACATTCCTCTGACCTTGCCAAGTCCCTTCTCATCCTTTCCATGCCCCCTTGAGTATCAACTCTGTTGCAGATCTTTGTGTCATCTGCAAAGTGGCATACTTTTCCTTCCAGTCCATAGGCAATGTCACTTATAAAGACATCAAAAAAAGGACTGGACCTAGTTCTGAACCCTGCGGTACCCCACTAGTAACCCCCCTTTCTTCAGAGTGGACTCCGTTTACTATTACCTTCTGTGTCATGTTGTCCAGCCAATATTTTACCCAGGCTACCACCCTGGGACCCACTCCCAGGCTGGCCAATTAGTTTATTAATCTTTTGTGTGGGACTGTGACAAATGCCTTACTAAAGTCTAGGTAGGCCATGTCCACAGCCCCTCCCTGGTCTACAACTTTGGTCACCCAGTTAAAGAAATCGAGTAGATTCGTCTGACATGATCTCCCTGCTGTGAATCCGTGCTGCCTTGGGTCCTGTGCCCCACTGGCCTCCAGGTACTCAACAATTCTTTTCTTCAGAAGTGATTCCATCATTTTCCCTACCACAGAGGTCAAGCTAACAGGTCTGTAGCTTCCTGCCCCTGTCTTGCTCCCACTTTTGTGAAGGGGAATGTCAGGAGGTCTAAACCTCACTTTTAGGTTCTTGGCAATATTGGGAATGCAAGTAATCACAGACAAGTTGCATAAGAGTAATAAACGTATTTATTACTACAAAAGGATAAAATCACAGTTGCCCTAAGCAGTTCTTACCAATACGAACCAGGAGCCAGTGCTAAGCGTTCCCTATACCTCGAGGTTTCTCTGTGTCTGTTGGGATCTCCGAGGTACAAGACTAGTGTATCACATTATATAGCTATGATAATTACTATGGTTGCTGTAAGATAGAAACATTTTTAGTTACAGAGATGAGCCCTATTGGCTAAACTAGAGGTGGCTCCAAGGTCCAAGATAACATTATACAATTTTGAAGTAGTCATTAGTTTGTGAACAAAAGAGTTCTTATACAGAGTCTTACATAACTCAGTGTAGTAGTACAAATCACCAAAAGGTGGCAATGCCGACTTACATGTCATAATTACTCCAAGGACACAGGTGCCCTGGCATCTTACAAGTAAGAAATACACAGAAAATACATAGCAGAATATATGTATTAACAAGCAAAGTGTATTACAACAATATGCATTCATATCCTGACATCTGCTCTTGTATGGTAGGTGCCCTTAGCCCTATATGTTAATACAACATATGTCTAAACACTAGCTGTCTACGGTGTACCTCTGAGGGTACCAAATAGGGTGCAGGGACCTCGTGTAACATTGGGGAGTAGAGAAACTCTCAAGGGCGTCCATCATGTGTAGATGGAACAAAGACGGACTATTATGGAATTCTTGCGGCAAGCAAGTCCACGTGTACTGTATTTCTTTAAAGGTGAAGGCAAACATATTGACTCTTAAGGGCCAATAGCAATGACCCAAAACCATTGGAGATGTCCAGGGCACTGAACCATTTCAGGTCAGGGGCTAGAAGTCGTAGTACATTGGGTGCTGATGCCACAGTTGGTGAACAACTGGGGGTGACCTGATTTCGTTTTTTGTAGTCAATAGTACGTCTCCAGGTGCCTGTGGGTTTTTTCACGGGCCACACTGGGGAGTTGGCAGTAGAAACACAAGTTTTGATTACTCCTTGCTTGAGGAGTGACTTGATTGTTTCTCTGAGAGAAGGCAAGGCTTTAGCTGAAAAATGGTACTGCCTTTGCCTCTTATGTGCTGGGCCTGGCACTTTGATGACAGTGTGCATTTTGCCACACTCATGTTTGTTGATTGCAAACGCTTTTAAATGCCGTTGCAAAATGGGGAGAAGCTTTGGGAAAAGTTTATGAGCTTTGAACAAATCTATGACGTCATACTCTTTGTCATTGGTGGAGATTGTCGCCACGACGTGTGAATTAGGAATCAAAATAGTGTGGTATTGACCCTGAATCTGTATCAGTAGCATGTTGGCTAGATCCACCACACAGCCGTGTGGTGCAAGGAAGTTAATTTTTATGATACTAGGATGATCATGCAATACCATTAGTTGAAAGGTATGTGAGGCCTTCAATGGCCTAGCTCTACCGGTAGGGGTAGAGAATGGTATGCAGGCAACCTAGCACTGTCAACTCCTGACATGTTGGTCCTCCATCCGGTGGACCAAGGGGATGTGTCTGGATGTTTATTGTGTAGTACAGATACAGCTGCACCTGTATCTAGCAAGACCATAAGTAGACAGCCTCCGACCTTGGCCTCAGTGCAGGGCCTTCCATTGGTATCCAAGACCAGTTTGTTTACAATCCGGACTGGGGCCTGTAATTGTCAATCGGTACTACCAGTGGCATGGAGAGGTTGGGCCTGACTCCTGTGAATCACCTCACTATGTTGTACTGATGCTATATAGGGAGGAGCTTCTGGATTTAGGCCTGTGTGGGCCTGAGAACCTGTACTCCCAGTATCGCCATGGCCCGTTGGGTTCTGGGTCGCCAGTTGTACAGCTGCAAGGGCCTGTGCAGGAACAGCATCTGCTACAGAGAGCACTTGTCCCAGGAGCTCTTGGAACTTCCATTTTTTTTTTAGCTATCTCCCTATATGAAGGGCCTGTTCTTTGTTGTTGAGGTTTACCTTTGCCCTTATGCTTTTTATTTTTATGCCGATTCCAGTTTCCACCCCATTGTTGTTGCTGTTTCGGTTGTTGTTGTTGTTGGGAGTGTTGATTATCAGCTGGAGGGACCTGTTGGTGTTGGGCCTGCCCTTCCACAGTGTAGTGCGTCGTGGCCTCTGAAGCAGGCTCTGCGGCGACTACCTTTTTGGAACCGGAGCCCAGATCACGGATATAGAGTTGATATAAACTCTTTCGGTTTTCCTAAGGATGTTGAAAAACCTATCTGTATTGGGGTAGGTGGTTGGCTCTACCTTTTTTGTACTGCAGGGATCATGTTCCTAAGGAACAAGGTCTTATACTCAATAAGATCTACATTTGCAGCTTTTTGTGCCAGATGCTTTTCTGCTCAGTAGGCCATCCAAAGTCTCTGGTGGTAAGTCACTGGACTTTCCTTTGCATTCTGTTTTACAGGGTATGCAAGCATCACTCCTACTACACCTGGGCTGTAAGCAGAAATGAGCTCAGCTGCAACCTCATCAAAGGTGACGTGCCCATCTTGGCGGATGGCATCGGGGAGTTTGGCCCACAAACTAGGATTGATAGTTTGGCGTAGTATTTGGACCTGGTATTTTGCAGCGAGGCTGAGCATCTCGCATTTAGAACGCACCTTTTCTAAGTGACAGCTGAGGTTGTCGGATGGGCTTATCCGACCAATACTGTCAGCTATTTGCTGAACAGAGTAGGCCATTTGTAGGGGATTACTGAGTCGATCAGGCAGAGGTAGATTATCTTGAGCACTGTCTAGGGCCGCCCGAGCTGCAGCTTGAGCTGCAGTACGAACAGTTCCCTCCTGAGTGCCAGCCTTTTGCAGAAGCTGCCTAATCTGGGTTTTAATGGCCTGTTTACTTCTGTCAGGAATAGGCACATTGCTTATTGCAGTTTTAATTATCGTTTCTATCTCTTGACTATCTTTTACATTAATAACGGCTATCGGTGGTGCCATCGGGACCAGGCCTGGACCTGCTCCCCCCCCATCATGGGGGCTGCCATGTTGGTGTCTCCCATGATGGGTGTTACAACGTCGATGACGTATGATGTGGTGTGGGTGTAGAGGGGACCCACCATGTTGCGGATGGCTGGGTGGGGTCTTTGGGCCAAAGTAGGAGCGTGTCTGGGCGTTGTACTGAGAAATGTTGTCATCTGATACCTTTTTTTCAGATGACGTATGTAAGGCAGGGGCTACGCCTCCCATTGCCTTAACATGTTTAGCCAGAACCTTTTGCTGATGGCGCAGTTTTGTCATCTTGGTTTTACATTTAGCATGACTTATAGTTGCAACATTTATATTAACCTTATTTTGCATTTGCTTTCGTAACACTTTATACGCGGCGCTCAGTTTGTGATTGTCCCTAGTAGCCACTTTTAAGTCATTACGTACCTGGTTCATTTTGTTTTGTAACTCTCCAATTTTTTTACTTAACTGAGCATTTGCAGCACTTAGCAAATTATTTATGTGCAACACCTGTCCCTTACCCTGTTTTAAACATTTACACTTTTGCTTTAACTACAAAGTTTTTGTTTTTCAGCTTGAGCTGAATGATGCAAAAGTGAATTTTTTTTATTTTACAGAGTTTGGAATTTAGACTCCAAGTTCTGCTGCAGTCTAATACATTTTGTTTCCTGCAAACCCATCTGTTGCTTGAGAGATGAGATTTGCAGATTAAGGGTTTGAAACCTCGCTTTGGAGGCCTCCAGAGCAGCATAGAGAGCAGCGACCATCAACCCTTTAGCTTGGCGCTTATCGGTTGATTGTCTCGTCTCTGCGTACTGGGTTGAAATCCCCAGTATAGGGTTTTTGGATTGACTTGCATCCTGCACGAAGTCAGCCCATTCTCCATGGGAGGTAAGGAAGTTTGAGACATTGAGTCTTAGTTTTGCGCAGATATTTGATACGGTAGCCATTATGTGGGAGGGAATGAAAAATTAAACTGTGAAAAAGGCTCTGTGCTGCGTATCGATCCACAGCAGGAGCACTTTATACACAGCCGGGCTACTGTATAAGTTGTAGGCTTGCAACTTAAAGCTGCAATGGAGTAAGTCGAGTCAGCATCAACCACACCCAAAAAGAAAGCAGCCAGACTTTGCAAGTGACTAAAACTGGTTTTAAAATGGGAGAGGTGATACGGGAATGTACACCTACTGTCCCCATGGGAAAGGGAAAAGTTGCAGCAACAAGTGAAAACTTACAAACACCAAATTATCCCTGCCACGGTCGCCAATTTGTCAGGAGGTCTAAACCTCACTTTTAGGTTCTTGGCAATATTGGGAATGCAAGTAATCATAGACAAGTTGCATAAGAGTAATAAATGTATTTATTACTGCAAAAGGATAAAATCACAGTTGCCCTAAGCAGTTCTTACCAATATGAACCGGGAGCCAGTGCTAAGCATTCCCTATACCTCGAGGTTTCTCTGTGTCTCTTGGGATCTCCAAGGTACAAGACTAGTGTATCACATTATATACCTATGATAATTACTATGGTTACTGTAAGATAGAAACATTTCTAGTTACAGAGATGAGCCCTATTGGCTAAATTAGAGGTAGCTCCATGGTCCAAGATAACATTATACAATTTTGTAGTAGTCATCAGTTTGTGAACAAAAGAGTTCTTATACAGAGTCTTACATAACTCAGTGTAGTAGTACAAATCACCTTAAGGTGGCAATGCCGACTTACATGTCATAATTACTCTAAGGACAGAGGTGCCCTGGCATCTTACAAGTAAGAAATACACAGAAAATACATAGCAGAATATATGTATTAGCAAGCAAAGTGTATTACAACAATATGCATTCATATCCTGACATCTACTCTTGTACGGTAGATGCCCTTAGCCCTATATGTTACTACAACATATGTCTAAACACTAGCTGTCTATGGTGTACCTCTGAGGGTACCAATTAGGGTGCAGGGACCTCGTGTAACTGGAATCACATCTGCCCTCCCCAGTCCTCAGGTACCACACCAACCTCCCATGATTTGCTAAAAAGGGTAGTCAGTGGTGTCACCAGTTCTCCCTTTAATTCTTTTAGAATTCTGGGGTGAATCCCATTAGGCCCCATTGCTTTATCCACCAACAGTTTTAGGAGTTCTTTCAGAACCCTTTCTTCTGTTAATTGGATTAGGTACCCCCCCCGCTCCTCGTTTGTGAATACTGAGCAGAAGTATTCATTCAGTATCCCTGCTTTTTCACTGTCCCTCTCTGCCCACCCACTGTCCATTCTATTCAGTCTCACTATCCCTTGCATTGTCTTTCTACACTCCCTAATGTACCTATAAAAGTTTTTATCCCCCTTCTTAACCGAATTGGCAATCTTTTCCTCAGTTTGGGCCTTTGCTATTCTGATTGTCTTTCCTTCTTTCTTCTGCCTTAACTGGTACAGTTCTCTGTCCTGCTCCTTCTGTGTTTCCTTATACTTCTTGAATGCTATCTTCTTTTCCATAACCTTCCACGCCACCTCTTTTGAGAACCATAGTGGCTTCTTTTTTTTGTTTTGATTTATTTATTTGCTTCACACAAAGACTTGTTGCCTCTGTGATGGCAGTTTTGATGTTTCCCCATTGTTGCGCCACCCCTCCTTCTTTCCTGTTTGCTAGTGCTTTTCTAAGGCACTTTCCCATTTTGCCAAAGTCGGCCCTCCCGAAGTCCAGTACCCTCCCTTTTGTATGGCTTGACTCTACAGCTGAGTTTATCATGAACCACACTGTTTGGTGGTCACTTGTTCCCAGATGGCTACCCACTTCTAGATCTGAGATCCTCTTACCATCCCCATTTGAGAATACAAGGTCTAAGATTGCTCCCTCCTGAGTGGGTTCCAACACTAGCTTTCTGATTTATGCCCCCTGTAGGGCATAGAGAATGGCCCTGCTCTTTCATGTGGCTGCAGAAAAGGTGCTCCAGTTAACATCTGGCATATTCAGGTCCCCCATCAACAGTATCCCCCCTTTCTCTGCCATCCTAAGGATGCCTTCTATCATATCCTTGTCCATTTCCTCCTCCTGAGAAGAGGGGTCTGTATTACAACCCCTGTGTAGATTGTGGTGCCATTTCCAGTCTCTAAGGTGACCCACAGTGCCTCCCCTCCTCCCTGCTTACTCTTTTGTTCTGTTGCTTTTATCCCTTCCCTTACATAGAGAGCTACTTCTCCCCTCTTCTACCCTCCCTGTCCCTCCTGTAGGTTGTGTACCCTGTTATGTTAACATCCCAGTCATCGTTCCCTGTGTACCATGTTTCTGTGATGGCCACAATATCCAGGCATCCCCCTTTCATCAAGGCCACCAGTGTAGGGAGCTTGTTGCCAAGACTATGGGCATTGGTAGTCATTACCCTCCATTTCTTGATGGCCTTACCCCTTTTTGCCCCATCCCTGTCCTTATTGTCTTTGTTGTTTTCTCCATTTACCCCTGCCCTCTTCCTTATTGACATCTCTATCTTAGTGTTTATCTCACTAACTACCTTGATTTATTTGGGGGGGCTAGGAATTCCCTGCTCCTTTCAAGTGCCTCCTCCCTTGGCTAGTTTAAATGCTTGCTAATTAAGCATTTAAACCTATCACCTAGGATCCTGGTTCCCCTCCTGGAAAGATGCAGACCATCATGCTAGTATAGGTCTGCATCACTCCAGGTAGACTCCCAGTCCCCAATGAAACCAAACCCCTGAGCTCTGCACCAGTTTTTCAACCACTGATTGAATCCCATGGTGTGGAGCACCCTAGCTTCATCCATGCCATAGACAGGCAGCACCTCTGAGAAGGTTACCATGTGTGCTACTTGTCTAAGGCCCTTCCCTAACTCCACAAACTCTTTCTGTTCTGCTCTGCTCCTTTTCCCAGCCAGGTCATTTGTCCCTAGGTGGACAGTGACATCCAGCTCACTCCCCCATGCAGCTGCTCCCACGATCCTGAAGATTTGCTCCCTGTCCCTCCAAGCCATGGCACCAAGTAGGAACCTTACCTCCCCTTCCTCCCCAAGTTCTACCCTTCTAACAATGGAGTCCCCCACCAGGAGTTGTTTCCTTACTCTGTGGAGTCCCATGCCACCCTCCTGTGGGTCTCCTTTGTGGTGGTTCCCAGCATCATCCTTGATCTCCACTGTGGGTGCCTCCATAGAGGAACCACACTTTGCCAGAACGGCATATGAATTGTGGAGAGGTACAACTGGAGGGAGGTGCCTCTGTCTCACCACCCTCACCCTCCTTGAGCCCATTGTGGTCCAACCGCTCCTCTTTCTTGGCAACCTCTGAGGCAATGGTGGTGGCCCTGGTGGTCCCTGGGTGGGAGAAGAGGTCCCCCAAATCCTGGCCAACTCAGCCTGGAGATGAGCAACCTCCTCCCTCAGCCCAGAAAGGTGCCTGCAGATGGGACAACACTGCATCCTCCAGAACGTCTCCCAGTAGATTGCTGCTCCACAGCCACTGCACTGCACCACTCCCATCATGTCTTATTTCTGGCCCCTTAACTGTTGTTTTGAATACTTACTCTTCCCTATGTTTATTTTTTTTTCTAGCTACTTACTTACTGCCTCCATGCCCTTTAAGCTCCTGATCTTCCTGTTCTGAGACAAGAAGTTCCTATATTTCTCAGTAGTCTCCTTACTTGCTCAGAGTCAGACCACCAGCAGTGGGGGGGGGGGTGACAGAGAGCTACTCTCTTCCTTCTTGGATGGTGACTCTTTTGTGGCTCTGTGATCACTCCCTTCCTGCTCCCAAACAGGATGTTCCTGTTGTCAGTCAAATTATGTGCCTATAAAAGTAGAACTAGCTGGGGGGGGAGGGAAGGATGGCAATATAGACCCAGTAGAGAAGTATAGTCATAACAGCAGTTCCCTCCTCTTGCTGTTCTCTGCCTGTTCTCTGCTAAAAGCTAGCTAGGTCACTTTTTAAATCCAACACACCTGGCTTCCTTCTAGATAAGTCACTCCCCCTACTTCACAGTTCCTTCTACACCTAGATAATTGCACAGATAACAATTCTCTTCAGCCAACTTAGACAAACACCTAGATAACTGCAAAGATAACAATTCACTTCAGCCAACTCAGACAAACACACTAACTCTTTTTGTTATTGTTTTGTTTTTACCCTAAATTGAAGGTCCCCTTAGTAGAGTTATAGCTCTTTAGTCCCAGTAGAGAAGTATAGTTATAACAGCAGCAGCTCCTTCCTCTTGCTGTTCTCTGCCTGTTCTCTGGTGGCCTCCCTTGTGGGCTACTGTACTAGCTATCTGCCAGGACCAACCTGTCAGACAGGAATATTTTTTGCAAACAATTACAAACTGCCTGTGGACTGATGTATCTGTTATTTCACTAAGAACAATTTAACATGTCAAACACGCATAATTTTTGGACTCACTAGTGGCTTGCCTTGCAGGCTGCTTTACCTGCTATTCTTCCAGAAACAACATAACATATCAGAGAGGTATAATGTTTTTAAACATTTGCAGGCTACCTTGTGGCTACAGTACCTGCTACTCTGCCAAGAACAATAACATGACAGGCATAATTTTTGGAAAGACTGGCAGCCTGCCTTGGTGCCTGCTGTACTTGCTATTCTGAGAGAAGCAATATAACATGTCAGATCTGCATAATTTTTGCAAAACCTGGTTGCCTACACCTGTGGGGTGCTATATCTTTTATTTTTTATTTAAGAATGTTGTGCCAAGAAAGACATAATGAGCTAAAGCTTATTTGCAGGTACATCCCAGGAACACAGGGAGGTTAAGTTAACTGCATTGGGTCACACAGTATGCAAAAGGAGCTTGTGGAATTTAAACCCAGATCTGATGAGTTCTCCTTACAGCTCAGCGCTTTAACTTCTAGGCTACTCTACCTCATGTATGCACCAAAATCCAGGACAGGCCAGTTTCCAGTTGCCCTGGTGGTGCAGTTGGTAGCATAACCAGAATGGTATTCTGGGTGGCCTGAATTCAAGTTCCAGCTGAGGCACTTACTTCTTTCTCTCCTCTGTTTGTATGTGTTCCATAAATATGCACACTGCACTTTGTGATTGAAAATGTAATTATCTGTGCAGCATCAAGTTGTGCATTGGATGAAGAGTAATGTGCTCTGGGATGGCCCAGTTTCCAGTTGCTTTGGTGGCACGGCTGGTAACGCAACTGGAATGGTATTACGGGTGGCCTGGGTTCAAGTACCAGCTGAGGCACTTACTTCTTTTGAGTGATCAAGATGGCGGCCACGCTGGGCTAGTCATTGTACCACTGCTTGCTGTACCGTTTGTTGCGCTAACCATTTTATTGCTGCTGTTTACCATTTGCCGTTTTAATTTTATTTTATTCTACGGTTTTAGAATATTTTATTTGTGCTCTTGCTGTTCTTTTTGAGTGCGCCTGCTCATTGAGGCTGAGCGTGTGGGCAGGGGAAAACTGTGGAGTATTCAAGAGAAGCCTCGCTGACATTTAAATTTCTAAGTTTCTCGGTGTTCA
Source organism: Neoceratodus forsteri (assembly GCA_016271365.2). NCBI lineage: Eukaryota > Metazoa > Chordata > Ceratodontiformes > Ceratodontidae > Neoceratodus > Neoceratodus forsteri. The sequence continues at coordinate 1,047,416,444 of CM057456.1, forward strand.
TTTTATCTTCGCTGTGTCTGGACTGTGATTTGGACTTCCCGGTCTGGATTCCCCACCCTGTTTGGTGCCTAGTCGAGTGCTGAGTGGATCAGCATTGGGACTGTTGCAGTGATCGAGTTACCCAGTGCCCAGCGGCCATTGCTCAGTATGAGGATTCAGCTGGTGTTTGTGTCCCCTGAGCATGATTTTCAGGACTTCAGGAGGATTAATTTCGGCTACGAATTTGACTGGAATGATCAAGGGTTCATTGGGATAAGGGCTAAGAAGAATTTGCTGCCCTTTTGGAGTGCTGGACTATATACTGTGTATCTGTGACAGGGTGAACTTGGGCCTGAACCTTATAGCTGGGGTCTGCAGGGTTCCGGAGGTGCCTTAGGGTTAGTGTCCCACATAGGGGTTGGGAATGGGGCTGGTTGGAGGGCCAGCCCAGTGTCCCTTTTCTCCTAGACTCCTGGGGTAGCCAGCTGGGGGGCTGACTTAACTTGGAGTCGAGGTAGTGGACCACTAGTATAGCCTGTGGTAATAACCTCACGAATTGCTGGAAGGAACCTGCAGCCTGGTGGATGGTCTTTTTGGAGTCTGGGTTGGAATCTAGAGACTGGAAGATTGGGAATTGTTTTGCCTACTGGACATTTTTGATGATACTGGGGCCGCTATTTTAGAACTTTGCAACTTGAGCATGTGAAAGGTTGCCTGCCTGATGAGTTTACAGCCGGACTGGACTTCCTCTGATTGCAAGTACTTTGCAATTTTATGTGAACTTCTTTGAGAAATTCTGTCGGCAGTGAAAGTGCTCGGTAACAGCTGAGACTCTATCTATCTCAGATATATGTGAGAGCTATTGTCTGGAGGGTGGTTCTCTACAACATTTCCTCAAATCCCTTTTTAGTTTATTATTTTTAAGTTTATTATTTTGTGTGTATTTATTTGTTTTGTAATAAGCAGTGAGAGTGCTTAGATTAAGTAGGGCACCGGGTAGTGAGAGGACCTGTGTGCTAAATAATTGTTTTATGGTTGTGTTTAGTTAAATTAGTTAGTTTAAGTTTGGTAGGGCCCCAGGTAGTGAGAGGACCTGTGGGCTAAATAAATAAATGTTTTAAGGGATGTTTATGTATTTAGGTGGTTAAATTAATTATTTAATTTAGTTGTTTGTTATTTTAATTTTGAGTGGGAATGGATGATTAATTTGTGTGGAAGGTGAGTGGGGAATTTTAGGATAGGGTAAGATTTGTGGGGTTTTATACTTTACGGTTGTCATAAATTTGTGTTTATCAGCTAGATCTGAATTGTATTGGTTTTGTCTTGGGCCTGGGACATATATCATTGTTCTACCCCCCCCAGGTCCTGCATTATTCAGCGTCCACTCTTCATGCCCTCTGCCCCTCCCCCCCCATCGTTGTCTTTTTCCATCTATCAACGCTGTCGGGCTTTGGGTATTCCTCGCAGGAGGGGGGGTGGGGTGTGAACAGAGGAGGTTGGAAGAGCGGGGCACTCACGTCGGGATTGTTAAGCCCAGAAGATGCCCTGCGGCAAAATGGAGTCTAGAACGTGGGCCCATCTTGTCTGGTCTCCATACCCAAGGGCACCACCATTGGTGGTGGGCAGGAGGATGGGACAGCCCAGGAGCTTTGTCCAACTTGGGTGGTGTTATGCAATGCCAAATCTGTTAAGAACCAGACCGCAATTATTGCGGATCTTGTCAGGTCAGCGGATCTGTCGTGCATCACTGAAACCTGGCTGGATGGTAATGTGGGCCCCATACTTGAGGCTGCAATTCCGGCTGGGTATTCGGTGATACACCACCCGAGATTGGACCGCAGGGGAGGGGGGGTTGTGGTCTGTTTCAAGACCGAATTGGATCTCACTAGTGTACCAGCTGAGGAGGCCAGATCATTTGAATGTGCTGTGGTAGCAGGTGTGGGCTATAGGATGGGTCTCATCTACTGTCCACCTGGAGATAGAAAGCAATTCCTTAAGGAAGTGGCAGACTTCGTGGTTGACCTGGCATTTGAGTCACCCAGGCTGATGGTCCTGAGTGACTTCAATGCCTGGATCGACGATGAACTCTCGCAATTTGGACAACACTTCCTCCAGTTGATGAATTCACTGGGCCTCACACAGGTGGTTACCACTGCTACCCATAAATACGGCCATTCTCTTGACCTGGTTTTCCTCGTGGGGATCGAGGCCTCGGACATGGGGATGGAACTCGTCAGATGGTCTGATCACTACACTGTGCGATTCAATTTTTGCACCCCTCCTTGTAGGCCAACCCCTGTTTAGATGGTCAAGTACCGCCCTTTACAGGATGTGACTCCTGATGGCCTAGCTGCAGTGCTTGATCTATCAGAATTTCCTGTGGCAAGCAAGGATCTGGAGGTTTTGGTTCTGGCCTATAATAAGACCATTACCTCAGTGCTGGATTCCATTGCTCCAGTCCATGTGCGTCCTCTCTCCCTTCGTCCTCGGTCTCCGTGGTTTGATGGGGCCTTGAGGGAGTTGCAGCGACTAGGACGAAGGTTAGAGTGGTGCTGGTGGAAATCCAGCTTAGATGCCAACCATCTTAGACTGCATTATCAACTCTATCAGTCAGAAATTTCCCTTAAGAAGGCAGAGTTCCTGTCCGGGGAAATTGCTGCCGCTCAGAACCGACCAGCTCAGCTCTCTCGAACTGTGGACAGACTGTGCAACCCAGCCTGTCTGCAAGTCCAAAGAGCATTTTCACAATTGCGGTGTGAAGAGTTTGCTTGGTTCTTTGCTGATAAGGTGGCCGACATCAGGTTGGAGACTCATGCGGCACACTCTATGGGAGTTGTGGATGATCGATGCTTGGTCACTATCCCTCCTTTTTCCTGGAGCTCCTTCGACCGGCCGGAAATCGTGGATGTTATGCAGATTGTCCAGGGGATGCGCCCTACATGCTGTAGTTTAGATCCAGGCCCTACATCCCTGATATTGGGTTGTGGTGATGCTGTCGGCCCGGTTCTGGTGCAGATAGTCTGGTGCTCCCTTGACTCTGGTGAGTATCCCTGCTCTTTGAAAGAGGCAGTGGTGACACCTTTGTTGAAGAAGGCTTCATTGGACCCAGACTCTCTCGCAAACTACAGGCCTATCTCTAACCTTCCCTTTGAGAAAGTAGTGGCTGCACAGCTGGAGAACCATTTGACCATCCATAGCATCTATGAACCTCTCCAATCCAGTTTCTGAAAGAGGCACAGTACCGAGACTGTGCTGGTTCGGGTGCTCAATGATCTCCTGATGGCAAGAAACCAGAAAGAACGGTCCATTTTGGTACTTCTTGATCTGTCATCAGCTTTTGACACCGTTGACCATGGGGTTCTGCTTGAGCACCTGAGATTCATCTGTTGGCTTTTTAGTTCTGTCCACAGATGGTTTACATCTTTCCTCACCAGGAGAACTCAGAGGGTGGTGTCGGGGTTTTTTTCTTCCAACCCTATCTCTTTGTCTTGTGGGGTTCCTCAGGGCTCAGTGCTGTCCCCCATGTTGTTTGCAGTGTACATGCTTCCCCTCGGAGACATTGTAAGACAGTATGGGCTGAGGTTTCATTGCTACACTGATGATACCCAGCTCTACCTGTCTTTTGCACCCGACCAGGATGGAGCACTCTCGGTATTTAACGACTGCCTCGCTGAAATCCAGGATTGGATGAAGTCCAGCTGGTTGAAGTTGAACCCTGGGAAGACGGATGTGATGGTTGTGGATCCAGATCACCAGATAGGGGGGTTGGGGGCAGGTCAACCCACAGGATTATTCCTTGGGGACTCCGAGCTTCCTACTTCTGAACAGGTGTGAGACCTAGGGGTGATACTTGATGATTGGTTGACACTTTGAGCGCAGGTGTCGGCTGTCGTTAAGTTATCCTTTTATCATCTGAGGAACATCACTAGGATCAAGCACATTGTTCCGTTCGGTGACCTTCCTACACTGATCCATGCCTTTGTGACCTCACGTCTGGATTATTGTAACTTACTTTACTTTGGGCTACCGGGGGTTGATATCCGTAGCTGGTGCAGAATTCCGCAGCCCGGTTGTTGATGGGGACTCCTAGATCTTCCCATAGCTCAACAGTGCTGCGGGAGCTGCACTGGCTGCCTGTTCAGTGGTGATCACCTTCAAAGTTGGTTTACTGACATATAAAGCCCTACATGGACTGGGCCCTGACTACCTGAAAGAGCTCCTGGTTTCTTACTGCCCTGAGTGACCGCTCTGCTTGGCTGATGAGGGGTTGCTGGAGATTCTGAGGGTGTTCTTAAAATCTTCTGGGGCCCAGGCATTTATGTTCATGGCCCCTACCCTCTGGAATTCTCTACTCCGTCGGATTAGGGAGTGTATAACCATGAGGGGATTCAAACAGGCTTTAAAGACGTATTTTTGGACCAGGGCATATGGTGATGAAGATGACAGATTCTGACTGTACTGTATATTCTTATTGTGATTACAGCATTGGTTTTAATTATTTCAATTGTACTGCACCTTGATATCTGAAAGGCGCATTAAAAATAAAGCATATTATTATTATTATTTCTATCCTGCTTGTATGTGTTCCATAAATATGTGCACCACACTTTGATGATTGAAAATGTACCAAAATCACATTGAAAGCAAAATCAGGAACCCCTTGTCCTGCCAGCTATTTGCCTTTTGTGAAGCAGCATTAACTTCATAAGTGAAGCACCTGGCATACAGTAGTTTTACAAAGTGCACGCTACAAGAATTGTGGCTGTGTGGTCTCTGTGAGGTCTTCATGAAGGGCAAAGTTTGTGACATCGCCACATCACTGCTGGCAAAGGAAAACTTTGGAACATCTCTATTATTTTATTGTTTATTTATTATGTTTTATTTGTTTACTAAGTAAGGTACACTGGACCAAGATCCATTCACAGGCTCAACCTGGGCTACAGAAGGCACAATTACAAAATACACAATACAAAAAATAAGTAATTTAAGTACAATAAACTACCATTAACATTTACAAACAGAACAGTCCTATAAAAACTGACAAAATGTTATCTCGAATACAAGCTAAGACTGGAGAAAACAAAGATGACCAGGAAGACCATTCCAAAAGGGGGGGAACTGAATTAGAAAAGAACCTTCTCCACGGCTTATACCCTCAAAAAGAAGCTAGAGATCAGCAGGATGTGGAGATCTCATTCCATGTTTGAAGTGAAACAAATAATAACAGAGGAAAAACTTGACAATTGCTCAAAGTTGTTTTGAAAACATAACCAACGAAATATTCTCGATGGGTCCTTGTTGACAATCAACCCAGTTGGGAATACAGCAAGGTAAAATGATGTGGGTGAGCAGGGGCCAGGGAAGCAAACCTATAAACGCTCTAATAAAGAGCAGTAAGGTGTGTTAGGTGTTTGGCATCATAAACAATTGAAGCACAATCAGTCGAAAGGGAGCATAGAACCAGAAGACATTGCTAATTAAGCCTCTTTGGTAAACAATTGATTTGACTTATAAACAGCACCCAACTTTTGGTTAACATTCTTACGTGTTACAATCCCTTCCTTACAGTAGGGGGAGGTGGTTGTTTACTGAGATAAGCCAGTGTGGACTGACAGCCTGGAATTATCCCTAAGGATACAGGTGGGAGAAGAGTTTGGTAGAGCAGATAAGTAAGGTGCCCTCGTGGTTCCAGGGGGCAAGAGAGGGACAAGATAGAGGGCACTGAAGAAGTGCCTGGAGTGCAGGAAGGGGAAAAAGGAGCAGAAAAAGTGTAAAGGAAGTGGCAAGGTGCCCTTAGGGTTTATGGGGTTGTTGAGGTCCCAAACATCTCAATGGTTCAAGGGCACTGGAGACTGTTCTGCCCAGGACCCTGGTAGTCTGCCAAGGAGTAACCTCCAGCACCTGGGATAGATCTTTGGAGCTTGGGATCTTGTGGCAATTTTCCATGTGCTTTTTCTCATGGAAGGGTAGTATGGAATGGAGCAACAGGGAGGGTGCGGGAACCCCAGGTGCATTTTCCCTCAGTGGAAACAACCTAATGGATAGCTAGCCTGTGGTGGATTCGCCTGTAGACACTGAGCGAGATCCTGGTGGTGGTGATCCTGGAGACCAGCCCATGCAGAGGCACTGCACCTGAAGATGGCAGGCAAGGTGGTGGCAGCAACAAAAGAGTCTAGAAAAGGTAAGAGATTCATCTCTGGCATATGTGGAGAGATGGTAGTAGCCAAGTCTCTTTGCAATGGCATTGTTTGCATGACCCATGCAAGAAAGGAAAACAGCTATTGGAAAATGGTGTGTGCCTAGATATGAATGCACTTGACTCTTTCACTGTATTTTCATTTATTGTACATAATGTTGTTTCATTGTAACATGAGTTGTTTCTATACAGGACAATCCCGAAACTAGCCTCTGCCTAGTATCATATCCTGTTAAAATATAAATAAAATTCAGAAATTCAAGGGATCCCATGTGTTGGTCTGCGGTCACCACGAAGCAAACACAGCTGTGTGTGTGGGTCTAATCCGATGGATCCTCACTTGTATTACAGCAGGTGGAGAGTGGATTAGTGACTATGCAAAGAAAGGTACCAGGCCCCCAATGGTCTGCCCTGGTGGACACAGAGCCTGACAATGGGATATACACTCTCATGGCAGGGCTGTAAGTAAATTAACTTTAAAGAGCAGTTGGTGCCTTCAGAAGGACTTGAAAAGCAACATTTTTAAACCCAGTTCAGCTTATATTTCACATTACTGTTATATTTCTCCTCCCAGTTATTTACTTCTGAGGTTATTTGCATGAAAACAGGATCTTGGCTTCTTTGCAGTTCATCGACTCCTCTTGCTTATTCCCCAGTTGATGTCATAATACTCTGCTTGTGACACCGTGGTTATTCTCATGGCAACAGATTGTGGCATCACAACAGCAGACTATACTAAAAATAGGAAAAGAGCTGTTGGGACAGATGAACTCCAAGGGATAAGAATCCTGGTTTTGTGAAAATTTCCTCAGTAATAAATAACAGAGCGAAGAAATCTAGCAAATATATACAAAATACAAGCTGAACTATGTCTAAATACTATATTGCTCAAAGTTTTCCTTGAAGTGTCAGCAGCTCTTTAAGGTGCAGCAGGGGAAGCTGCAAAGAACAGAAATGGAAGTGTAAGAGATGTGTGAGCATCCAAATCAGAAGGTTTGGAAACATAATGATGGTTTATTACCAGTCGCAGTTACTGTAAGAAAAGAATGAACAGGACAACCTGTCAGAGCCACACTCTAGTACAGGGGTTCTCAAATGGTGAGGCCAGCTTCCCTGGGGAGGCCCCAACCTGTTCCAGGGGAGGCTCAAGCAAGTGTGAAAAAGTACTGTATTTAAATTTTGGGTATTATATATTTTGTGTGAAGAGATGAAGCAAGCTGAAAGAGGATAATAACAGTCGGTGAATTTTATGTATTTATTTACCAATAGGTGACAAGGGAAGGTGAATGAGCCAAGGCTCATTTAAGGTGTACCTGGCGAAGGGTAAGGAGTGAATACATTTCAAAAGGTAGCTGCAAAACAATCAAGAAATACACAATGAACAATAGTGCAAACACATATGAACAATAAACTAATAATGAGTGGTGGTAATTGATCAATTTGTAAACTGATGGCAGAACAGCCCAAATACAAGGGTTGAGTATAGAAGTGCTAAGAGCAATAGCAGGAAGGAGCAAAGTAATCCCCGAGAAGTTGCTTAGGAGCAGGGAAGGAGGGGGAGAGGTAAAGTATGTAGAAAGGTTATTTCACATAGAGAGGAAACAGAGAAATAGTCTGACCCATGAAGGTACTGCAACAAGGGTAACAATGGTTCAAGAATGAAAATAGTGGAGCAAGTAGGTTGGGCTGTGGGAGGGGGGTTACAATAAGCAGATTAATAATATGTGTTTATTTTATTTATTTGTTATTCAGATAACACCTTTGAGCACAGGAGCTCTTTTCAAAAGTTCCAGTCAGTATAAGACAAAGAACTGAATGTGAGCCAGTACTCAAAGGGTTTCAATTATTCATGTGTACTGCGAAAATACAGCATGTTATTTTTTCTTGGGGAGGCCCAAGATTTCAGTTTTGGGGAGGCTCAAACCTTTTCCATGGATTTGGGGAGGCTCACTGTGACAAAGTCTGAGAACTATTGCTCTAGTAGATATGGTAGGTCTTTCCCTGTAGCATGAGGATACAGGTTTCATGTCATTTCAGCTACTGAAAAAACAGCAAGTGCAATTTCAGCAATGCAATCATAGCGACACACATTTCAGCGACTGGCAACTTCAGCGAGGGACATTTCAGCAAATACAGTCAGATCTTATTTTTGCTGCTAGTTATTGCAGGGGGGCTATACCCCCTTGCACTCCCCCATGGGGTTCTGTGCCCCTGAACCCCGTCTATTTCTAAATTAACATCCTCCGAGTCGCTCATTGACATCATTGACATTGGGGGGGGGTAGAAAGGATGAGAAGGGACTTGGCAAGGTGGGAGGAATGGTCAGACAAATGGCAACTTAGATTCAATGCAAAGAAGTGCAAAGTAATGCACCTGGGAAAATAAAAATCCAGGAGAAGAGTACACACAATAGCAGGGAGGTACTAATGACAACAATAATGGAAAGGATCTGGGTGTAGTCATATCAGATTACCTAAAGGTGGGTAAGCAATGTGAGAAGTCAGTAAGGAGAGCCAGGGGATACTGGGATGCATAGGAGGGGCATCACAAGTAGAAAAAGGAAGTGGTTATCCCTCTATACAGACAGTTGGTGAGACCCTATCTGGAGTACTGCATGCAGTTTTGGAGACCCCATCTATGCAAGGACATAGACAGGATGGAAGCAGTCCAGAGGAGGGCAACTAAAATGGTGCAGGGTCTACATCAGAAACCATATGAAGAGAGACTGAGAGAGCTTAATATGTATACCCTTGATGAAAGGAGGGACAGGGGGACATGATAGAAACTTTTAAGTACCTCAAGGAATCAACAAAGTCCAGGAGGAAGCATCTTTCAGAAAAGAGATGTGTAAGAACAAGGGGCACAATTAAAGTTAGAGGGGGATGGCTCAGGGTAATGTGAGGAAATTTTTTCACGTGAGAGAGTGGTGGAAGCATGGAACCGCATTCTGGAGAGCTAGGGGCCTAAAACAGTGGGGGAATTCAAACATGTATGGGACAGACATAAGGCAATTATAGTGGGGGGTTGCAGGAAGTAGGCTGTTGGTTAACTAGAATCTGCAGCTTATCCAATAGGTAGGGAAATGGGCAGACTGGGTGGGCCAAGTGGTCCTTATCTGCCGTCAAAGTCTATGTTTCTATGTTTCTATGTAGAGGATCGCTGAAATGTCGCAGTTGCTGTAATGCTGCAGTCGCTGTAATTGTAGTCATCGATTTTGCTTCACTGTAATTGAGTAGCTGAATTGATGTGCTACGGAGGATACATGCAGAGAAAGGACAGAGAGTACTAAAAAATTCAAAGATCTGGATGTTCCTTTCCTGGGGCAGTAATTAACATCCTCTCAGAATGACTCCCTATTGTTAAGTGAATTATCTTCTACACCTCATTGCTTCTCCAGGCTCCCCCTCCCAGGATATTTTCTTAAGCTTGCTTCCTTTTGAACTGTTTGGAAGGCTGAACCACAGTTGACCTTAATATTGAAGCTCCCAGTCTATAATTTCTCCTTGATAAGTGGACTAGTACCTTTTGGATCTGCGGCTCTGGATTCAGGTATCATTCTGCCTCACCAAACTGCACCTGGGAGTCATTTCATAATTATAACAAAGGGATCATTGGGACTGCTTGCCCACAGCCAAAGGGAATGCTGTCAGCCCCTGCCTAGACCAGAACAATGCTTCCAGAGCAGAGTAGGACATTCATCTCACTTCTGGATCCAAGATCCCACCAATTGGCTTATGAGTGAGCCATTCAACATTGCACGCTGTGATCAAACCCCTCCAGTCACAAGGTTCCTCAGACCTGCTACGCACCAACTGGGTGCCTGAGAGCCGAAGTTGGGCTGTTTAAAAGACATTCTCTGATGGCAAAGCCCTCCACACCAACCACAACAAAGAGATAGCCAGGCTGCCAAGGGCTGTGCACCAATCAGGTTGCTGAAAGTCGATGTCAGACTGTTTAAAAGGCCTGCCCTGACCACCATAAAGCCCTCCGTTCTAACCACAACAAACAAACCATCGGGGCCATCCCTCCATAGCCAAAGGGAATGCTGCCAGCCCCACCTCTATCGGAACCATGCTTCCAGAGCACCAACCAGGACTTTCATTTTCCTTCTGGCCCAAGCATTCACTGAAACCCAGCTGTCAAGTAAGAAGATCAGCATTGCATGCTGCAACCAAGCCTGTTCAATCAGGAGGCTTCTGAGCCCTGCCACATACCAATCAGGTGCCTGAAAGTTGTAGTTGGGCTGTTTAAAAGAACTGCTTTGGCAGCAGAGCCCTCCACACTGACCACAACAAAGAGATGGTAAGAGTTACCTATGGCCAAAGGTAATCAGCCAGCACCCCCCTCCCCCCCAGCTGGAACTACACTTCCAGAGCACTGAATAGGACTTTCATCTCACTCTGCAACCAAGCTCATCCAATCATAAAGCTCTTGAGCCCTGTCTTGCACCAGCTGGGTTCCTGAAAGTCGATGCTGAGCTGCTTGAAAGGCCTGTTCTGACCACCACAAAACCCTCCACACTAACCACAACAAAGGGATCATTAGGGCCCCCATCCATGGTCAAAGAGAATGCCACCAGTCTCCACCTCAACCCGAACCATGCTACCAGAGTGCTGACCAGGACTTTCATGTTATGTCTGGGCCCAAACTTTTACTGAGACCTGAGTAAGCCAATCAGCATTGCATGCTGTGACTAAGTCCCTCCAATCAGGAGGCTCTCAAATAGGGCTGCGTGAACCTCTAAAAGTTCTACCTTGTGAACTTTCTGAGTAGAACCCAAAAAATTTCTACCTGGTTCTACCAGGTAGAAGCCAGTAGAATCGGGTTCTACCAGGTAGAACTGGGTTCTACCATTTATAATCAAGTTCTACCAAGTAAAACCAGGTTCTACCAAGTAGAATCAGGTTCTACCAAATAAAACTAGTTCTACTATGTAAAAAAACAAGTTCTACTCAGTAAAACCAGGTTCTACATGGTATAACAAAGTTCTATAATGCATAACTCAAAAAAAAAGTTTACATGGTTCTACTTAATTAAGAAATCCACAGAAGTATTGTTTTTTGTTTGGGAAAGTACATGTAGTACCAAGAATGGTATAAATACAATTAAGTATTGCAAAGCTTTGGTGCATAGGTTTCTGTCTCGGTGCTCGAAAGCTTTGCAAAACTTACAATTCTTAAAGTTAGAATCTTAGTATTACATGTATATTCCCAAACATGCAAAATACAATATGAGGATTTTTTATAGTTAAGTAGAACCAGGTGGAATGTGCTTACTGCTTATATTTTATAGAACCACCTGTTACCCAGCAGATGCTTAAAATTTAGAAATGAACAGATTTAGCAGAGGAAGGTCAGGGATGATATACAACTTGTATATTATCCCTGACAACTTTAGCTTTCTAAATCTGGTTACAGGCACCCCAAGGGTTAACCCCTGAGCTACACCCTGTTACAATAATTTTAAATCTTCCCCACTGTTAGACCTCGGTACTAATAGAGCCCAGTTCAAAATAACTGGCGCCTGTGGTGCCTATAGCTTCAGCTGCTTTAGTGCCAAATATACATGGGACAGAAGTTTACAGTACAAATGTATATCCACACAATGTGGTAAAGCAAAATGCCACACTGCCCCAGTGCTTCTGTACCTTACCTTCATCAGTGCCCCCTCCCCGAGGAAGGCATGGTGCCAACGTGCTGGGGCAGTGTGTCGTTTTGCTTTACCACATTGTGTTGATTAAATTATGTTTCTACTTTAAACTTTGTCTGTGTAGTTTTTAGTTTGGGGCTTTCTGTTATTCTGAGTAACTGTCAATGTTAGTAATACATTACCCACCATCGTTTTCTCCTTTCCCTCTAGTACACTCTCCTGCCCTGATCCCTATACCTCCCATTGGTAACTATGTCAATATTATTTCATTTGTCCCTCCCTCCCTCCCAAACATCTGCCCCTTCCTCATCTTTACTCAGAATAATTGAAAAACCCATAACAGTATACCATCTGCAAATTGTGTTTATGATGCCAGGTCACGTGCATGGTTTGGTGTCTAACAATGGAGGGCGAATTGTATTTGTAAGAGGGAGTGTCCCAGGGGGTTTGGAGGGCTTGGAGTTTCGGACAGGGGCTAGGGTAAGATCAGTGATTTTTTTTTTATTGTCCTGATAGTCAGTTAGTGCAGTATGTGGGAACAGCATTTTGTAAAATCCATTTTTTTTTATTTTCATTTTACAGGTTATGATGAAAACAGTTTCTATCTGGTGAATGGTTCCTTCAGATCAAAACATTGGATGTCATTGGGTTCAACACTGAAATTGGGAAAGTATTGTAAAGTTGACATTTTACAGCAAAAAAAAAAAATTTGTAAATTACATTCCCATCTGGAATTGAACCAGAAGAACAGTTATTTATTATTTATTTATTCTATTAATGTTTTTGTTTGTTAACAGCCAGTAATAAGTATTCATTGAGTGTGTATTTTGTAATAAAAATGCAATAAAACAAATGAAGAGCTGTGTGACAATGTGTAGTCATTTCTGGTTATTTTAGCTGAACTGCCATATGCAGTGGTCCTTCAGTTTCTGATGCTAGTCAGATTGGGCCTTAGTGGCACATGAGAACCAGCAGTGGATGTTTGTTTCTGAAATTAATGGAACTCGAGGATGAGGAGGAGACAGGGGGACCCACCAGTGGAGGAAAGACAGCTGGAAAGGCTAGTGGTTACTGGTGGCAACAGAATCTTTCACCATCATCGTCGTCGTCATCAGCGTGGCATGATGCCATCTGTGTGCTGTCACCCTGCATGAATTTGGGACAGTATATGTTTTTGAACTGAGGCAGGTTCATTTTTAAAAAAGTGAGCCTCTCTACATTCTTCATGGAAATACATGTTCTTTTGTCATTCACTATTGCCCCAGCAGCACTAAAAATTCTCTCTGAATATGTGCTGGCAGGAGGGCAACTGAGGTTTTCAATTGCGATCTCAGCTAAAGAAGGCCAGATCAATTTTTTCTGTTGCCAATAAAGCAATGGTTCATCACCTGCAGTGAGATGTACAGTCTCCTCTATATAATCCTTAACCATTTTTGCTGCAGGGACTTCTGGTACCACTATTGCTGGCTGAGCCTTCCCAGCTGTCTTTATTAGACCAAAGTCTGACAGCATGTCCCACAGTGGTTTGTCCTCTTGTGGTGTAGCAGCAGTTCTGGTTTGTGTTTGATGAGCCAAAACATCAGCAGTGGTGGCAGCAGCAGCAGCAGATTGTGCTCCCTCCCTCTCCACCAGATTTTGTTCAGAATTTGAATGTTTCCCAAAGGGCACTAATGATATACTACTTTTCTCAACTATACGTGCTGACACTTTCTCAATTAACAGTTCACGATAGTGTTCCAGGTCTTTAAAGTCATGTGGTTTGAAGAATGTCTCAACTGTATTCTTAAACCGAGGGTCCAGAAGTGTGGCCAAAATGTAATGTTCTGCTTTGTACATATTTACAATGTGCTCATCAGCCAGGAAGGCTTGTATCATTTTTCCAACAAGTGATGCAACACTGATGTCATCATTGTCAAAGAACTGTGACTCGAGATGCTGCAGTCTCATCCTGATGATTGAAATTAAGGATAAGATCTGACTTAGTCTGGCACCAACAGAGCTCACCACTCGGGTAGCCTCCTCAAAGGGTTTAAGGATACAACAAAGATTCTCCATCAGATGCCACTGATTGGGGCTGATATTCACATCTCCTTTCCCAATGCCATGTTGGACTTCATACTGATGAATGGCTTTTTGTTGTTCAAGCATTCTCTGCTTCATATAGTAAGCAGAATTCCACTGGGGTTGGAACTTCCTGTATCATCTGGTGGAGAGGGAGGCGTCAATCTGAATCTGCCACAACAACTTTCGGGCTTTCACAGAATGGCTAAAGTGGGTGCACACAGTGCGGGCAGCTGCAATCAAGTTCTGCACATTTTGGTCCTCACTGATAAAGTCTTTTACCACCAAGTTAATAGTGTGTGCAAAGCATGGTACATGTGTAAACTTACCAAGTCTTACTGCTTTCACAATATTTGAAGCATTGTCAGACACTATAAACCCTGGTTGCAAGGACTTTGGAGTCAGCCACTCAGCAAACTTTTCTTCAAGGCCCTCCAGAAGATGTTCCGCTTTGTGGTCTTTTTCAAAACCATAAATATATAAAGCTGCCTGCCTTTGAACTGTGAAAGTCCCTTGCTTCTTGCTGCTGCTGCTGCCACCAGTGCCACCACACGATGATGATGATGATGACGAGGAGGAGAAGGAGGAGGAGGGAGGAAAGTTTACCCAATCACCAGTCACAGCCATATAGTCAGTCGTCTGACCACTGGTCCACATATCTGTTGTGACATGAACCTTTTTTACCCACTGAACCTTTCAGAGCATCAGACACGCTTTTCTGAACAGCATCATACAAGTCTGGAATGGCAGCACTGGAGAAATATGTCCGGCTGGAGACCTGATACTTTGGCACAGCGATTTCCATGAGTGCTTTAAAATCTGGATTAGCCACAAATGAGAATGGGAGCAAGTCAGTGGCTATCATCTCCCCAGTTGCCTTTGTCAATCGCCTTGCCTCAGGCCTGTTGGGCTTATATTTCTGTGACCACTCAAAGCAGTCTTTCAAAGAAATTTGATGCCCGCTATGCTTGCTGCTATCACCTGATTTTCTGGGCTGCTTCCCCTTGACCTTTACCACCATGAGGGGTGGATATTGTGGCCATGGATGGTATAGGACTCTGGTTGGGCTGTGGTGGTGGAGTCAGAGGGATAAAGAAATGAGAAATTGAGGATGCTGTGCTTTGACTGGAAGGAAGACTTTCATCATCCTCCACCTCCGCATCAGTTACTTCATTGCCTTAGTAAACATCCATTGCCTCATCTTCCTCAGCTGAGTGCAGAACTGCAACAAGTTGTGTGTGCTCCTTTTGTGCTTTTTGATACTGATAAATGTGAGACTTGTTCATATATCTTATCATTGTTGATGTCCCCAGTTGAGTACCCACTTTACCAGGACTTAATTTTGTTCTGCATAATTTTTGCAAACCACATGGCTGCCAGATGATTTATCTTGTGTGAAAAATTCCCACACAACGGATTTCACAGATTTTGTTGCACTGCTGTTTATTGGGAGAATAGGTTCATTACTACCACTGCCACCACCAAAACCACTACTACTTCCACTATCTCTTTGAGGTCTTTCCATGCCTATCTGCATGTAATCTCTGACTGGTTGAACTGCATCTCTTTCTTCCCCTCGTGAAGCCTGTCCATCTTCTGTCCTCTGTTGTTCCTCTGCATGTGTGGGTGTCAGACTCTCCAAGTTATGCCCCACTATCATTAATGTTTTTTTTGCACCACAGCCATCCTTCCGAGAACTTGTTTTTGTTCTTTTTCTGCCCCTGTATTCCTCCTCTTCATCCCACTCCCCAGAGCTACTGCTACTTGACATACTGACTGCTGCCTTATCTACTACAAACTCAGGATCTGTTCCACTGATTTCCCCCTCACACTCATTGGCCTTCTTCTTCTCATCATCATCATCCATCACACTGTTTACTAAAACTGGCTGCCGCACTATTATGGCCCTTGTGCTCATCCTCTGAGTACCACGACAGGTTATTCCTGTAATGTCCTGAATTTTCTGTACTGTTGTTACCATTGCCTGGATAGCCTGAGAAGTGCTGCTGTCTTTTTTGCCACTCATGGCTTCGTTGAGTCAAGTACTTTTGGTAAGACACAGAGAAATTTACTTACAAACAGGAAAATACAGCACTGCTGGCTGCGTTGAGTCAAGTACTTTAAGTGGTAAGACACAGGGATATTTTCTCCCCAAAGGGTAAATACAGCACTGCTTCCTGCGTCGAGTCAAGTACTTTAAGTAGTAAGACACAGGGATATTTTCTCCCTAACAGGTAAATACAGTACTGCTTGCTGCGTCGAGTCAAGTACTTTAAGTAGTAAGGCACAGGGATATTTTCTTCCCAACAGGTAAATACAGCACTGTTTGCTGCATCGAGTCAAGTAATTTAAGTAGTAAGACACAGGGATATTTTCTCCCCAACAGGTAAATACAGCACTACTTGCTATGTCGAGTCAAGTACTTTAAGTAGTAAGGCACAGGGATATTTTTATTTTCTCCCTAACCAGTAAATACAGCACTGCTTGCTGCATCAAGTACTTAAAGTAGTAAGGCACAGGGATATTTTCTCCCTAACAGGTAAACAACAGCACTGCTTGCTGCATCGAGTCAAGTACTTTAAATGGTAAGGCACAGGGATATTTTCTGCCCAACAGGTAAATACAGCACTGCTTGCTGCATCAAGTCAAGTACTTTAAGTAGTAAAACACAGGGAGAGTGTGTCCAAAACAAGTAAAGGCAGCACTTTAGGCTATGTCGAGTCAACTCGAGTCGGGTACTTTAAGCAGTAAACACACAAGGAGTATGCTATAGTACAGCACTACTGTCAGTGTCTACATGGAGTCAGTTATAGTAGTAGTACTGAAAAAAATGCAGGGAGCTGAACTTGATATGATATTTATTATTAATTGTTCCTAACAGGTCACTGTCACTGACTAGACTAAACTAGACTACTAAACTACTTGCCCCCCAGGTCATGCCATGCACAAACAATCAGCAGCAGAGCAAATGAAATACACAAGTCAAAAACTCTGCCTCTCTGTGTACTTTTTTAGTTTACACTAGCTTTAAATTTCTCCTTCCCTGTGGTTTGTAATTCTTCAGTCAAATGAAAAATAAATCATCAGTTTCATCACTAGCACAGATTGGATTTAAAACTACAACTGTGTTGTGTGAACTGAACTGATCTGATTTTGATTGAACTGATCCGTCAAGTTGAGCTTGAGAGCAGCACAGCAAATTGCTCTCCTTAACTCATGGCACCGGTGGAGTAAAGGTAATTTTTTGAACTCTTTATTTTCCCCCTGCCTTTTATAGTTCAACTTCTTGACTCTAGTCTCATAGCACGAGGACCAGTCCAGAAGTACAACCAACCAGTATCCTACTCCTTTCCTATCCACCCCATGTCAAAAACAGAGAAAATACAAACAAACCTGTTTTGTTTTGGGGGGGGGGGCTACTGCTGAAGTCAAGGCAAAAAAAAAATCAGTGAAACAACATCATCAGTCACGATGACGATTCAGTAGCAAGCACTCTCTCATTCTCAGCGCTCTCGTCTCGTCATCACCTCTCACTCTGTCTCTCCTCACACACTGAAGAAACTGCGTGGTGTAGTTGTGTAGTCTCAGTTATCAGTTTCCCCACCCACGTGTTTTCTGACTTGCTCCACCAATTGCCACTGCTGTTGCTCCCAGTTCGCAAGGTAGAGGCGGAGACTCTAGAGAGATCGAATTATGGACAAATCATTAAAGTCCTTATTGGCTGACTGACATGCAAGGACTCAGTCTCCTGACTCTCCATATCCTGCACCACATAATGTTACTGGGGGCTGCCACAACTGAGCATGTGTGACGGAGGTATAGGGGAAAAAAATAAAAAACTTGACTGGGGCGAACTGGCGAACCAAAGTTCGTGTTTTTATATTAAATGTTCGCAATACACGGACAAGTGTGAACGCCAGGGGTTTGATCTTTTTTAGTGCATGAGCGAACCGAACTTGCAGCCCTACTCCCGAACCCTCAGCCATGAGAGTCAGGACTGAGGCATTACATGCTGTCAATCTGTATTGGGACTGTAGTTGTGTAAGCACTGTACTTATTTATTATTATTTATTAAATTTTGTTAACCGGGTAAGCCCACTGGGCTCCGAAGTTCCCTTTTTCAGGGGCGACCCTGAGTTAGTTACATATAGCTGTGCAAATACAATCAAGTAATACAGAGTAGAACATGGCATACAGGAATACAATGACAGTGTACCATTTTCATAAAAGAAGGCAGTGACATACAGCACAATTACACAATTCAACAGTGGCAGCTGTTAGACTTAGGGCATTAGTTTTGAAATATATACAGGTAATACAGTATAGGACATAGGGTATAGGGTTACAATGGCAATGAACAGTTTTCATAGAAGAGGGCAGCTATTTACAGTGCATATACACAAATTCAACAGTGGCAGCTTAATGACTTAGGGCATTAGACTTTCTGTAGCCAAGCTACAGGGGGCATGATTAGCTAGCTTTCGGGACAGGCACAGGAGCTACGGATTAGGAGGTGAGAGCGCAGTCCCGTCTGAAATGTCACTAGGGAGGGGGCTTCCTGGAGTTGACAGGGGAGCATATTCCATAGCATAGGGGCTATATGGGCAAAGGATTTCCTGCCAGCTGCGGATCTGGTCCTGGGCAGTTCTAGGAGTATTTTGCCCGAAGTGCGGAGAGGCCTGCTGGACCACTTTGGGGCAAGCAGCCTGATTAGCCCTGCGGGAGGATCATCATTGAGGAGCTTATATGTACAGCTTAATATGGGGTACTGGAACCTAAGGTTCAGTGTGGACCAGTTGAGTAAGGCAAGGGCTTCACAGTGGTGGGTCCTCAGATGGGCTTTAGTGATGAATCACACGATTTTGTGGTACAAAGTCTGCAGTCTACCGTCGTCAGGTTTTGCAATGCCGAGTAGGGTTGGGGTAGCATAGGTAAGAGTAGGTAGGAGGACACGCAGAGCGATTACCAGTCTTGTCTCAGGTATCATGTTAGTGCTTAGATGGTAGAGCAGCCCAAGTTTTTGGCAAATGTTTTTTGTCACCAGATCCACGAGGGGCTTTAGAGTGATTCCCAGGCCTAGAGTAAGACCCAGGTATCTGAAGGACTGGACCACCTCGATTGTAAAGCCAGATATAGTGACCAGTGGAAGAAGATGTGCACAGGAGGGACCCAGGGATTTTGAAATTTAAAATTTTTATTGAGTTATATAAAACCAACCATACATAAGATAAGGACTGCTTGGCATGCTATACACTGATCAAGTAAAATACATTAAATGAGATAAGCAAACTTTTAGAAATTAAAGGGCGATAGTAAGAACAAAAGGACAACCCAAGCCCCCGCCCACCATCCTCCCCAGCCCCAGAGAGTGCCATGACAGAAGGAGACTGAATCAAAGGGAAAGGGTATTGGAAAGACCACACCAAATAACAGAATCAGTCCAAAGGAGGCAAGTTGATAATCACTCATCAGAGGCCCACCTTGTATGGAGATTATTACAGATATAAAGCATATAGTTTACCCCATTTCTGATTGAAAGAAGCCAAGTGGTTTCTGGAACTAGCTATTAACTTCTCGGTGTTAAAGCAAAAGGACATCTCTTTAAGCCATTCCAAGTATGTAATAGAATCTTGGTCCATCCAATGTCTAAGGACCAATTTTTTGACTACTATAGAGATCAGAGCCATATGGTACCTGCTTTCCTTCACCTCAATGTTGGAGTATATTCCTAGAACACAAACTTCTTTGGTGAAGAGTTCCTTTAATCCCAGGAGCGGGTCTAGATTATTGCGTATTGTGTTCCAGAGGGGTGCTATCCTATCACAGTCCCAAAGGATGTGCAACAAATTCCCTTCAGTAACACCACATCACGTACAGTTAGATGAATGGGACACAGGGATTTTGGACCAAACAGGAGTGCTTTGGTCTTCTTTGGATTAAGGACGAGGTGATTCTCGACCAGCCAAGCTTCGGCCTGGATGAAGTCTGACTGGAGCAGGGGTCCTAGATCGTCCAGGTGTGGCACAGTTCTATAGAGTACTACATCATCAGTGTACTGTACCATGGAGCTGCTCCCACACTGGTAGCGGAGGTCATTGATGAACAGGGAGAACTGGAGTGGGCCAAGGGTGGAACCTTGTTGTACCCCCTCATTTAAAGGTAGTGAGACAGAGGTTGAACCTCTCCACTTTACTTGTTGGGAGAGGCCAGTCAAGTAATTGTGCAACCAGTTCAGAGAGTGTTGATCCAGTACAAATGTACTCAGCTTTGTTAGCAAGAGTGGGTGGTCTACCAGGTCGAAGGCCTTGGTCAGGTCAATGAAGACTGTCCCGTTGGGGGTGCCCTTGCCCAAAGCAGCTAGGACATGAGAGATGAACCTAATGAGGGCAATGTCAGTCCCATGCTTTTGTCAGAAACCATGTTGTGATGGTATCAGAAGTCAGCTGGCTTCCAGGTTATCCCTTAGTTGGCAGTACAAGAGCCGCTCCTGGATCTTAGCAAGGTGGCAGAGGATAGAGATGGGTCTGTAGTGGCCTATTGTATCCCTGGCTCCACCTTTATGGATTGGGACCATGTGGGCCTGCTTCCAAGTTTTGGGGACTATGCCATCCTGCAGGGATCTGTTTATGAGCAGGGTGACAGGTAAGGCTATGGCAGGGGGCAGCAGCCTTGAGCAGCCGAGGATCCAGTCCATCTGGTCCCGGTGATCCTGTGGATTTTAAGGATTGCAGGAGGGGTAGCACTTCTTTGATGCACACGGTCCTTAGGTGGAAGTGAGGGGTCAGAGGATTTTGTGTTTCAGTGACCGGGGGATCCTGGTTGTGGTGTAGGCGGTTGTTTCTGAAAGCGTCCAAATCCATGAAGAAGCTGTTGAAGACCGCGGCGGCCTCTCCTCCGTCAGTTAAGGTTAGCCCATTACAGGCTATATTGCCCTGCTGAGGTTTATTTGTGCCTTTTGTCAGGGAATTGATTCTGGTCCAGAAGGAGTTAGGGTATGACAGGGTTTCCCTCTGCAGGGTTTTGATGTAGTCCATTTTAGCAGATTTCAAGGCTTTCTTGCACTGGTTCTGCAGGGATCTGTAGTCAGCTAGGTCTGCTGAGCTAGTGGAGCACCTGGCCTTTTTCCATGCCTTGTCTCTGCTTTTCATTAGGGATTTCAGCTCACGCGATATCCATTTATGGCATTAGCCTTTTGCATGTCTTTTTCTTACCGAGCGTGGAGGTTGGCCACAGCAGAGAATGTATGCTGGAAGTACTGGGCAGCTTCCTCAATACTGCCTAGTAGTCTTAATGGCACCCAGTCAACATTTCTCAGTGAGCTCTGGAAGGCCTCAGCGGAGAAGCCAGAGAAGTCCCTGGCTACTATAAGCCTGGGAGGAATCCTGGGCGGCCTGTTTTTCCAGATACAGAAAGTCGGGGAGTGATCACTTAGGGCATCGGACATCACGCCAGCCGCTTGGATGACAGCTGGGTTAGAGACTAGGATCCAGTCAAGGGTGGAGTGGTTCCCAGTCTTTAGGTTTTGCCTGGTGAACTCTGTAATGACCTGGGTCAGGTTTGCTTCAAGGAGCGAGGCCCTGTGGGCTTGCTCAGTAGCAGGATCCCACCTCAGGTTGTAGTCCCCTAGGACAAGCAGCTCAGTGGGGGAGGTCCCTGCTAGGGAGCGTGCTAAGTTCTGAAGGGCTGTATTGCCACCAGTGGGGTGGTTGTATATGCAGCCTATAGTTAGGTGTTTTGCATGGCCCAGTATGATTTTGATAAACAGAGATTCGAGCCCTGAGGAGCTTGGTAGGTCAGTAGAGGATAGGGAGGCCTCCAGTGAGGAGCTCACATAAATTAGGAAACCCCCCTCCTTTTTTCCCCTCTCTGTCCTTTTGGAACGTGTTGCAGTTGGCAAACTCCACTTCATGAGGGAGTATGTGAGGCTTCAGCCAGGATTCAGAGATGGCAAGCACATCTGGCCTGTACATCTCCACCCAGGACTGGACCTCGTGTATCTTGGATTGCAGACTTCAGATGTTCATATGAGCGACTCTCAGGCCTATGGCATGGTACCATGTTGGGTCCCTGGGGGACCCCAGGGTTGAGTTGGCAAGTGGTGGCCCAGGGTTGGGTTGACATCGCCCAAGCTCATTAACAGTGCAAGCACAATGAGATGGAGGACCCCCTGCTGGACAAGGGGTGACAGTTTTATATGCTTTTTGGTCACTCCTGCATAGAGGTGATAGCAGGCTCCCCTACATGCTAGGCCCTGAGTCAGGATCAGAGCATCCGAAGTTGTAGATGCAGGGCAGATTGTAAGGTGCGGGAGGTGACGGTCCTGTGCACCCCTATGCAGGTTAGGGTCATGGCAGGTGCTCATTTTTATATCTATCCAGGCCAACGCAATGATGTACAAGAGAATCATGACATGGACCCTGTATGGGGCAAGGCTTTGGTTGTGCCACGTGCCCCAGAGCTTCCAGTGTTGTGGCTGAGCTGCTTCAGGGTGAAGCTTTGTGCTCCGAGCCTCCAGTCCCATGGTAGTGGCAATGATATGCAGATTGACAACTAACTGGGGTTCCTGTCCTCAGGCAAAGGATACCTTTGGAGTGGTGTTGGTATTGCCTTAGGGGCTTTGGGCTGGGACACTTTAATGAGTGCGCTTAATTCCTCTCTATGCAGGTAGTAGCCAGAATTAAAATGCAGTCCTTATGTAGATACCGTGGTAGGCTGAGGGAACCACAGTACCTAGCTCTTTGATCTGCTACTGGCTGTGATCCGGGATGTGCAGCCTAAGTGGCACTCCATTGCTGCTAGCCCGAGATCTAGGCTGGAGGGCGCCTTACAGTAGGTAGCAGATAGCAGGTCAGGCAGCCCTATGATGGCGGCCTCTAGCTGCAGCATCTGATAAGTTGCAAATGGTAAAGTGAGTTGATAGACACACGTGCACGTGAGCACTGCTATACAACTTGGTGTCCACCAAGGGTGGTGGCAGGGGTGGTGGGGCTCCTCTGCAGCAATCAGTGAAGCTTAACGGCCAAAGCAGCATGACATTTCAGTGTCCGATTATCCATACCTGAAATTTGTTGTTAGGAGAGCTTTGCTGGCTGGCCTCACGACCATCCGCCCAGCAGTGGGGGGGCGGGGGCCCATTTGTTTGCCTAAGAAGCTGGATCTGTGGAGAGAGAGAGAGAGAGAGAGAGAGAGAGAGAGGAGCGTTTAAATCAGGTAAGGGCCCTTTGTTTGCCCTTAGAGGGGAGGGGTGTACAGAAAGGGGAGGGCTGATGGTTAGGGTTTGATTTGGTATTTCTGTGAAAGTTTCTATTTATTTATTTATTTTTTTTTTCCTTTTTGTTTAAGTTTCCTTACTGAGGTTCCTTTCTGTGGGCAAGGAAGAGGCAGGAGTTAATTGCAATGTACTGGGAATTAAGGGCCATTGCTTTAAGCTTAATTTTACCTCTTGCTGTTTAATTAAATGCCCAGGAGTTCCTTAAAGCACACTTAGGCACCCCGTTCCCACACTGTGGCTTACTAAGGAACTAGGTAACAGCACAGTATAGGAAAACCCACTTTAATTAAAAAATTTAATTCACTAACTAATGAAATTCATTCAGTGCCTGATTAGAGTACCCAGCCAAACAAATTAGGTTGCTCCCTCTGCTGCACTGAATTATTAAGGCACCAAAGCAGACAGCCCTTTACCCTGGCCTGCCAGAGCCTTACAGATTAACATTTACTGGTTCCCCTATCTTTTCCTCCTTAAGGCACCTTACAGGAGAAGCAATAAACCCACATATAGCCACACATTTCATATTTGCAGGAGACTATGTCCACTCATTCACCGACAGTAAATGAGTCCAAGTTTGAATTGAAAATGGTGCCAAAACACCAAGTGTCCTCTGGAGCAATCAGTGGAGCTTAGCAGCCAAAGCAGCATGGCATTTCAGTGTCTGATTATCCGTACCTGAAATTTGTTTTGGGGAGGGCTTCTGTTGGCTGGCCCTCGTGACCGTCCACCTGGCGTTGGGGGGGGGGGGATCCGTTTGTCTGCCTAAGGAGCTGGATCTGAAATTTGTTGTAGGGAGGGCTTCTGCTGGCTGGCCCTCGCGACCATCCACCCAGCGGTGGGGGGGCATGTCCGTTTGTCTGCCTAAGGAGCTGGATCTGAAATTTGTTGTAAGGAGGGCTTCTGCTGGCTGGCCCTCGCAACCATCCACCCAGCGGTGGGGGAGGGGCATCCGTTTGTCTGCCTAAGAAGCTGGATCTGAAATTTGTTGTAGGGAGGGCTTCTGCTGGCTGGCCCTCGCGACCATCCACCCAATGGTGGGGGGGTGTCCAATTGTCTGCCTAAGGAGCTGGATCTGAAATTTGTCATAGAAAGGGCTTCTGCTGGCTGGCCCTCGTGATCATCCTCCCAGCGGTGGGGGGGGGCCATCCGTTTTTCTGCCTAAGGAGCAGGATCTGAAATTTGTTGTAGGGAAAGCTTCTGCTAGCTGGCCCTCATGACCATCCACCCGGCAGTGGGGGGGGGGGCCGTCTGTTTGTCTGCTTAAGGAGCTGGATCTGAAATTTGTTGTAGGGAGGACTTCTGCTGGCTGGCCTTCGCAACCGTCCACCCGGCAGTGGGGAGGAGGGCCCGTCCATTTGTCTGCCTAGGGAGCTAGATCTAAAATTTGTTGTAAGGAGGGCTTCTGCTGGCTGGCCCTCATGACCGTCCACCCGGCTGTGGGGGGGCCCACATCTTGCCTATAACAAAAATGTAATCACAACAAACCTGCTAGCTACTGTGTCCACTGAATCTACCACACCTTAGAAGAATGTAATGTGCCAGACAGTTGCAGTGTATGTAACGTAACAGTGGTAATGTAGTCCTGCTTTTAGTGCAACCCTTAGCTATGCCTTATCTGTGTGAGCATTGCAGTGTAGCTATCACACTACTCTTGGGTATAGCTTGTTGTTCTAACCAATAGGATTAGCTTATAGATCTGGCATTACTTTTACATCCAAATCATTCTAGTTACAACACAAAAGTTGAGCATTCGCCACCTGAGTAAAAAATGGATGCTAAGCACCAAAATTTGAATTTCTACATTGTCATTTATTGGACAATCACTGGACATTACACAGACTTGCCCGCTTGACATGTTTCGGATCCACCCAATCCTTTATCAAATCACACCCTAGCTTTTAGCCCTTATAGTGGTTACTCCGTTGATCTTGGTTAATAAAGAAAAATGTGATTCTTGGGCCTTTTTCTCCACAGTAACTGTTTAGGTACTACCCCACAAAGAAGTGATAATAGGCCACTCTCTCAAAGGTTTACTAGCATCACTGTATCCGGTTTAGCTGCAGGGTACCGCACGTGAACAGAAAATAGTTTCCAGCTAGCTATATTTATAGTCATGTGCCTGTAGATTTTCACATATGTTTGTACTGATTTCTTTAATAAAGTGTATTCAATTGAAAAATATATATATTTATAGTAATTCTAACCAATAGACCCCAGAAAATTAGCATTACAGCTGGATTTGATCATAAATTCAGTGACTAATATAAGCGGTTTATGTCAGGGGGTCTAAGAAATAGGTAGTCAGCCATCATTTGTATACAAGAGATGCCTTACCAATTTCTGTGACTCATATTTTTTACATGCCCTAGCTGCTATAAACTGGCAGAGGTTCTACCTGGCCCTGTCAATTTTCACAGCAGATGAAATCTTTAGTCTGCAAGTACTTAAGATTATAATTAAAGAGCTAGTGTACTGTTGGAATTAATTGTAATTTTCAGTTGCAGTCAGCTGTCACTTCTTATATCTCAAGTATTTTTTCTTTTCTGTTCATTCATTAGAAGATTTTCCACCTGGTAGTACTGGCAGGGGAGTAATTATGGGGGGGACAGGGGGCACAAGTCCCCCCAACATTTTAGGTGAGCACATTTGTCACCCCCAACATTCAGGTCATATGCTGTTGCTGCCTGCTGGAGAGCTGGAAGGGACACAGGAGCCTGCTGTTCTGTGGGCGGGGGGTTGGATTTTATTGGTGGGTTGGGTCAGGTCTTGGGAGTGAGAGCCCCAAGAGAGTGCAGTGAGCTATGGCAGCCAGACAGTTAGATGGCGGGGGGACCAGCGCTACACAAGTGGCCTGACCAGAACCAGGAGGAAAAGAGTGAATTATAGCAGGGGGAGAGAGAAAGTGATGGACCACATTGCACCCGGATATAGCATAAGTGCGTGCCACCGTCAATAGCGAGGAGTCGGGAGGAGCGGATGGGAGACTGACTGCTTGTATCAAGGGAAAAAACTGCGGTGCTACCATCGATGTGTTTGCCTGCTTGGTGCTGCTTCACTTCCCCTCTTCTCCTGACTGTGACTGTCATGTCCTGCAACTCCTGCTGCTGCATCTGCCCTCCGATGATGCCTGTGGAGGAGCTGCTGCTTTGCTTTCCAGCCTGGGAGTTGGGGGGAGGCTGGGGTTTTATGGCATGGAATCGAGTGGTTCAGGGCTGTGGGCACCAGTGAGTGACTGTGGGGGTCAGATGGTTGGATCAGTCAGGGCATCAGTCGGTTTGAGCCTGCAGTGGAAGTTTGGAAGGCAGAGCAGAGGACAGGGGAATATGGACTGCTGGAGGCTGCTGCAAGCACTGATGAAGTAACAACTACTGTACCTGGGAGGTAGGACTGACTGGTGTTGCTGCAGTGCAGTGGGTGGGGGTGAGTAGTTATTGGGGGGGCAGCGAGCCAGCAACATCATCATGCCGCAGGGGCATTTACTCACAATGCTGTATGCACAAATTTGCAAAACAAGACACTGGCAAACAAGCAGAGGAGGTGGTGAAAGGGAATTCCAGTTTGCACAGGGCAGTTCTAAACTGGCAGTGGCCACACACCATTGGCCATTTGATTTGGCACCAGTCAGAGTTAGGGAGTGCCTGGGAAAAGAAGCCTGCTGCAACCTGTGAGGCAGTCTCTTCACTGTTGTGTCTGGAGTGGGCCAGTGGCTCTACCAGTAGACTGTGATCAACACAACCAGCAATCAGCACAAAACTGCTCAACTAATAGTCTACAAAAGGCAAGGGTAGGTGATATTTCTGTTTAATTATATTTATTGGTGGTCTGTTCTGCTTTGCTGTGTTGGTTGTGTCTGTACTGTCTACAGTCAGTGTCTGATTTAATGTGCGGTGCTGGCTAGTATCTCTCCTGTGTGACACCTGAGCCTGCCTGTTGCCTGCTTTGGTAGGGGCAGAGATCTGCTGGCTTGGGGGGTGTTATATGGTTAGCCTAGCATGCAACTCCAGTGTTTTCCTCTGTATTACCAAAGTTAAAGTAATTTCAATGGGCTTGCACAACTGGATGAGATGTATGTTTGTGTGACTTCAATGCATTGTGGCTGTTCACCTCTCTCTATCCATGGGATATACCATCCTGTAGGGGGTATGATGCAAGGAACCCTAAAGGAGGGTCCCCCCCATAGGTGCCATGGGAATAATTTCCTTGGCTAAAGGTAGCTTTGGAAAAAGCCCACGGGAAAGAGAGATAAGTCGCTGGAGGAGGAGGGGTGCCTGGTGGGGCAACAAAGAAAACAAATGAGTACTGGCCTGGAGGAGGGCCGTTTAAGGCCTGGTTGGGGAGTGGTTTGTTGCTCTGCCCATTGAACTCCAGCCAGCCCTCAGCCATCAGTTTCAATGGGTTTGCGCAACTGGATGAGATGTATGCTTGTGTGACTTCGGTACATTGTGGCTGTTCACCTCGCTATCCAAGGGATATACCACCCTGTAGGGGTATGATGCAAGGAACCCTAGAGGAGGATTCCCCCCCCCAAAGGTGCCACAGGAATAATTCCTTTTGGCTAAAGGTAACTTAGGAAGAAGCCCAAAAAGAATGCCCAAAAGGGTGTCAAGCATCGAAGAGGCAAGAAATCAGAAAATATTGAGACCGGAAATTAAGGTGAAAGATGTAGATGGAAGGACAGGAGAAGAAAAAGATATGAAGAGGATGATGAATGAAATGAAAGCAGACAAGATGCAGAAGGGCAGACTTCCTAAAGAGAGAGAGGTAATAGCCGGGGCCACCATCCGACTCCATCCTAAACTATGGAACCTAAGGAAACTCCAACTCTATCTAATATTATGACCATTGGCAAGGAGAAGAGGAAAAATAAACCTTTGAGGAGGAAACCTCTGGGGATCCAAGGCCTAGGTCGCCTTCCCTCCAGGCTGAAGGATGTTTTGATTAGTGATGGCTCAGCTACTGCAATTTAGAGTCGAGATCGAGTGAGAAGGAAACATTCCAATTTAGAGGAAGCTCTCGCTCTGTCCTTCTAAATGGACAACTGTTGAGGGTTACGAGCGATGTCTCTGCAACTAGATGCTCAAAAGCAAGAGAGGAGAGAGATGACTGCTAAGGCACTCGGCTGATCAATGCAAGCCTACAAAACAGACTAGGTGAACCAGAGGTGGTCCTGAACGAGAACAGCATAGAGGCTGCCTCTGAACCCACTCGGGCAGCCAAAGGGGCTCTGATGATGAGAGCCCCACCCCTCACAGCTGGACGGCATAAATTCTACATCAAGAGGTGTCGCTGAGATGAGGGATGACTTAAGGTCCACCCAGAGCGAAGACATTCTCACTATGGGCCAGGGAGAGGGACCCTGCTCTGAGCTTTGCATGCTCTAGATGCAGACTGCATGGGTGCAGAGCGAGACCATCGGCTACAGGTTAGCCCCAGGCCAAGCAGCAATGGACACGGAAGGCATGTCTCTGAATGGAGAGCAGTTTGATGAGGTAGCATAAGACCCAATGAGAAGTATGCTTGATTAATCAATGTGAATGAGTAGACCCTAAGATCGGACTGAGTGAAGGAGAACCAGATTCATGTCATGAGATGGCTACCTGTGATTGGGAACTACAGGAGTGCATGCCAACTGGGTCCATTGAGAGGCAAATTAGGAATGGATAGAATTGCATGAAGGTAGGAGCAAGAGTGGCCAGGTGAATCCAGCAGCCGATGGTGAGGTAGGTAGTACCAGGAGGACATCTGAATAGGTTTGATTAGAATGAGGGAATAGGGTCGGAGGAGGAGATGAGTAGGCAGGGTGATATGCTAGAGGGAATATTAGGCGATGTGAATGAGTAGGGTATGGTGGTATAGCAGGATGGCAAGATAGGGAAGCCCCCAAAAGAAAGCAGAGGTCAGAGAAAGAGAGGAACGGAGGATGAAGGGAACGGGAGGAGGAGGAGGGCAAGCACCCACCATGGGGAATTACAGTCTGGGATGAAATTAAGAAAGTGCATCATGGTGTAACCAAGAGCAATGAGTGGCAAAGGCCAGGGAGAGCAGGGGCAGGGACAAATGGCAAATCCCAGAGGAAAGCTGCAGAGCGCACCAGTCAGGCATACAGTCCAGTCGGATTGATAGTCCTATGATGTGAAACAGGATGGGTGGCAATCAGGTTGGGTTGAGGTTGAGGAAAGGAAGGGTTGAAGTATCAGGAAGAAAACGAGGTATAAGGGGAGGTAAGAGGAGACCAGACGAGAACAGACAGTAGGAGTCACAGTCCCCATAGAGAGCAACTGCCACTTTAAAAGGGAGCCGGGAACCAATAAGGGAGATTGGGATCCGAACCACAGGGCAATAACAGTAGATGTGGTCCAAACATCAAGACAGGCCATCAAGAATGAAGTCCTGGAACAGGTACGAGAGGCCAGGAGGTGAGCATCGACCAGGGGGAGAACAGAAGTCAAGAGGAGCGAAGTAAATGCTGTCACCCAGCTCACAGGAACCACCGAGGAGCTCAACAGCACAGTGCACAGGAAGTTGCTGTGGAGAGAACTAAAACAGAAGAGCGAGGCATCCTCTGTAGCAGTGGGGATGAGCACAGTGGGCAAAAGAGACAGAGAGCAAAGGAAGATGGATTGAGGGAGGAGAAGCAGGGAATGTATGAGGGAAAGCTGGGCAGTGGCAACACCAGCACAAACCTGGAAGAGGGAAGGCGACAGAGACAGGAGCAGCAAATGGAGAGAGAGAGAGAAAGAGAGAGAAGGGGAAATGAAACTATGAAAAAGGTACAGGGGAAATGGAGCGAGGAGGAGGGATAGGAGAACCTAGGAGCTACAGACAGCCACTGAGCAGCGAGACAGGAGAAGGAGCACAGGCAACAGAAGGGGGGGCACATAGAGCCACACTGGGGAGGTAGAACTTGCAAAAGGTGCTTCTCAGCATACCAGACCAGGACGGGAACAGGATGGAGGTATGCAAGTGAAAAATGAAGACCGGACTGGAGGAGACTTGGGGAACAGGGTCGGTGGGAGGGAGGGAAAGAGAGCCACAGGCCAGTGGCAGTGAGCAGTAGGATGAACAGCGGGGAAATGGAATGGAGCCGGCAGTCAGAGGTGCTGCTAAAATGCAGTAAACAAAGAAAAGGCAAGAGAACAGGAGAAGAGGTATGAGCATTGCCTCCAGCTGCAGCGAAGAAAATGAATGAGGACTGGCCTGGGGGACGGCCTTTTAAGGCCTGGTTGGGGGAGTGGTTTGTTGCTTTGCCCATTGAACTCCAGCCAGCCCTCAGCCATCAATAGAAAAAAAAATCAAACCCTTACCTGCAGGTGGATCTGGGTGGATGGTTCAAAGGAGTCATTATGGAAAGGAAGTGGGAAGGGAGAAAGAGCTGTAGGGCAAGTTGGGTCTGTGGACCATGGCGATAATGTAGGTAGGGAAAAATGGGCAGACTGGGTAAGCCAAGTGAAGCAGTCCTTATCTGCCATCAAATTTTATGTTTCTGTGTTAAAATGAATTAACAGCTGTGCAAAAAAACAAAAAATAACAAGCATTCGTCCCTGCCAAATGTTTGTCACTTCCATTGTTGTTGTGCCGGTGGGTCCTGCTAGCTTGTGCATATTGTTAGTATATATCTAACCAAAATAGACCAAATGAGATGTAATCTGTTATATGTAATTTGCAATTGGGTTCTGATGTGTTCTGCATTTCCCAGGATAGTAGAGGTGAGATGCAATATCTCGTTTTTTTATTTTATTTATTTTTATTTATTTTTTGTTGACTGGGTGAGGCACACTAGCCATAGAGATGACTATTTGCAGGCACAACCTGGGAGGTTACAAAGTAGAGAATATACAATACAGAGAGAGTACAAAAAATGAGGTAAATAATACAATTTCCCATGATGGCAGAGACAAATAACATAATAGGAAATATAGCCTTGACCTAGTTATACAATGTAATTCTTAGAAAATGCAGGCACATAAAACATTGGCGAGTAGCACTGAGGGTATGTATAATGTAAGGTAAAAACAAACTGTAGCATGAATAGGAGGGAGGGAACAAAGGGAAGATATCCAGCTAAGCAAAAATCCAATGATAAGTGCACACAGTAATGAACAGTAAGGAATGAGTGGCGGTCTGGCGGAGTACGATTTTCAAATAGTAATGGAACCAAACAATGGCAGAGACACACAGTGGTTTAGTACCAGGTAAGTGCAAGCAAAGAAAATGAGCAGAAGGATAAAAGGGAGAGGAACTATTTGGGTAAAGTCAAAATCAACAGAAAGTTTAAGGTAGGAGGACATGTCAGAGAAGCAAAATTAGAAGGGGTTAGGTAATCTGGGCAAGGATAGGGCAGTAGTAAATGGACTAGACAGAGGAGGACCAGGTAGGATCAAAGCACAAGCAAGGGACAGATTTGGTTAGGAAATTTTGCAGCTCCTTTTTAAATATAGCACGAGTCAGCGAGTGACGGATGGCAAGGGAAAGAGAGTTCCAGTGCTTCTAGGCAAAATGAGAGAAAGCACAGGTACCCTTTGAGGTTTTACATTAGTGTTGTCCTGCTTGTATAATGTATTTATGTATTTACTTTCAAAAGTATATTGATAGAAATAATTGTATTTTTCCATAGATAATTTACTTTTTGCTGGGTAACCTAGCACTCGCTATCCGAGGCTGGCTGAGAGTGATGTTGTCCCCCCCCCAACCTTTACACCAAAATTATTCCTCTGAGTACTGGGGTGATGTGTGGAGCAGCACTCTGTCTGAAGGGGAAAAAAAGTCAGTTCTGTTCCTCCCACTACATCTTCAGAAATGAGACCAAACACCTTGAGGCACCACAATTATTGCAGCCTGAGCAGTGATTATCACAAGCTACCAATCAAAATGCAGGAAATTGTGACATCACTAGTAACCAGGGAGAGCTAGTCCCTGCTGCTTCATGTGAAAGTGAAACCTGGCAGTGAGAAACGATTCTCATTGGTTACTAGGGATGTCATAGTCAGTGTGGTCTCAGTGTTGATGTAGTGGGAGGAATAGAACTGAATTTTTTTCCTCCAGAGTGCTGCTCCACACATCACCTCAGTACTGCCAGGTGGAAAATCTTCTAATTAACAAACAGAAATGAAAAAATACTTGAGATGTAAGAAGTGATAGCTGACTACATCTAAAAGTTACAATTAATTGTAGGCAGTTTCCAGGAGTACACTAGCTCTTTAATACACACACACACACACACACTTTGTGAAATACAGGGCAAAAAAGAGAAGCTGCTCCTGGTCTAATCATGAATTAAAATCAACAATGAGTGATAGAGACACTCACAGGGCCAAAGCTAGGCTTACTAAATCACTGCACAATTGGCTGGTTTTCAGACAAAAGAGGAATGATTGCACTAAACTCATCCATGCAGCTAAAGCCTATTATTTTTTTAAGCCTCTGGAAAATAACAGAAAAGACAGACTCATCCAAATTCTGAAAATTAGTTAAAGCTCTAGAAGGGGGGACGGTTTCCACATCTATGACAAAACAGCTTTTAGTTAATAAGCTAATCTCAGATAAACAATTGATAGTAGAATAGCTAAATTCTCATTTCACCTCTGCTGGAGCAGAATTTGATAAAACTGCTTGCTGCTTCCATTCCCTTACCAGACCTAGTGCAAACTAAATGTTATCATGGCACCAAGGTATTCTTTCATTTTCTGACATTCTCTTTCTCACAAGTAGAGTGAAAAGACTCCTCCTGGATTCCAAGAAGAGTGCTGGGGCTGATATCCTAGAACAGTTCCTTGTAAAAACTGGACACTATGTGTTGACCATCCTCCTAAACCATCTCTTTAGTCTCTCCATCAAAACCAATGAGAAACTTGTGCTTGTGAATCAGCACACATAATCCCGCTATTCAAATCAGGCATCCTTAAATAATTATAGGCTGATATCCATCCTCCCCACTACAGACCTGTCAGTTTGTCCTCTGTGGTAGGAAAAGTGATGGAATCACTTCTGAAGGAAAGAATTGTTGAGTACCTAGAGGCCAGTGGGGCACAAGACCCAAGGCAGCATGGGTTCACAGTGGGAAGATCATGTCAGACAAATATAATTGATTTCTTTGACTGGGTGGCCAAAGTAGTAGACCAGAGAGGGGCTGTGGACCTGGCCTACCTAGACTTTAGCAAGGCATTTGACACAGTCCCACACAAAAGATTAGTAGTCAAATTAACCAGCCCTGGAGTGGGTCCCAGGGTGGTAGCCTGCGTAAAACATTGGCTGAACAACAGGACACAGAAGGTATTTGTAAATGGAGT
This sequence comes from Neoceratodus forsteri, assembly GCA_016271365.2. Taxonomy (NCBI): domain Eukaryota; kingdom Metazoa; phylum Chordata; order Ceratodontiformes; family Ceratodontidae; genus Neoceratodus; species Neoceratodus forsteri. Next base: position 1,047,449,886 of record CM057456.1, read on the forward strand.
CCACTTGAAGGAAGAGGGTTACTAGTGGGGAACCGCAGGGTTCAGTACTAGGTCCAGTCCTTTTAATGTCTTTATAAGTGACATTCCAGAGGGACTGAAGGAAAAGTATGCCTTTTGCAGATGACACAAAGATCTGCAACAGGGTTGATTCACAAGGAGGCGGGATGAGAAGGGACTTGGCAAGGTTGGAGGAATGGTCAGAAGTATGGCAGCTTGGATTCAATGCAAAGAAGTGCAAGTAATGCACCTGGGAAACAAAAACCCAGGGGAAGATTACACAAGGGGGAGGTAGTAACAACAACAAAAATGGAAAGGGACCTGGGGTAATCATATCAGATGACCTTAAGGTTGGCAAGCAATGTGAGAAGGTGGTAGAGAGGGCTGGGGGATACTGGGATGTATAGGAAGAGGCATCACCAGCAGAAAACAGGAAGTTGTTATCCCCCTGTACAGACAGTTGGTGAGACCCCATCTGGAGTACTGCGTCCAGTTCTGGAGACCTCATCTCTGCAAGGACATAGACAGCATGGAGGCAGTTCAGAGGAGGGCAACTAAAATGGTTCAGGGTCTGTAAGAGAAGCCATATGAGGAGAGGTTAAAGGAGCTTAATATGCATACCCTTAAGGAAAGGAGGGAGAGGGGGGACATGATAGAAACTTTTAAGTACCTCAGTGGAATCAACAAAATCCAAGAGGGTAGCATCTTTCAGAAAAAGAGATGTGCAAGAACAAGGGGACACAATTTGAAGATAGAGGGGACAGCTCAGGGGCAATGTGAGGAAGTATTTTTTCACAGAGAGGGTGGTGGACACATGGAACCGCCTTCCTGAGGAGGTTGTGGGGTCTAAAACTTCGGGAGAATTCAAGAATGCATGGGACAGACATGCTGCAATTTTTTTGGGGGGTAGGAAGAACTAGGCTGTGGTTAAATAGGATCTGCAGCTTATCCTGTAGGAAGGGAAATGGGCAGACTAGGAGGGCCAAGCGGTCCTTATCTGCCAGCAAAGTCTATGTTTCTCTGTTTCTTCCTGTCCTGGCCAAGCTACAAAAACAAACTGGTGAGTGATCAGTTACAAGACTATCTCAGTCACTTCAATATTATTACTCCTGCACAGTTAGGTTTCAGAACTATGAATAGCACCTTGACAGCCCTGGTTAAGGTCTCCAACAACCGGATCACTGTTCTTAACCAGAAGCTTACAAATGCTGCCATATTCTTGTATCTCAGTAAGGTCTTTGATGTGGTTGACCATAACACCTTGTTCTATAAACTTGAAAGAATAGGTATTAGTCATAAGGTTGTATCTTGGTTTATGAATTATTTATCAGGTCATTGACAGCAATTAAAACTGGAAAGGTTCTCATCCTCGTGCACTCACGTATGTAAGGGAGTTCCACAAGGCTCTATATTAGGGCCACTCTTATTTATGATCTACACTAATGACTTTGGGGCAAATATTGAGAATGTTAACTTACACTGTTATGCAGGTAATACCCTATTGTGTGTCACTAGACCCACTTTAACTGCTGTCATGAATGACCTCTAGGCTATTTTGAACACATTGAGCTCTACTGCTCCTCAATGCATCCAAAATGAAGTTCATGGTGTTCACCCCCAGTAGTAAACAGCATCTGGATGCTTCCCCTCCCAGCATTAACACCTTGTTGGAAGACAAGTTGGAGCTTGTGGACTCATTTAAATACCTTTTTTCCTTTGGCTGGATAGTAACCTATCCTTAAATAAACATATAAACAGTCTTTATGAGATACTCTGCCCCAGACTAGGCTTCTATTTTAGAAATAAATTATGTTTCTCTGCTGAGGCAAAGAAACATTAGTACAAGCTAAATTCCTGCCACTACTCAACTATGGTGACCTTTTCTACTGAAGTGCAGCTACTATATACCTAACCAAAATGGATGTTCTCTACCACAGAGCACTTCAGTTTATAACTGGTTTATCATCTAGAACCCACCATTATTATAAGGGCAAGGTCATGCCCCTATAGTTAGGGTTGAGTAGCTTGATTCATATTAAACCTCAAATATTGCACTTCAATGAATTTGCAACCAATCAATGGATTTGTATCAAAGTTGGTCTGTGCTGTCCTGTGGGGTAGATCTCTTGATGTGGCAATTTACATTCCGGATAGATGTGCGAAATTCTGAAATACAGATAGTTTCAAAAAGTAAAACCTCACCGCTTTTTGAGGTTTTTTCCTCATCACCTTGCACCCAGATGGTGTGGAATTTTGGTGTGGTTTATTTTGTGGTAGAAAGAACTTGGGTAACAAGACTGCCAGCATTAGTTTGGTGCAAAAATATTAAACTGTTGTAAATTATTATGTTTTTAAGTTCCTATTATTTCCAATGAGAAGTTCATTCTTCAGGATAGAGGTAAAAAGTTCAACAAAGGATTTGATCTCTTGAAAGAGGATTCAATGTCATGACAGCATTTTCTTTTTTTTGTGAGAATAAAATCCTATTTCATGAGGAAATAAATCCTTTTTTGTGAGCCGCCATCTTGTTTTCCATTTTTTTAAAAAAAAATTTGAAAACTCACAAAAATGAAGTAATACAGAGACACCAGTTCATGTATCTTGATCATTTGAACTCCATTAGGTGGATTCCAAAGTTATTTGATGGAAAAACAACCTTGGAAGATGTTTTTTTTAGCATTTTTAATCCTTTTTTGTTACTCACTTAGTTCCTTTTTCACAAGCCGATTTCTTATTCATGAGCTGATTCCTTTTTCATGAGCTCACGATAAAGGATTCCCTTTTTGTGAACCGATTCCTTTTTTGTTAGTGCAAAATTTGAGGATTAACATTAAACAATGTATTTCAATGGAGGTTTCAACTTTGGTGCATAACGTTTCCATTTCTTAACATTTTGACACCAAATTTTCAATGTAGCCTTTTGAGGACCCCGCCTCATGAACAATATGACTGTCATTATGCAACTCCTGCCCGAAATGTGATTTCATGGTCACTTGGTGAATTCACCTTTCTGGCAGGATTTGCACATTTATTCTGCTCTTGTTCATGAGGTGGGGTCATAAGAAGTCTATATTGAACATTTGGGGTCAAAATATGAAAAAATGCCAAAGCTATGATCATTCATTGCAATTTTGCTATGCACACTTTGGACATTTTTAATATTTTGACCCCAGATTTTTAACATAGCCTTCTTATTACTCCACCTCATGTAAGTCAAAGCTGTCATTTTTCAAATCCTGGCCAAAATGTGTTTTCACATCTGTGGCATGGAATGGCATTGCACTTGCCAGGAGGCAGTATAACACAGTGGTTTAAGGCTCTGAGCTGCAAACCTGGAGACCTGAGTTTGAATCCCTCAGCCTCCACTTACATACTGTGTGACCCTGAGCAAGTCACTTAACTTCCTTGTGCTCCCAGGTCACACCTGTAAACAAGCTTCAGCTTAGTGTGTCTCTCTCCTAGTTAACAGAGAAAACCTTGCAGAGAATTATGTTTTGATGGGGATTCGAAAATTTTCTGTACCAGGTACATGAGGTGGGGTAATAAGATGGCTATGCTGACAATGTGGTCACTGTTGTCCAATAAATGGAAGTGCAGGACCCGCGAAGGGCTCTGTGCTTCTACAGTTACATACATATATGCATCTATGAAGGGATGGGAATGCAGGGCCCAGAGGGTCATGTGCTCCAACAGGAAAATAAGGATACGATTATACTATCTCAAAAAGTAAGGAAATTAGTTGAAAAAACTCTGTTAATGCATCAATTAGGGTTAAAGTGACAAAAGTAGGGAAATATGGCATTACCTCCACTCTGCAGACACTGACAGGCCTTGGGGTTGTCAGCCCTAATGCTCATCCCATTCTTCTATACTGTACCCATCTCAGCTTATTTACTTATGGAATGGGTGAGTGTTAGGGCTGACAACCCAAAAGCACACCCTGATGCCTGTCGGTGTCTACAGGGTCGGGGTGGGGCATTAGGGTTGGAAACCCTAATGCCACATTTCCCTACTTTTGTTGCTTTAACCCTAACTGATGCATTAACTGAGTTTTTTGCAACTAATATCCTTTATACAGCTGTTGGATGGCTGTCCCTTACTAATAAGGAGGTTGAGAAACCTGTGTATCTGTATGTACGAGGCCCTTCAAAACACATTGCCTCAATACATCACAGCCCTTCTTAAAAGATCTGCATGGCTGTACAACCTAAGGAGAAATGCCCACCTTGATGTCCCTGGGCATTTGTCTCACTGTGGCAAAATGGCTTCCAGCTTGCTAGCCCCCGCTCTCTGAAACATGTTACAAGAATTTCTTAAACTTAGCTTGCTAACTAGCCTCAACTGTGTCACAATGCTCCTAGGAAGTCACTGCACAGAAAAGTGTGAATGTAGATAAAAAGTTTCTGTTTTGAAAAAGTCTGATTGTCTCACGATGGCACTTGTCACTGTTTACTCAAAACTCTTCCACCATATTGTTGCTGTACATTATTATTTACATGTCGGTATTAATGTTTATATGATCCTTTGTTAAATGTAAACTTTAATTGTCACCCATAGAACCCATGTAATTCATTATGTTAAGTGTAAATATTAACTGTCACCCTTAGAACCCATGGTTTTCAGTATGTTTTGATTTCACTGTACTATCTAACTGTCCTAACCAGTACCTCCTTGTAGATGAGCACTGCTCAACAGAGCCTTTTCTTGGTAAAAGAAATAAATGCAAATACAAAGAAGGATGGAATGGGAAGCAATGGAGATAAGGCAGGGTCATCACGTATCCCAACAAAAGTCTGCACTGGAGTTTGGACAAGCTGGCACCAGCCTGATATCACAGTCAGTACATAGCCTGGTTACACTCTAATTCAATCTGACTAAGAGTGGTAGAAAATACAGAGATTCGGTGTAAGGACTGAAGAACTGAACCTATACCATGATGTTTCACAATCCTTGGATCTGTGTAACAAGTGTAACTGAACTTCTACAGTTTATTCACCAGTAAAAGGACAAGTGCTAGAAACTTCTGTGTCTGTGGGTTATTTACTCTAAATACCAGATAGGGTTTTTGTTGTGTCCTGGGGAACTCCAGGCCTGGGCATGTGTATAGTGACAGTATCATAGTGCAAAGGAAGCCCCAGACATGGGAGGTTCACTGGGCCATCCAACCCCCCCTCCCAATGAGAAAAAGAGAGAGAGATACCAAGGGGGGGGGTGTACATGCAGAGGCAACATGCTTAGAATAGTAAGAGTCAAGGAGAACACCCAGATATATAAACCAAGTCATTTATTCAACAGGAAGGCCAGCGGGATCATATATTAAAGAAATGGATTTGCTCACATTACACATGTTAAGTTTATCTGATTCCATCCTGTTTGGCATGGATCAAGGCCGTATCACCTCTGCCATCTTTGTTGACTTGGCCAAACCTTTCAACACTGTTTCACACCCTCTTCTCCTCAATAAACTTGCAGCAGCTGGTCTCTCAGAGTCTACCACTAACTGGTTTTGTTCCTACCTTGTGGGTAAGTCCCAATCAGTCAGGATTGCTGACTCCATCTCTCTCCCCCCCTTCCCATCCACACCAATGTCCCTCAAGGTTCTATGCTTGGACCAATTCTTTTCTCCATTTTTCTGAATGACTTACCTGCTGCCTGCTCAACAGCTGGTATCCACATGTACGCTGATGATACTGTCTTATTTACCACTGGTACCTCCCCCTCTTTTGTGATGACAAGCCTCCAGTTGGCTTTCAATAATGTCCAGAGCTGGTTTCACACAAGTCAATTTTCCCTCAATGCCAAAAAGACAGTCTCCATGACTTTTGGCACCAGGCAGAGGCTAGCCAGGCTTACAGCCCTCCTTACCTTTCACACCCTTGAGTGGTCCCCTTTGCAGGATGTCTCCAGTTTTAAATATCTTGGGTTCTGGCTAGACTAGAATCTAGATTTTGATGGACATGTGGATGCTATCCACAAAAAATGAAACCCCAAACTTGGTGTTCTGTACAGACACTGTGGCTGCATCCCCTTCAACCCCACCATGAGATTGTCCAGAGGATGATCCTCCCAATCTTTGACTTTGGAGACATAGTTTACAGTGTTGTTCCTAAGACCACCCTCACCAGACTGGACACCCTTTTCAACTCCTTCTGTTGCTTTGCCCTAAACTGTCCCCCACATACACATCACTGTGACCTTTACTCCACCCTCTCCTTCCCTCCTCTTGGAGATAGATACCTTGCCCATTGTGCCACATTAGTTGGAAAGTTCTGGCTTGGCTCCCTTCTACCATACCTAAATGCCCTCCTCTCTAACCCCTCTTCTCCTACCTACACCCTCCTTAACTCCCCTTAAAGGACTCTTGCCCTCCCTGTCCGTACTTCAACTTCAGGATGGGCTGCCCTCTCCTGCCATTTCCCAAATATCTGGAACACCCTCCCTTTAAATATCTGCTTTGCCCTGTCCTCTAACTTGCTGTGATATCTTCTCCATAACCACAATTCCCCCTCCTGCTCCTGATGTTGAACTCATGTCTTTCCCTATAACTCATTTCTCTGAATTCTTCACCTTCTCCCCCTTAATCCCTTACCCTCTTCCCTATGTTTTTTTCTTTCCCCTTTTTTATTCTATATCACTCTCTCCTCCAATTCCTCCACCTCATTAAATAGACTCTTCCCCATTTACTGGCTAAGTGGGCTTCGTGTTGTGTACTCAATTGTGTGGTTCTGCCCCTGAGTATCACAGTTTCCGCCTTTAACATGTAGTGTATATATTTTGTCCTTAGTATTACTGACTTTCAGTGTGTCATTATAATTGTTTATTAGCTGCACTTTGAGTTTGTTTATTGCTCTTTGCATTTTAATTTTTGTCTTATGTACAATTTTCATATTTATTTTAGCTCTTTATCGTACTTCATATTCTGAATGCATCCCATTTTCTTCTTTCCCCCAGGACACATCTGGAAATGAGCTATTGCAGCTCTGCATGTCTTTCCTGGTGAAACTTTTTCAAATAAATAAATAAATCCCCAGATAACATTGCTTAGCCTTTTTTGTATTAAGAACCAAACAGTTTTGGGAAGGTCAACTGCACATACAGAGAGCATCATTTTTTACTGTAAAAGAAACACCTGATAAAGCTTTACAACTAAAATATATAATTAGATCATCAGCATGAAATATAGTATTGCTAAAGAAACAAACAACAGAAAGGGCACACCCCCTACCGATGATTAATCCCCTTTTTCAATCCCCTCCCCCCGGCCCCATGACACAGCTGGAACATACCTTTTGCTCAACTCTGCTGCCACCTGCTGGCTGCTGTCTAATTCACTCAACTATAGTCCCTTTGGATGTACAAGTCACAGTATTGTTATTGTGAAATATTGATACTGTGACTTGTACAGCCAAAGGGGCTGTACTTGCAAGAATGAGACAACAGCTCACCAGCAATGATGGTGAACAGAGGGAACTTGCTGGCCACTGTCTCAGAGCCTGGGAGTCAGTAAGGGGGATTAGCACCAGAAAGGGGGACCAGTAGACTGTCAGGGACAGTAGTAATACTTTATACTGCTTGTATAGTGATTGGATGTGAGGGGGCACTAGACTACCAGGGACAGGAGAAATAATTTAAACTATTGAAACATAGATCTGGAATTAGGTAGGGGAAGGGGGACCTGGCATTTGTTTTATTTTTGAATGCTGGTAACAAGGCACCAGAGCTGCCGGGCAGAGGAAGCACACAACACAGGTCCCTCCACACAGATCCAATGAGCAAATGGTTGTGCCTCACTACTGAATGAGATTGTAATGACAAGCAAATTACCTCTCAGTACCTTGCATGGGTACAAAGGTCATTTGCATGGTAATATTTGAATCTAGCAAGTTAGTACAAGAGCACTATTTGGGATGACCAAACTATGCTTGCATCTGGAAAGCCCTATCTTAAGTACAGTATACCTGTCTAAGGGGCTTATGGTTTGTGTTGAGAGCACCAGTTAGGGCCTTCATTAGGACTGTGATCTAAGGGTCTATATTCAAACAACTTTAGTACACTAACACTCTGCGTCAGACTTGTTTGAATATAGCAAATGTAGAGCATTGTGCTAATTTTTGAGCAGCTAGGGCCTTAGCAAGGAGCAAACCCAGTCTTTCGAATATGGGGCCCAAAGTCCATAAACCTGAGCAAGGCAGTGCTGGTGCCATGACACTTTTGAAACCCCTGCCTTTTGAGTGCAAGTAAGTTATACTTAGATAAATATTAATTTCATTTTAAAGCTGTCACTCTTTCCAAAAGCTCACAAAGAGGGGGCTAAAAAGGATATACAGTGGTCATTTTCAATGAGCACAACATTACCTCTTTAAAGCACAGGAACCACGCTGGCCGATTTTCAGCAAGATGGCAAGGTACTGTAGAAGCAATCCAAAATAAATAAAAAATCTTAGGACCGTGAATCAAGGCCATCACACTGCCTACCCCTCATTTAGATGAAAGAGGGAGCAAAAGCCTGCATGGATCAGCTGGTGAAATGGCTTTGACATTATAATGAAGGTACTTAACTGAACATGAGTAGATTGAGGAGAACAAGCCCTATCAGACAAATTTGTGGTAAGCAGCTGTTCTGGGTAAGTAATCCTGGCATTGTAATTAGAATAATCTGTTAATTTATTATTAAAAAGAGTAGCAATGAGAATTTGAGCACTATTGACTAACTACATCTTCCCCTATTTAAAAATAGAATCCGAAGTGGGACCATTCATAGAATACCATGCAATCTGTTTTATGTGTAATGCACATTGCAATTCTAGTTAATTAAAATACCTTTAATAACTTATTCTTCATATTACTCATGCACATACTTGCACTGTAGGGTTTGTAATATTGCTCCTGTAATACACCTCGGTATTTTCCAGTGGGTTCGGTCAGTCTCAGGGTTAATTTGGTCACTTTTTTGAGTGAATGCTGCCAGTTGTTCATCCACATCATCCCAGACTGTCTGAGGTGGTTTCACAAAACACAGATCACTGCAGCTGGGAATGGAGTGCTGTGCATTGTATTATCATCTATGCCCTCGTGTGGCAGGATGTGAGAATAGGAAAAGACAGTTTTGTTTTAATGCTGTATGACCCAACTTGGATGTATTGGTGACTACAGAATGATGCCTCTAGTATTGGACTTGGAGCAATACTGAGTAAAGAGGCAAGTCTAATATTCACTTTTCTGAGTTATTTATATTGCTTTTTTAGCATGTTAATTGTTGTATTATTTCTCTTTTAATGTAGACGTGATCTGAGCCTAGAGGTTAGAGCTCCAAGCCCCTGATGACCCAGCAGTCCTGGATTTGAATCCCACAACTGCCCATTCAAATTTGTGTGATCCTTAGCAAGTCACTAAACCTTCCTTTGCTCTTGGGTCATGCATCAAAAGGAGCTTGGGCTCTGTGTGCCTTTCCTAGAAAAAAAAGTCCAAAATAATAAAAACTAAAAAAATAAATAAATATAACTCTACTACTATTACTTCTTCTATTATACTACAACTACTACTAGGTGAAAGGTGGACATGAACACACTGGGTCTGGTTTCCAAAGGGAAAACTATGACTCAAGGTGCCTGCACCTAACAGGGATGACACAAGTGGCACCTTGCATCATAGTTTGTGGCAATTCTGATTTTCAAACACCAGCTGCAGTGACATCGAGATGCTCGCCCTGCACCACCATTGTGGCAAAAGCGCTCCTGTGCCAGGTCGCAAGGGAGCTTGTGCAAAAGTGCTCCTGCACCATCCCCTTTTTTGGGAGTTTGCAAGCCCTGCTGTGGATGCAGCAAGGGGGTCTACTTAGATCAGCCAAGAGGTGGTCTAAGTGGACTTGCTCCAGTGCCACACACTGTGTTGATGGGGGGGGGGTTATGAAAGTGGGGGTCTGGGGGCAGAAGGAGCACAGGTATGTCCTAGGACTGTAGCTGATAAAAGTTTTTGTAGCAGGTGTTTAGGTTTGCTATGTGCGTAGATATATGGAATAGCAAACAGTGCTGTGTACATTAACTATTTATTTATTTATTTAAGTCTAGGATTACAATTACCTTTGAGCCAGAGGCTCTTTTACAAATGTTCCACGTCAGTTTGAAGACAGTACAACAAATCGAGGCAATGCAAGATAATACAGTAATACATCAACCAGAGGGTGGTATACATAGGATAGAGTCATTTACAAACAATTCCTTAGGGGAGTAGGCAAAACAATGTTGGTATACACAGGTCAAGGGCAAAAAAGGCTTGGTTTTGCTACAACATTACATGGCCATGCACAGTAATACAGTACATACAGCAAATTAACAGGCGGTATACACTGGATAAAAGACATTGACCAACAATTTCTAGAGGAAGAGACAAGCAGTATCGGTAAGCGCAGGTCAAGGGTAAAAGGGTGTTTGCTACAACATTACAATACAAGGTAGGACGGGGGGGATATGAGCTGCCAGTGGCATTGTCGTAGAACTCAGAGAAGTGCGGGGGGTGGTAAAGGTGGGGAAGGGAGGAGTGAGGGGGACGTGGGGGGAGGAGGAGTCAAGGGCAGAGTGGTAAGTGCAAAGGTTGGGTGATTAGGCAGCATTGAAGGGTAGCTAGGGTTGCTGGCTAGATATGGCAGTCGCAGGTACTGGAGGCAGAGAGCGAGAGGTGGAGCTTAGTTTTGAAAGGGCCAAGCTTGATGATGGAGGCGATTTCATCACTTAGATTATTTAACCAGTTTGGTGCTATGTGGGCAAACGAGCATTGTCCCATAGAAGTTCTGCAGTCGGGGGTCAGCAGGAGGTGAACATTGGATCCCCTTGTATGGCGGGGTTAGTATTTGGACTGAGGAGGGCTAGGACACCCGGGGGGGGCAAGACCCAAGGTTATCCTCTTGGCCATGATGCAGGATTGGTATTTTATATGGTTTGATAGTTGTAGCCATCCAGATTGGGCGTAGAGGTCGCAGATGTGGGTTAGGCGGTAGGCACCAGTTAGAGGATGACAGGCTTTGTTTAGGGCAGTTGGGATGCACCTGAGTGCTGTTGGGGTGGCAGACTATGGCGACCATATAAGTGGCTATTGGGTGGCTGGGAAATCATTACATTTTAAAAGCTGATATTATCTGCACTCGATATTGGTAGCCTACAATCAGCCAACCTGATGGTAACTGTACCTAGGAGGTGTCGTAGCAACAGCAGACATGACAGGGAGTGGTGGGGGGATTGGTAGATCAAAAAAGGCTAGTCAGAAGGGTGCCCTCTGTCACCACAACACCTCCTAGGTACAGTTGCCATCACATTGGCTGATTGTAGGCTACCAATATTGAGTGTAGATAATATCAGCTTTTAAAATGGAATAATTTTCCAGCCACCTGAGAGCCACATACAGTATTTGGTTGCCATAGCACTGTTTGGTATTCCATATATCCACACACATAGCGAACCTAAACACCAGCTTCCAAAACTTTTAACAGCCACAGTCCTTGAGCACCCCTGTGCCCCTTCTGCCCCCAGACCCTTCCTGGCATGCATGTTTCTCCCCCCAAACCATCCCAGCCCCTCTACTGTTGCGGGGGCCTGGATACCTGTGGCACTTCCTGCAGGTACGCCAATTGTTTGGCACAAGCCAGCGGGTGCAGCAACTCCTGGGTTTTTGGTACTGGGACCCCTGATTTTCCATAATTGGGCACAGGTTCCTGGGCAAACCCGGAGTTCACCACAGCCCTAGATTGTGGCACTCTATGGGCTCTTTGAAAATCCAGCCCACTGTATCCTTTCCTTCTTGAACTCTTTCAGAGATGGAAAGAAGACATTCTGTGGATGAACATGAAGCCATTGTCTATGATGTCAGTCAGTACTGTGTCATCAATGATGCTGACAGCTCCACCCCCTTTGGTCACACATGCAGAGTGCTACTCCAGTTAGTCAGCTGACTAAGTATGCTACAAAAATGCTCATTGTGGGTTGGGGATTAATTAGCATGCTTTTTTTGGTCTACCAATCCCCCAAAATCTGGATCAGGGTCAGGAGAGGGGCCACTATTGAACAGGAATATTTTGGGTCCAGGGGAACTGGATTGGGGGGTGTTCTAAAAAACACAGTTGCAATATTTTTCTTTAAATCTGTCTATTGGAGGATGAGGAAAAGGTGAAGGGAAAGAAGTTGCTGAGATGGGGAAAGGGGTAGCCACAGGACCAGGTCTGCCCACCTATAGAGGAATAGAGATATTTTTTGTGTGTCCCAAATATTTTTCCCTGAATAGGAAAAATGTATTGGTACCCAGATCAAAGTACAAAGAATCCCTATTATTCATGGTATTCAGGAATTGATATTCAGTTCTTGGGCATCCTTAATTGTATTGTGGCCAAATCCAATAATAAAAAACCTTCACATATGTAAATGAGAAGAGAAAGACACACAATACTGTCAGTCCACTATGGGATCAGGAAAAAGGAGCGATAATTACAATTACCTAATGGCTAAAACAGATACTCAAACTTGATTTGGTTAACAGCCATGGGGGCATCCCTGCATATACCCACAGAGAAAAAAAAAAGACCTGCCAGCAGCCTTTTAGCTTACCTTCATAGTACTCTACCCTCTTTCCTTGTACATAATGGGCCCTGTGCACTAATGAGTGGAGTGGCTATGCACCACACATCTGTGGCACATAGACACTCCACACCCATTGCACCCCTCGCACGGGATGCACCTAGGGGGGGGTTGCGCAGCACCTATACACCTGATCCCCTGGTTGTGCAGAGAGCAATGCACCAGGGGAGGGCAGGGGGTGGGCTGGCACTATGCACCATGCACTAAGGCATATAGCGCCATCTGCAGGGGTCATAGCAGCGTGCAGGATACACAGGGGGGACCCTGCCATAACAGTGATACATGGCCAGTGCCACACAAGTACAGGATTCCCTCCAGTCCTGGGAGCATGATGACAACACCCTCCTCCCACACACCAAGAAACCGACTCGGCAGCATTGAGGATGCCCCTCAGGATGTAACCCCACAACCCCACATAAGTCATGGTGGTGCTGCCCCCCCCCCCGTATGCTAAGAGCCATGCTGGGGCCATATCCCGGTGACAGTGCATGGGGACTGGGGGCGGTCATGTAGGCGCAGCCACATGGGGGCATAGTACAACTCTGTGCCACCCGCAGGACCATGATCAGGGTCGTGGGTTGGGCATCCACAGATGACCTGGCCAGGGTGCTGCATGATGGGGTGGGGGGAGCATGACTACAGGGTCGGGGCTGTGGTGGGGGTGCATCCAGGCAGGGGGTAGTGTTTCCACAGGAGGGGGACATCTGAGTGGCTGGGCAGGCACACCAGCAGGGGCTGGTACCTGCAGAAGGGGGGACCACCAGATGATGGGCATGACCACCCAGGACCATGTACTGATGGTCTATATGCACTGTCCTGAACCCGCACCATGCCACACAGGAGATCCACTGTGGGACCCAGGTCAGGCATTCAATTGGGCACCCTCCTGGGTCCGCTACTCTGCCCCCACCCACCCCACGTAAATTTGCACACCAGGGGGCTGGGCCATGGACAGGTGACTGGCGGTCATGAATGCCACCGGGTGTGCATCTGTTCAAAGGTGCAGAGCTCCAAGGGGTGGGATATGCACCTCTGGCATGTACTTTCCACCCATTAGTGCATAGGGACCAATATGACTACCCTGGCATTCATTCCTTACAACAGTGTTTTAAAAATGACTTAGAATTTGCCAGTACAACTACTGCTGCACATCTTGGCCAGTCCCAGGTTTCTAACACACCTTGCCTGCTGCTGCACCTTCAAGCTCTGGCTCCCTCCCAGAACAAGAACAAGCTGGCCAGCTTCCACAGACACATGGAAGCATAGACAATGATGGCAGAAAGAGACCAATGGTCCATCCAGTCTGCCCATAACATACTCTGAGACCTTTTGTCAATTTGGGTTTTTTGTCCAAACTATCCATCCCCTTGCTCCCTGTCTTACTACTACCCCCTGAGTAACTACCAAGCCTTTAACTCTGTTCCAACTGTGCTTGAAGCTCATTATTAGTTTTGACACCCACCACCTCCACTGGCAGACTGTTCCATTGTTCAACCACACTGTATAAAACAAAACGTTCTCACTTCCCTCATAAACCTTCCCCAGTCCATTTCCACTCGTGTCTTCATGTTCTAGTTATTCTACTCCTGTTCACCTTGGTTCATTCCTTTCAGGAACTTGATGGTCTTATCAAATTACCCTGCTCTCTTCTGGCCTCGAGCAAGTACATTTTCAGTGCCCAAAACCAGTCCTCATAGGATCCGTCCTGCTGGCCCTGATTCGTTTTGGTTACCTTATGCTGCATCATCTACAGCCTGTCCTTATCTTTGCTTAGGTGAGAAATCCAGAACTGGGCACAGTACTCCAGGTGTGGCCTCACCAATGACCTATAGAGAGGCAGCAATACCTTCTTCCTTCTGTCAGAACCCCTCCCATTATGCCCCAGCATCCTGTTTGCCTTATTGTAGGCATTTGTACACTGGATAAATTCTTTAAGAGAGTTCACTTGTGATGATTCCTACAGTAGGTCCCTTTCCTCATAAGTTAATGCCCACCTTAACCTCTCCCATCCAATACTTCATTCTGGGGTTCTAGTAGTAGCAGTAAAAATTTATTCTGTAATTATGTAATGTAATTTCAGAAAAGGATAGCCCAATTGAGCTAAGGCTCATTTACAATGGGATCCGACGGTACAAAGGTTTCACATTTTAAAATATTATGCACAAACATACAAATAGTACAAATACAAAGTCAAATCCAATAATCACGCAATAATTTAGACAACTTAATCACAACAAGCTTTTGGCAGCTCAGCAGTATTTATAATCCATGTTTTTGTGGAGCTCCAAGATATGGTTCCTGTTTGCGATCTCAACTGCCCTGGTAAATTGTTCCATAATTTAGGACCCATACAGATGACGTTTGAATTACTCTTCACAGTTTTCATGACTGGTACTGTATATTCAACAGCCCCTGCTGCATGTAGGTCTTTCTTTACATTTCTCACCCTTACCAACTCTAACAAATAAACAGATATTCTCTTATGGTAACATTTGTAAATTAGATTGATCATATGAAGATTTCAATGCTCTGTTAATTCAGTCCAGCTTAGGGCTCTATAAAATGCACAGTGGTGCATGCCCAGAGGATCATCCAAGATGTACTGCACATACCTATTATATGCTACATCCAGTTCGCACAGCACCCCCGAACGCACCCCCATATACAACATACTCATAATCGAAAAGGGGAATTAGGTTCACTATTTGTAATCTAGTATGTAATGGGATGCAATTTTTATGCTTACACAGAACTCCTAATTTCTTATTTAGCTTCCTAATTAAGGAGTCTATTTATTTATTTCAAAGTTTGTGACCAGAAGAAGGACACTGAGCCACGGGTCGTTTCCAGGTGCGACCGGGGGGGGTAAGGGAAGGGGAATATTTGTACAGATGTAAAGTGACTTACAAAAGCAGACTAAGCTGTTGGTGGTATTTTAGTGAATGGGGGAATCTGGCCAGGACACCAAGGAAATTCCCCTACTGAGCTGTAGGGGGAACCCTTGTCCATTGCTTGGATGGCCAGTTCAGGTGAAGCAATGGATGGTGAGGATGTGGTAGAAACAGGGAAGTGAGTTTTTGTCTCCAATGATTGTGGAACAAGAAGCTCACAGTATGCTGGAAATGGTTATGGATGAAGTGATGGAACAAAAAGATGGAGAGGTATTTGTCTCTTCAAAGGATTTGTCAAAAACTGTGTGTGAAGAATCTGAAGTCCCTGTGCTGGGTATTAATGTGGATTACAAGGAAAAAATGCTGCTTGAATTAGAAGAAGTAGAGTGAAGACATGCCGAATGGAAAGCGCTGTTATGCGCTGAAATCGCAAAACTCCAGGTAAAGACCACGCCTGACACTGGGTGCGGTCACTCAGTTACGAGTTCTGGATCAGAAGACACTGCTGCTAGTGTGGCAAGCAAGGAGGGGAGACAGTCAGTCTCCCTACAGGTACATCCTTCTTTTGAGTGTATGGAAAATGTTAAAAACAGAGATCTGGCTGGCAGTAAAATCTCATTTAGCGAGTGCCAAAAGCCGAGCATCTGTGACCCAAAATATCTGGTCAGCGAGGGTACTGTGTTTGCGAGTGTGAATCAGGATAAACTTGGTACTGGCACACATGCAAGTGCTGAAATAATAGAACAAGATGGTCTAAGTGTAGAAAGGGGGGTACTGGACTAAACACAATAGAGACAGTAAGGATTGTCCTGGACCTATTAAGTTTGTCTCTAAAGGGCTTTCTCATGAGGACGCTACAGTATTCTCATTTTCAGCTAGGCATCAAGCACTTGCTAAAGTACAGGATGACAACAAGACTAAAGGAGCTGCTTTAGTTATGGCTAACAGGAATGTAGACGATACTGAGCCTCAGGGGAAAGGAAACAGGAATCAAATGGGGAAAAAATAAAGGTACAGAAAGACGTTCTTCATGTACTACTGTGGCTGCTATTTCACGAGCCTTTGCAATACAACCTGTGTCTGCAGACCCCTTTCATGCATGGTCTCCTGAAAAAGCATTGAAGGTGGCTGGATGGACTAAATTGAGTGATGGCCAGTGGCTTTCTGACCCTGATTGGAACGAGCCCCTAACCCCAACTAACCCAGAATGGCGACCTCAGGGCCAGGCTACTGGAAGTGAACCAGATTTACAGAAGACCCTAAAATTAACATTGAATGGTGTGAAGGTTGGAGATGTATGCAAGGCTGATAAACCTCAAAATGAGGTTGCACAGCCCATAGCAGTAGGCCCTGAACTTGGAGATAAATAGAGGATGTCGATTGGGCCTATTTCTCAGACTGAAGGTCCTGTAGAAGGTAGAAATGATGTTACAGAGGAGAATGTACCCCTTCCCCACAAAAAAACCTTTTGTCAGATTTGTTTGCAAAATCAAAGAAAGAAGCTGCTCGATGTCGAAACACTGTCTGAATTCATTACAAGGGTGGCCTAGACTTTAGCCCGGACAGACAATATGTTGGAAAACTCCTGCTTAAAGATTCCCTTCATTTCTCTCCACAGGTAGTGTTCGCATTTATTAACATCTCTGGGAAAGACAATTATGGCATTAGTTTTTGGTCTTCTTCTCAATTACATCTGTTTTGGCAACGCTATAACCTACTGAAGTTTTCTCCTTTGTGGTCCCCTTTTTTGGTTATCCCACTGACCAAGCCCCTCATCAAATTTGTAACGATTATGTTCCGCAATGAAGGGGTGCATGTAGAGGATATTTCCTATTGGCTATCACAAAAGTGCAACATTTTAAGTGAACCTAAAGCCCTGTTGGATTCAGAGCAGTTCTGGATGGGAGGGTGGAAATATAAGGTGAAATTAAAGCTGGAGAATGGTGTTATTGAGCATATTCCAAACTCCTTATTGTTGGGTAGAGACCGATGGGGGTGTTTTTATTCTGGGCAGCCACGTGCATGCTATAGGTGTGGATCTCGTACACACCTTTCAAGGACCTGTGATACCCCCCAGTGTGACAATTGTGGGGAGGTAAGCCATGTGAGGATACAATGTATTAGCTTAACTTGGTGTGATCTATGTGAGGAATCTGCCCACACATTTTCTGAGTGTCCCTGGGTGGCAAAAAACAAAGCTTCAGTTATTAGCCCTGAATTATTAATTAAAAAGGCTCAGGAGTCTTGTGAGGGCATACCCTCTGTCTCACCAGGAAGAGGGGAGGTAGTGGTGCTACCCCCTGCAGCCCTTCCAGACCAAAGAGAAATACCTGCTGTCAAGGAAATTGAATTAGTGGAGTCTGAAGTTAAAGGGAATGTAAAAGATCAGGAGGCGCATTGGCTCAACCTCCTCCCTGTCTGTTACTAGGACGGTACAGGGAGTGAAGTATTGATGGGTGGGAAAAAACAGGGAGTAGGCCCTCTATCACAGAGAAGAGTAATGTGTAATTCCACATTAGTTGCTTCTTAAAAGAAACAGGGAGGTGTTCCTGTGTCCATCCCCTTTGAGGCTCTTGGGAGAGGGGAAGAGGAGTCTGACATGGAGGCAGTTGATCCCCCAACCCCCCAAAAGAATGGAATAGAAGGTCAAGAGTTCACTGAATACAAAGGGAAAAAAAAAGAAATGGAAGAAAGGTCCTTAGATAGTTAGGTTTAAACAAACTCCTTTGAATGGTGGTGTTTGGATCATGTAACTGTCATAGTTTATTACATTTTAAAAAGAGGGGTGCCTTTTTCCATTTTTTGGCACATCAAGGCTTTGAGGTATGTTTTCTTCAGGAGATCTGGATGTGGTCACCTGAGCAAGCTAGATTATTTAATATAGAATGGCATTGGGGTCCGTCATATTGGTCCTTTGGAAAGGATACTGCTGATGGTGTTGGTATCTTGTTCAGTGCGTTAAAATTTAAATTAGTCAAATTAATTGATCTAATTCCTGGCAGAGTATTGATTTTAGATGGGGTATGGGATAATAATAGCTATAGGTTGATTACGGTGTATAGTCCTCAAACCAAAGCGGAACATGTAGAGTTAATTAAACAAATCCATCCCTACCTTTATACCATGGCTTTTATTGTTTTGGGGGGTGACTTTAACTGTGGCTTCCCATGGGAGGGGGCTAGGGTGGGACATGGGAAAATATATTGTGATGCCAATGCCTTGCGCCACTGTGTGTCACAGGTGGATTTGATGGTATGTGCGGATTTTCACATTCAAGGGCCCAAATTTACATTCAAGAAAGGGAAATTGACATCTACAATCTATCATTTCTTTATTTCCAAAAGTGTTTCTACCCCCTCCCTAAGTATTTTACCCTTGGAATTTTCTGACCATTTATGTCTTAAGTTAAGTATTGCCCAGCCAGCAAAAGGTCCTCAAAAATCAAACAGATGGAGACTAAATTCTAGCATGCTGTTAGATGAACAGGTTCAGGAGGGTTTGAGTGCTTTACTATGGGCCAGAACTTTGGTGGCTTTTCTTTATGAGACTCAAACTGGGTGGTGGTTGGAGACAAAACATGAAATTGCTTGATGGCTGCAGGCCTATGGGAAACGAAAAGTGTAGTCCGAGTATTTTCAATACTTAAAGTTAAGGGATCAGCTACAGATTTTGTTTGGCTTACAGGCCTGCTCTCGTGTGAATTATGACCTACAAATAAATAATTTAAAAGCTGACATGAGAGCGAAACAATATGACAGAGCTAAGTTATTGAAGGCTGAATTGGAATATGATACCCAGAAAACCCCAGGAGGCGAACCTTTTGAGGCCTTCAAAAATAGGAAGGACTGAATGGCCTTCAAAACCTTGAGAACTGAAAGTGGTGTATTGACTACTGATGTGACTGAAATTCAGAATATGATTCAAAAACAGTTCAATTCTTATGTTTCAATACCAGAATCTTCTCCTTCTGATATTGGGGAATTTCTAAAATTAATAAAAGTAGAATCCCACTCTAAAGAGGTAAAGGGTTTAGAATCTCCCATTTCAGTTTTAGAGATTGAGTTTGTAATTTCCCAGTTGAAAGGAGGGACTTCTCCGGGTCCAGATGGTTTATCATAGGAATTGTATAAATTGTTTCCCCATGAATTGGCGGTATGTCTTACTTTTATTTTTGCAGATTTTTTTGGTGGAAATACTATGCCTACTGAGTTTGCCTCTGGATTGTTGTTTTTTCAATTCAAATCTGGTGACAAGTATGATATTGATAACTGGAGGCCCATATCCATTTTAAATGTGGATTTTTAAAATTTTGTCTCGAGTATTGCAGAATAGGCTGAGTAAGGTCGCAGTGAACTTAATCCATCCTGCACAATATTGTGGCATGCCAGACAGGAAAATTCAGCATGTCCTATTTATAGTTAGGGATGTTGTTACTTATTTTGAAAGGAAGAACGGGGCTGAGTGCATTCTGTCCCTAGATCAGAGTAAAGCTTATGACAGAGAGAGGCATGAGTTTTTGTTTCAGGTTCTGGCATATTATGGGATCCCACAAGATTTCATTTGTGTACTTAGGTTATTATATGACCAAGTAGTGGTTTACCCCATTATTAATGGTATGAGTACTAAAGGCTTGGTATTAAAGATGGGGGTTCAGCAAGGCTGTTCTTTAAGCCCACTATTATATATTTTCTCTTTAGACCCCTTAATTAGGCTAATACAAGATTCTTGGGGGTGGGTTGGGGTGGTTGGGCCTGCAGAGATGGAGCAAATTTGGGTACAAGCCTATGCAGATGATATTTGCATTTTTTGGGGGTAATGTAGACCACATCCTGTCTGTTCTTAAAGATATTAGTAGATATTCTGTGGTGTTAAATTCAAAACTTAACTTAAGAAAGTGTTCAGGTTTATTTCTGGGGAGATCGGATGGTAGATCTAGGTGTATCAATCAAATCACAGTAGCTTGTGATCGTATAAAAATTTTAGGGATCTGGTTCTCACCTTTGAATTTACCAGCTGAGAATTGGGACTTGGTGCTGACATCTGTGGAATCGAAAGTTAACAGGTGGAAATCATGGAAATTGACTAAAACAAAAAGAGTTGAGGCTGTAAAAAGATTTCTAATTCCTACCTTACTCTATGTAGCAATGATCTTTCCTCTACCCTGCAATTTCAAGGCCAGACTATTTGCTAGTTTCTTTCAAATGATTTGGGGCAATAGACTTAACCCCGTTAATAGTTGTTTTTTGTATTTACCATAGAGAGAAGACGGGCTGAGGATTATTGACCCAGTCACTTTTGTACTAACCCTTTCTGTGTCCCAAAATTTTAAATTGGTATTTGAAAATAATGTTTTTAGACAATAATATTGGTTCTTTGTAGTCATGGAGAGGTTTCTTCAAGCCTGGAGTGGAGAACTTCCCCCTGGGTGTCTAGGTAAATGGAGGTTCCTGAATGGGTAAAAGGGGTGTTGTTAAAGATGTACAAGTGGGAAATTATAAAAACTCAGATCTGTCAGAAATCTGGGAGACAACTATATACTGAAATCATGGGGCAAATACACCCCAAAATGGCAGAATTTAAGAATTGCCCGTGGGAGTTGCAGGTTGAGGTTTTAAAACAGTTGTACAATAAACAGATACCTATTCACATGTGGGATATCTTGTGACTAGCTATGTATGGGAGAATTAATTTGAGATGGAATATGAAACAAACCTTTGGAAGAGAGAAATTGCCCGTATTTAGGATGTTGCAACATGGTTGAAACTATGGACCATTTCCTATTTGATTGTTCCTATTCTAAACCTCTTTGGCCTTGGTTAGCCAAGAAATGGAAGTTGGCATGGTTAGCACAAGTCAATCATGAATCTTTGGTCTTGGGCCATTGTCCTTACTTATTGCATACGTACCATTCTGAAACCTTACTGATACTGTTTTGTTGTTTAAAGTATTATATATGGCAGGCCAGGTGCCAATGGTCATTACAACAGAAATGGATGTCATATCAGACTTTAAGTTTACTGGTAGAACAAGCAATGTTTTCTCTATATCAAAAATATGGTGTAATTACTCAGGGCCATATGGTAAGAAAATGGTGGAATGGCTTATTCTTTTTTATTAAGTTTAAATAAGAATAAGGTTTAGGACCTGACAGCCCTTAATGTAAGCCTTATTGCATCCAATCAATGCTAAAGTAAGGAATTTGGTAGGAAAGTACCCAATTTTTGATTTAGGTCATCCAATCAGGAGAAATGTGATTTTTTTGCAGTATTTGAGAGAGTATAGTAGAATTATGGAATGGTTATGTTTGAGATTATAATAAACAATGTCTATATTGCATGTTTTATTTTCCTTTTTTTGTGTGTGTGTGATGTAACACTGATTTATGATTTTTGAATGAGTTTATTTTTGATGTGTAATAATAAAAAATTCCCCTACTTTTGTGGTAGGGGCGCTGTTGTCTCATGGCCGACGATCAGGAGAGGAGTCAGTATGCTGGTGTACCTGCAGGTGAGCAGATCTCCCTCCCTGCAGGTCCAGTCCAGGAGAATGAATTCCAGAATGACTTGCAAAATACAGATATGGAAGTGGAAATAGAATAAGATGAGCAAGAGGTGCTAATGGAAGATGATTTAGTGTGAAATTTAACACCAGATCAAAGAAAACATTTATTGCACCTATTGCAATCTTCCGAGGGTAATATTGAAACTTCAGATCATGGAAATAAGGAAGAAACAATGTAAAATGCAGTAGCTGAACAGACTGGAAAGGAAAACACCCTAGTAATGCTGCAAGGAACGATGACGCAGGTACATCAAAACAACCACTTGACAAGCGGCCAACACCCTTTGACAGCAGTACACCAAATGAGACACCAACTGTGGGGAAAGAAAATGGACCAGATCCTAAACAAGAGCAACAAACTGCATCGGAATCAGGACCAAATGTAAGTGAACTGAACCATATGCATAATGTAAGAGCTGAGAGTATGAACCTAAATGAAGGAAAACCGAGTGAACTTGCTACGACTGAAAACCCAAATGATAACACTCCTCAGAGAGAGGGAAATCGGGCAGCGGGAGAAGAGAGCTCTAAGACCTTTACAGATAGAGGGCTGAGAAGAGGCAGACAGGAAGAAATAATGCCTGATACAGGGAGATGTCCATGGACAGTGGAAAAAGCACTGACAGGTGCGGGTTGGAAACAGTGTGAAACAGGGGAATGGTTAGCAGACTCAGACTATCAGCCTGCCCCAAAAATTGCTGGAAAAGGGAAGCAAAAAGCAGAAAAAAAGAGTGTACCTGCTGGCCCAGTGGCGCTGAGGGTTGAGGCGCTGGACGCCACACCTCGCTCCATGCTGGGGACCTGGGTTCGGGAATGAGCCAGGGTCATCTGGGGTTGGCAGGAGAGGAGACAGATTGAGCGTCCGTTGGACTGTTCTCTGTCTCCAGGGAGGGGGGTATCCTGCCTCAGTGCCTTGGTGGCCTCTAGCAATGACTGCGGCATTGCAGGGCACTGGCAGACAAATGGAGGGACCTGCTGTGGTCGACGCTGGGGAGGAGTGTGTGCAGCAGCGCGTGCGCTCCTGTCCATTGGTGTCATTGCACGCCACACACAAGGGGAGAACAAGGGAAAAATTGGGCTCCAGTCGGGGCAGCATGATGGCCGTCTTCATGGGGGATTGCTCGGGCAAGGAACGTAGCAATGGATCCGGTCTGGGCGGATGAGTGCTGGGGGACTCTCCACCTCCCTGCCGCTGGAGTAATCCAAAGGAGTATGCCGCAGGCCAAGCCAAGGGATCCTTGAGACAGTGGCCAGAACCCTGAGGTAGTCTGGACATGATAAGATAGGCAGACTGGTCGCCCAGGGGAGAAAAAGTATAGCAAAAAAAAAAGAGTGTACCTTTTACTACTGATTTTGATCTAGATTTACATTCTGATGATGTAATAACTAACCAAATGGAAACTGTTATTATTCCTGCCCCCCACCGAAGATACTAGTTCTGGGGACAGTGAGAATGAAAATTTAGAACTAGATAAATCATGGGGCGACAGAATAGAGCATGGAAATCCACAACAGAAACAAACAGTAACATCACAGTCCCCACAATTATGGGCCCAATTCAGAAGGAAAGAACAAATCTTCCAAAAAGCTATGCCAGCACAAAGAAAAAATGCCATATGTCTGCAATATTTAGAAGGCCTCCCCAACCCCTCAGGCAGAATATATGTGGGAAAAACTTTAATCAAAGAATCTTTGTGATTTTTTTCAAATGAGATATATGCCTTAATCCATGCATCAGGAGATACACTCTTCGTTGTTAGTTTCAAAACACCTGTGGGACTGGACAGATTCTGGGCAATGTACGAAAAAGTGAGGTACTCAACTTTATAGCTCCCTTTTAGAGCTATCCCACTTACAAAACCAGCCATTAAACAAGTTACAATTCTTTTTAAGAATGAAGGCATTAATGTACATGATATTAAACATTGGTTACAACACAGGTAAGATCTATTGGAAGAGCCAACCCCTGTTTTAGATGATGAACATATATGGACTGGAGGTTGAAAACTTATAAAGTTAAGCTGAGAATGGGAGCCCAAGGGCCCAAGCATTTACCAGGCTAATTTTTCCCAGAAAGAGACAAAGACCACTGTTTTTACCAAGGCCAACCCAAAACTTGATATAAGTGTGGGGCATTATCACACCTGAGTAATGCTTGTGATTGAATTAAATGCAACTTGTGCTTGGAATATGATCACAGTAGCGCACAATGTAGTAATGAACTGCATTGTAATTTATATAAGGAAACTGGACATGTGTATAGAAACTGTGAATGGGCAACACAGAATAGGATGGACCGTACAGATCAGGAGGTTATAATTAACAATGCACAGAAAACAAGTATCGAAAATCATCAAACATTATTAGAGAAACAAGCACAAACTGAACATGGACCTGCAACTGGAAGGCAAAACACAGGGCAAAATGACAGCCCACAGTACACACACAGACACACACACACACAGACACACACACACACACACACACACACACACACACACACACACATCAACCAACAAGGATGGAGGTAGATGTTAGTGAAACTAATAGAGAATTGCCTGAACCTGGGCCTTCTGGTCAGGACTTAAATGTTACTGCAGAACTTACTAATGGACAAAGAGCTGACCTCGATATAATTATAATGCTACCCCCAAATAGTAGTATCCAAAAAGTAAGGATTAAAAAAGACTAATACAAAGGCAAAACTATCAAAAATGTCTACATCCCCACAGTCAATTGTGTTGACCAATAAATATGACATATTGCACCCCCAAGAATCAGATGGGGAATCTGAGACTTCTTCCACCCTCTCGTAACAGCAAGGGATAACCTCAGATTCGGAGGATGAACATCTCACAGAAAAGGTGCATGCTGCCAGAGTAAAGCAAAAACAGTTGGGACCTCGACCTAGAAAGAGTAGAAGATTAGAAAAGACAAGTATTTAAATGAAATATTTTTCTTTTTTCTCTACCTTATGTCTTCTTCTCACGTTAATAAGGTTGCCACTTTAAATGTAAATAGTATTAAAAACCCCAGGAGAAGAGCGGTCACTTTTTCCATCTTAAAGGACCTCGATATAGACATATGTGACTGTCTTCTTCAGGACACTCATTTGGCTTCAAATAGTAGCATTTCTGCAGTCAGCAAATTATGGTACTGGGGTCCTTCCTTCTATTCTCTGGGTCTAGAATGCTGTGGAGGAGTAGGCATTCTTTTCAAGGGTTATGATGACACTATTTCCAAAGTAGTAGATATATGGCCTGGAAGGGCATTATTGCTTGATATGTTACACAACAATACAGCATAGAGAATGATTAATTTGTATGGTCCAAAAACAAAAAAAAAAATAAGAACGAAAGAAAAGATTTAATGAACCTGGTAAAACCTTACCTAGAAATACAAAATCATATATACTCCCCTAACACAAATCACCAGAGAGTATTATGCTGGTTCAACTTTAAGCAGAAATGCATGGTGCCAAAAAGGCCTCTCATATAGTCTACAAAGAATACCAACAAAGGCACATATTTCATCCTACCAGGACTTATCAGTGTGCCTTATCTGTATGACACCACAGTGGCATGAACCAGCTACCCATAGATGGTCTTTCTGGTTTATGTTGTGGTGAACCCAATTAAAACAAAAAACAAACTAAAAAACAAAGAACCTCAGTAAGCAAGCACTGAGGCAATGGGTACCCCAAGGGCACTGGCCGGGAAGCCAAGTTTCAAAGAAATATAAAATCACACATACCCCCATAATGCAAAGCATCATGGGCTGTATATGCAAATCACCATAGAATATTATGTTGGTTCAACTTTAAGCAGAAATGCATGGTGCCGAAAGGCCTCTCACATAGTCTGCAAAGGATGCCAACAGAAAGACAGACACGTGTTTCGTCCTACTAGGACTCATCAGTGTGCCTCATCTGTATGACACCCCAGTGGAATGAACCAGCTACCCTAAGATGGTCTATCTTACCCTAAGATGGTTCAGTTGGCATCCTTTGCAGACTGTGTGAGAGGCCTTTTGGCACCATGCATTTCTACTTAAAGTTGAGCCAGCATAATATTCTGTGGTGATTTGCATATACAGCCCATGATGCTTTGCATTATGGGGGTATGTTTGATTTAGTATTTCTTTGGAACTTGGCTTCCTAGCCAACGCCCTTTGGGGTAACCATTGCCTCAAACCTTACCTATTTACTTCTAGATTGGTTATATGGATAGGTGATTTTAATTGTGTACAAGACATAAAACATAGAGGGGCTAGAACAGATAAACAATTCTGTGACACGAAGGCCTTAAATAAAATTATAAAGCAATGGGGATTACAAGATATGTATAGGATCATACATTCTACAGGAGGGTATACCTTTTATAAAGGTACAGTAGCTACTGACATGTATTTTTTTTTTTTTTTTTACAAATTTCTTACAACCCTTCAGAGCACATACTATTCCAGTAGAACATTCTGGCCATTTATTAGTTTTGGCACGTATATCTCTTATAAATGAAATTCAAAAAGGTAAGGGATACTGGAAATTGAATGCTACCCTGTTAGAAAACCAGAGCATAAAAGAACAGATTATAGAATTACTACATGCTAGAAAATCGATTGCTTGTATGGAAGATGATTTAAGTAGATGGTGGGACAGTACTAAAAGAGAAGTAAAAAAATGGCTACAAACTTTAGCTTGGGAAAAACACACAGAACAATATAAAACATATTTAACCCTTAGGGCACAGTTTTTTTTAAATATTGTCATTAGTAAATGACAGCTATGGTGCTTTTTCTGAACAGGTAAAAACAATTAAAACTAAAATGGAAAGTTTACAATATTACAGAGCTTCATCACTACTATATGAATACAGAATTAGCACTCCAGGTAAATTAACAACAGGAGATATATTCGAGAGCTGTAAAAAAGGAGTGCAACAAAAGACTATGCACAAACTGGAAACCCAGGAAGGAATTATTGTTGACAAAAATATATTAAGAAAGTAGTAGAAAAATATATGGAAACTATATTTTTTGACCCACACATTATGGAAGAACAAGTTAAGAAAGCTATTAAAGATTTAGAACTACCTGAAATACCTGTGGAAAAAATAGAAGAATTAATCCTACCTGTAACTTTAGATGAAGTGGAAAAAGCCATTATGACCCTGAACAACAATACTACACCAGGATTAGATGGTTTGACAACAGAATTTTATAAAATCATTAAAGAAGAATTAGCTGAGATACTAGTTGTAGTTTTTAATACTATATTGGATACTGAAAACATTGCACCTCAATTAGGTCTTTCTGCACAAATATCTCTGCATGAAAAAATGAAAGGGAAGTCCTGAAAAACTGGAGACCATTAAGTATTATGAATACTGACCTAAAGATTTTAATGAAAATTCTAAATAATAGATCAGCTACAGTTGCACCTTATGTTACATAGATACATACATAGATACATAGATACATAGACAGTGTCGGCAGATAAGGGCCTATGGCCCACCCAGTCTGCCCATTTGAGCTTGTAAGTTCAGTTTGTTTTCCTAGAAGTCTGTTGCCCCTTATCCCTGACCTCCAGAATTCCTTTATGTCTATCCCATGCATTCTTAAATCCCGTGATTGTTTCAGCCCCCACCACTTCCTCTGGCAGGGTGTTCCACTTGTCCACCACCCGTTCTGTGAAGAAATTCTTTCTCATGTTTCCTCTGAATCATCCTCCCTCCAACTTCATCCCATGCCCTCTAGTCCTGGAACATCTTTTTTCGCTTAAAAATAGTGTTTTCCTGCACCCTGTTCCTCCCTGTAAGATACTTGTATGTCTCTATCATATCCCCTCTCTCCCTCCTCTCCTCCAGGGAGTACATGTTCAGTTCCTTCAACCTGTCTTCTTAGGACTTGTGATGCAATCCATGCACCATCTTTGTTGCCCTCCTCTGAACCTTTCTACCCTGTCTATGTCCTTACGTAGGTATGGTCTCCAGAACTGTACACTGTACTCCAGGTGGGGCCTCACTAGTGTCTTGTATAGTGGAATTATGACCTCCCTTTTCCTGCTGGTGATGCCCCTGCCTATACATCCTAGCATTCTATTTGCTTTACCTGCTGCCTTGCCACACTGTTTCCCTACCTTGAGGTCATCAGAGATGACAACCCCAAGATCCCTTTCCTGCTTGGTGCATGCTATATCCTCACCCCCCAACTGATATATTGTGCCAGGGTTTTTGTGCCCCATATGCATTATCTTGCACTGCTTTGCATTGAATTTCAACTGCCAAACCCCTGACCATTCTTCAAGTTTCTGCAGGTCCCTTCTCATTCTGTCTATACCCTCTGGTGTGTCCACTCTGTTACAGAGCTTTGTGTCATCAGCGAACAGTGAAATTCTGCCTTCTAGGTCCTGCACAATGTCACTGATGAAGATGTTGAAATAGGACCAGTCCCAGCACTGATCCCTGTGGTACCCCACTGGTCACTCTTCCCTCTGTGGAGTGACAGCCATTTACCACCACCCTCTGTGTCCTGCCACCCAGCCAGTTACCTACCCACCACACTACTGTCCTGCCCACACCCATATTCCTCAGTTTGTGTAATAGTCTCTATGTGGCACAGTGTCAAAGGGCCTTGCTGAAGTCCAGATAGGCCATGTCCACTGTCCTCCCCTGATCCACCTCCCTAGTCACCCAGTCAAAAAATTCAACGAGGTTGGTCTGACATGACCTCCCCCTGGTGAAACCATGCTGCCTTGGGTCCTGTAGTGCAATGACAACCAGATGTTCCACCAATCTCTCCTTCAGTAGTGCTTCCATGATCTTCCCCACTACCGAGGTGAGGCTGACTGGTCTGTAGTTCCATGCTTCTCTTTGTTCCCACTTTTGTATAAGGGACTACATCTGCTGTCCTCCAGTCTTTGGGTACTCCCTGTTTCCAGTGATCGGCTAAACAGGATAGCCAGAGGTTCAGCCACCACCCCTCTTAGTTCTTTAAGGACCCAAAGGTTCCCATCTGGCCCCATTGCTTTATCAACTCTTATTACTTCCAGTTCCTTCAGGACCCTTTCTCATGTAAAGGGACTTATGTCAATTTGCACCATTCTCACCCTTGTACCCTTCAGACCCATTACCCTCCTCTTCCTCAGTAAAGACTGAGCAGAAATACCTGTTCAAAATGTCAGCTTTACTGTTGTCATCCTCCACGCCCCCATCCTCCCCCTTCAGTCTCACATCCCTCCCTTTGTCTTTCTTTTTTCACTTACGTACCTGTAAAAGGTTTTGTCCCCTCTACCCACTGATTTTGCAATGTATTCTTCTGTCTGAGCTTTGGCTTCCCTTACTGACCTCCCTGCCTCCCTTTGCTTCTCCTGGTACTTCTCCCTATCCTCTTCTGCCTGTGTCTTTTGTATTGCCTGAATGCAATCTTTTGGCTTTCACTTTCTTTGCTACCTCTTTGAAAACCATAATGGTCTCCTCTTCCTTTTCCTCTTGCTAACCTGCTTAATGCATAATTCTGTTGTTCTTGTAATCCCCATTTTAAATACTGCCCACTGTTCCTCAACCCCTGATTCCTGTCCCATTCCCCTTAATGCCTCTTTCAAGTATCTCCCCATTTTCCCAAAGTCTGCCCCCCTAAAATCCAGGATACGTGTTTTTGTGTGGTTTGGTTCTGCTCTTTCTGTGATTTCAAACCACAATGACTGGTGGTCACTGTTTCCCCAGGTGCTCCCCCACTGTTACCCCCATCACACTGTCCCTGCTTGTGAGCACAAGGTCCAGTATTGCCTTCTGCCGAGTTGGTTCCATGACCAGTTGCTTGAGGAAGGCACCCTGAAGGGAGTCCAGGATAAATCTGCTCCTAGTTGATGCTGCTGTTGGGATGCTCCAGTCCACGTCTGAAATATTGAAGTCTCCAACCAGTACTACCTCACCCTTGTCTGCCATCCTTTGGATGGCTAGCATCAGCTCCCTATCTGTTTCTTCCTCCTGGGCTGGTGGTCTATAGACCACACCTGTGCGGATGGCTGTCCCCATTTTCCGCTCCAGCTAACCCACAGTATCTCTCCCCATTTTGTTTCCCCTGGATCTCTGTGGCTCTCTTATGTCATTTTTCACATACAGTGCCACCTCCTCCTTCCTGCCTGCTCTGTCTCTTCTAAATATGTTGTAGCCAGGTATGGTCATCTCCCAGTCATGGTTATCATTAAACCAGGTTTCAGTGATGGCCACAATGTCCAGGTCTGACTGTACCATGACAGCCTCCAGATCTTCCATCTTGTTGCTAAGGCTCCTGACATTTGCACACATGGCTTTCCATGATTTGACCTTCCTAGACTGTTTCACTGTTCTACTCCAGCCCCTTCCTTGGTTGTCATTTATCCCTGGTTCTCTTTGACAACCTGTTATAGATCAAAGTCAGTCATGCACAGTACAAGGTAGAAGTATACAAGATAATCTTCTTATAAGAGAAATTGTAGAAATGGGAGTACAAAACAAAGCAGATGGGTATATAAGCTTAGATCAAGAGCAAGCTTTTGATAAGGTTTCTCATGTATATTTAAAGGTAGTATTACAGAGATATGGCATACCCAATAAATTTGTAAATTGTATTAGATGTATTTACAGGGTACTAACATACTAACATACTAAAATGCCAGCAGAATAGGCCTAACGGTCTTTCGTGTCTGCTCGTTTGGTCAGCCCCCAACCTGGGTGCTGACCTTGCTGTCCCCCTCGCCTTCTCTGGCTTCTCCCTTCCTAGTTCCGGATATTCTTGCTGCATTGGATTTTGCTTCCAGAGCCCTTCCTCTGTACCTGTCCCACCCCCTCTTGAACCCCTCCACTGTCTCTGCCTCCACCAGCCCCCTAGGCAGTGCATTCCATGGCTCCACCACCCTCTCAGTGAAGTAGCACCTCCTCCTTTCTCCCCTGAATCTTCCCCCTCCAGCTTCCACCCATGCCCTCTAGTGGCCCCTTCCTTCCTTGAAGCACCTGACTGTTCCTCCCTATTTACCCTCTTCATGTACCTGAAGACCTCTATCATGTCCCCCCGTCCCTTCTCTCTTCCAATGTGTACATATTTAGCTCTTCGAGCCTCTCCTCATAGGCCCTGTCCCCCAAGCCCCAAATCATTTTGGTTGCCCTCCTCTGGACCCTCTCCAGGAGGTTAATGTCCCGCTTTAAGTGTGGCCTCCAAAACTGCACGCAGTACTCAAGGTGCGGCCTCACCAAGCAGTTATACAGAGGGAGTATCACTTCCCTCCTTCTGGAGGTGATCCCCCTAGTGATGCATCCCAGCATCCTGTTGGTCTTGGCTGCTGCCCTCCTACAAGTCTCAGAGTTGTTCATCTTGACATCCACCACCACCCCCAGGTCCCTCTCAGCCATCGAGACTTGTAGCATTTCCCCCCGGTGTACACTTGGCCTGGGTTTCTGGCCCCCAGGTGGAGTACCTTGCACTTCCCTGCATTGAACCTCAGCTTCCACTTTCTAGACCATCTTTCCAGAGCCTCCAGGTCCCCCTGTAGGGCCATCCTCCCCTCCTCCCCATCCACCACCGCCCCCAGTTTCGAGTCATCTGCAAAGAGACTCATCTCACTCCTGATTCCTGTCCTTATGTCAGATACGTAGGCGTTGAACAGAAGGGGCCCAAGGACTGATCCCTGTGGGACCCCACTACTGACCCTCCTTGGGGATGAGACTGTCCCACCAACTATGACCTGGAGCCAATTGTCTATCCATCTGATCATCTGGTTCCCCACCCCCATTTCTCCCAGTTTATCCAACAGGCCCATGTGAGGAACAGAGTCAAATGCCTTGCTGAAGTCTAGAAAGAGGACATCCACTGGTCTACCCAGGTCCAAGGCACTTGTCACCCAGTCATAGAACTCCACCAGGTTTGTCTGACACGATTTCCCAGGATGAATCCATGCTGTCTATCGTCCAGGCACCTGACTTATCCAGGTCCCCCCAGCCTCTCCTTGACAATGCCCTCCATCACCTTGCCCACCACTGATGTCAGGCTGACAGGCCTGTAGTTCCCTGCCACCTCCCTTGATCCCTTGTGATAGGCACTATATGCCACCTTCCAGTCTTGGGGCACCCACCCTGTCCTCAGAGAGATGGTGAAAAGCTCTGCCAGGGGTTTTGCCAGGACATCTGCAAGTTCCTTCAGCACTCTGGGATGTAATTTATCTGGCCCCGGTGCTTTCTCTATCTTAAGGGAGCTGAGGGCTTCCCTCACTCTCTCTGCTGTGATTTCCACTTCCGGTACCCCTTCTCCCTGCTTAGCCCTGCCCCCACCCGCCAGTGATGCCTCCCTCTCTCCCCAGACCTGCCGATCGGTAAGGGTCCCCCCTCAGTATCTCTGTCTCCTCCCATTTATGATGCAGCACCCCCATTTTCCCTGGTGAAAACTGAGGTGAAGTACTCATTTAGTACCTCAGCCTGCTCCCCTGGGTCTTGTGCCCATCTCTCCCCGATTTAATCCTGCTAATCTGCCCCTTCGCCCTTCGTTTTTCCCCAATGTATCTAAAGAACCCCTTGTTCCCTCTCCTAATTTCCCTGGCCAGGTTCTGCTCCTTCCTTGCCTTAGCCGCCTCACCACTCTAGTGGCCCTTCTAGCCATCAGCCTCGTACTCCCTGGATCCCTTTCACTCCTTGAGCACTTGAATTGCTTATAGGCTGCTTTTTCCCGCACCACCTCCTGGACCTCCCTGGTCCACCAACAGGGTTTTTGGGCCGCATCAATTTTCGCTTACTCTTGCACAGGTGCTGGTAGCATCCTGCACCCCTCTCCTGATGATTTCCACCTACTATCAGCGTCCATGTCTGACCCAATCCCATCCAAATGCTCCTTAAGGATCCTTCCCATTTCCTTAAAATCCACCCCCCTGAAGTCGGTTACTTCCGTCTTTGTGCAGCCTTCTACCCCTCCTAGGTCCAGGCAGAACCAGACCGTGGCATGGTCACTCCCTGCCTATGGGTCCCTTACCTCCAGGCCCCCAATCTGGTCACTGTCTGCCAGGACCACAACCAGTACCCGTGCCTCCCTGGTCAGTTCCCTCACCTGCTGAGTTAGCAGCAGCACTTCCAATAGTAAATGGATATTTAGGAACCATGGTTAAAATAAACAGAGGAGTTAAACAGGGATGTCCAATGAGCCCCTTACTCTATGTATTTTGCATAGATCCCCTTTTAAAATTAATAAAACAAAAAGAGGAAACTGGACAGGTAATAATACCAAATGGAGGTAGTCTTACAAATTCAATAGCATATGCAGATGATTTGTGCCTTATTTTACCAGATATTCCTTCAACAGAACAATCACTTAAAATGGTGGAACATTTCTCGGTTTTAACTGGAGCAAGTATAAATCATAACAAAAGTGCAGAATATATATTAAGTGACAATGCAGGAAAGAAAACAGAAATTTAGAGAATACGTATTACAGATTCATCAATAAAAATTCTAGGCATATCCTTTGGAAAAGGAGATATGGCGTATGAAAATTGGAAGGACAAATTAGAGATTGGTGCAAATAAGGTAATGATTTGGAAAACGTGGCAGCAGACTAAACAAAAAAAAAGTGGCAATAGTTAAAACCCTCCTGCTTCCTTTATGCACTTATCTTAGTGCTGTAGTTCCACTTCCAACAAATATGGACACAACAATTTTAAGTTTGGTATTTCAACTAATTTAGGGGAGTCAGCTAAACCCAATTCAAAGAGAAATATTATATAAACCTTGTAAAGGAGGGATAAATCTACTAAACCCAATCAGTTTTTTATAGCTTATTTTTTCATGCTAATATTATGAAGTTCTGGTATATACATGAGAAACCTTATCAAAAAGCTTACTCTTGATCTAAGCTTATTATATACCCATCCACTGTAGAATGGGAAAAAGTGGCAGCAAACTAGTTAGCATCAATATTAAAACAAGCATTTGTCAATGCCGAATGTTTGCTTCCTGGCATTGGCATTGGTAGTGTAGAAGTTACAGAGCTGCATAATAGGAATGGCAGCGAAGTATTGAACTGAAGCCAACCCCACCACCACCCTGCAGAGAGTGACAGGCATTGGGGTGTGTCTTTGGGTCATCAGGCATAATGACCACGCCATTTCACCACACCCTACCCTGCAGACACTGACAAGTGTCACAGTGTGCCTTGGGGTCTTTGGCCCTTATGCACACCCCATTCCATCAGGAAATACGGTGAGATGGGTGTGGTATAGGAGAATGGGGTGAAGTCTGGGCCTGAAAGAGTCCGAGAGCATGCCTTGATGCCTCTCACTGGCTGCAGGGTGTGGGTAGGAGTGGAATGGTATGAGCATGACAGGCAAGAATCCCAAGTCATCCCTGATGCCTGTATTCTCTACAGGGTGGGGCGTTATGGTTGGAAACCCTAACGCCTCAGGCATTACAGGCTTTCTACCCAAATTTCTCAACATGTTTTTTTACACCCCCACCTCATGAACAGTGGCAATATCAGTTTGTTATTTAAAACTGCTTTTGCACAGCGATTATGGCATTTGGCACCACAGGTGCAAAAACACATTCCAAACAGGATGTGAAAAATGACAGCGGTACTGTTCATGGGAGGTGTAAAAAATGGCAATGTTGAAAATCTGCTGTGAAAATCTTACAAAAACTGGTGAAGTCACGAGTGTGCGTAGAAACTGTGCAACACACACCCGTAATGTAACTTGTTTGGGGATTTTTTTACAGCAGATTGTTAACACAGGCATTTTGGGACCTCCGATCATGAACAGTGTCAGTGTGATTTTCTTTATCTGTCCCGAACAATGATTTCCCACAGCGACTACGCATTTCTGTGCTGAAAGTGTGAAAACACATTTCAGCCATGTTGTGGAAAATGACAGCTGTACTATTCATAAGGAGGTGTGGAAAAATGCCACTGGTGAAAATCTGGACTGAAAATATTACAAATTCATGAACTTACGAGGGTGCATGGAAACTGCAATGCTCACTCGTAACACAGTCATTTTGGAATTTTTCACCAAATTTTCAACGTAGCCATTTTAAGACCTCTGCTCATGAACAGTGTCACTGTGATTTTCTTAATGTGTCCCAGACATTGATTTTGCATTAATCGATCATGCCCATTGTGCACTACATGGGCGGAAACACGCTTTTGTGTGAGATATGAAAATGACAGCTGTACTGCCTCATAAGGAGGTGGTAAAATGGCAATGTTGAAAATCTGGGTGAAAATATTGAAATTTCATGAAACTTACAAGTGTGCGTGGGAACTGCGCAACGCATGCTAAATAGCAGTCATTTTGGGAATTTTTCGCAAATTTTCAACATAGCCATTTTAAGACCTCTGCTCATGAACCATGTCACTGTGATTTTCTTAATGTGTCCCTGTACATTGATTTTGTAACCGACCGGACCCATTGTGCGCTACATGGGCGGAAACACATTTTGGGTGAGATGAAAAATGACAGCTGTACTGCTCATAAGAAGGTGTGGTAAAATGGCAATGTTGAAAATCTGGAGTGAAATGTGGAAAATTCAAGAAATCCCATTGTGTGCTAAGCGAGGAACCGCGCAATACATATCATAAAGTCATTTTAGAATGCTTCCACCAAATTTTCAAAATAGGCTTTTGAGAGCCCACTTATGAACACTGGCAGTGTTGTTTCATTAATCATTCTGGAAAGATGATTTCGCAGTGGCTGCAAAATCACCCTTCGGCCAGAGTAACGCCCGTGACAGTGCAAGAATTCAAGGAGGGTCCCAAACCCCATGTTAAAAATTGGTGCAAAATTCAAAATGCCTGAGATATGCAACAAAGTTGAAAAACCCTATCTATCCCATTATACAGCTTACCAGCATTTCCTCAGTTCGCGGTCGGCTTTGAAGAGTACAGGCGTGTTCCCAGTCCACCAAAGATCGTCACGCGGACTCGGAGGTAAGTATGGGGTGAGGAGGGTGGTGGAAAGCAGGGTGCGAGTGGGTGGGTGCGGGTTGTGGGGGGCAGGGAGACTGCGAGGGACCGCTTTTTTTCTTTACAGGTTTTTTTGTTTTAAAAGATGACGCTGGATGTTTGCCATGCTGGGGTGGGCCCAGCATGGCAGAAGGATGGCTGGGGGCATGGAGCCAACAGGGAGTTGGGCACCCCATCAGCCATGGCATCTGTTGCCACGCTGGGGTGGGCTCCCAGCACCCTATGCTGAGGGGAGACACAGTGGGACGAGGGGATTGGGCACCCCGTCTGCTATACAACGTAACCACGCTGGGTGGGCACCCAGTGTGGCATATGAAACTGTGTTTGGGGGCGCAGCACAGCCGGCGGGGATTGGGCACCCCGGTCGGCTATACAATGCATGCGTTGGGGGAGCAGCAGCAGCGGCATATGTGTGTGTGTGTGTGTGTGTGTATAGGGGAGCGCATGAGCAGGCAATATCTGGATCGCTGCTCACAAAGCGTAGCCCCCTTTCTCAACTGTATGCCACTGCATTTTGGAGCTGTCATAGACAGCTCCAGCAGGCATTGGAGAACTGCGGCCGCGCCTGCAAACACACTGACTGAATTGGAAGAGGGCTGACACACCTCCAAAAACTCCGATGATGGCACTATGTTTCTTGCACATGCGTGCAAGCAAACATAAATATGGGCACAGTCACCTCAAAAGATTAAACAAAATATACAAATGCCAAAATATTACTTACCAGTTATAGAGAAAATAAGAAAGTGGAAGCTAACAGTTACACAGGCATCATATCTGGATAGAAAACAAACTATATGCTGTAATACAAGAACAAGGAGCTAGTATTCAAACTGAATATAAAGGAGTGAACCCAAAGAATATCATTAGAATGGAAAATTATTTAATGGACAAAAGAATATCCCCAAAGATGTGGGGCACAGTTTAGTTGTGTAGCCATGGGAGATTGGGTGTTAAGGGAAATGTGAAACATAAAGTTTTAGAAGAAAGAGGGTGTCCCAGACCAACATGTCACCAAACAGAGGAAACACTAGAACATTTTTTTGTACACTGTCCCTATGCACAGCAGGTATGAAATGAACTCAGTATTAAATGGGTTAATGACTGTTGGAATAAGGTAACATATGATAATATAATTTTAGGCTATTCTAGTGATTTCAAAGACATAGAAGAAGGGACATTAAGAGTACTTTTTACACATATTACATTTATTATGTGGCAAGTGAGATGTAAATTTGTGATTCAACAATTATTTATTATTCCAGAAATGACAGTTCGGATGATAGAAAAAGAAATAAACCTAATATGGAAAAATGAAACAAAATGTTTACCTCCAGCAATAGTAAAAAAACGGTGGAGAGGAGTGTTAGAAGAGATTCAAAAAATATGAAGTCATATAGATGTAGGATAACAAGATGAGGTAACAGATACTGTTGAAGTTTGGCTTTGATGTTTAGAAAATATTTTTTTCACTGTTTGGAAAAAAGAATGAATTTAGACATTGGACATACTATTTGTAATTGTTGTGTTTTTAGTTTGTGATCCAATAAAAATTCCCCTACTCTTATCGAGAAGTGCCATGGGATCTTTAATGTCCACCTGAACAACCACCAGAACAGGCAGACGGGACCTCGGTTTAATGTGTCATCCGAAAGATGGCACCTCAGGAGTGCACCCCCAAAGCACTACAGTGTCAGTATTTATCTCACATTCCCAATGTGGGGCTAGAACACACCACCTTCTGATCTTCTGGCCTCAGAGATGAGTGTGCTACCTGCAGAGCTAATGACACTGACAATATTGCATATTCCATTTGCATTGGGGATCAGCCCAGATTCACAAATCTTTGTAAGAATCAACAAGGGTTAAACTTTGATTTTGTAATGTTTTTACATTCAGAATTTGTTTATTTATGCCTGGTTTATTACAAAATAGCATAATTTGTGACTTCATATGGTTTAATACTAGCCCATGTTCCTGAAAGTAATGTTGTAACCTGTTAAAGTCATTTTGTACCTTTTTCTGAATCTGATCGACAGACCTACCTTCAACATACAATACTGTGCCATCAGCATGCAAATGATGCTGGACATCCCTCAATAAATGTCTGATATCATTGGTATATAAATTGAACAACACAGGTTCTAACATGGACCCTTGGGCACTCCAGTTTTAATAGTCAAAAACTTGGACCTATACTTATTGTTTAGGGTCACTCATTGTCTTCCTGTATGATGGCCATGGAACCATTTTAAAGCATCACAACCTAGGCCAGCAGATCTTAATTTATTAACATATCATGATTCAACATGTCAAACACTTTAGATAAATCTATAAATACAGCCCCAACCATGAGGCCTTTATCCATTGCCAACTGAATGTCCAACACTTCTTTAACCAGTGCTGTAGAAGTGCTACACTGCACCCTAAATCCTAATTGGTATATGCTGTATAGTTTCTGGGCTTCTTTATGGCATTTCAGCTGTTCCACTACAATTGTTTTCCCAAATCTTAGAAAATTTTCGGAGCAAAGATATGGGCCTTTAATTTCCCATATCGCTTTTTGGTCCATTCTTGTAAATTGGAACCATATTTGACAGTTTCCAGGCTTGAGGATAGGAACTGGTCCTTATGGACAGATTAAAGGTATCTGCCAATAAAGGAGCCACCACAGGCGCAGCCAATTTAAGTAACTAAAAAGGAATACCATCCATACCTTGGGCTTTTTTAACATCCAACTGTAATAATTCCTTAAGCAAGGGGCCAGATATTCAAAACTTTGCCCCAAGGCAAAATTAGCACTGCACAGTGTGCTAAATTAGCGCAGAACCATTTGCATGTTATATTCAAAGGAATAGCCCCTGGGATAAAGCAGCTGAATATAGCTTGCAAATGTAGCCATGCAAACAGGGCTGGGAGAGCAGTGCAATAATAGCCATGCAAATAAGACAGCTCTGAATATAGCATCTAGGAAGTGCAAATCACAACAGCAGCCCAGTGCACACAGACATGGAGGAAGGTAAAGGTGAACTACGTGGCCAATGTGTGCTAGCAAGGAAGTGGATGCACTAAAGCTGCAAACAATTGTGCAGGCCAAATACTGCAGAACTGTGTTTTGGTTCAGACAGGTTTGCAAGGCACAAATACATTTGCACAGCGCTAACACATTTGCCTGGCACTAGGATGTTTGCCAGGGGCAAAAATTTGCTATATTCAGAAGTGACATGCAAATTAGCCTACTTAGGCAGTCCACTAGCAAACATCCATATTAGCATCTCATTATGGCCTGATTTGCATGTAGATTGCACAGTGCTATTGCAGGGTCCCACAGCTCCACCTGTAGGTCAGACTGAAAGTACAGGGGCAGGCTGGGTCTGTTCACAGCTCCACATGTTGGTCAGTCTGGGAGTACAGGGGTAGGCTGGGTCTGCTCACAGCTCCACCTGTAGGTCAGTCTGAAAGTACAGGGGCAGGCTGGGTCTGCTCACAGCTCCACCTGTAGGTCAGTCTAGAAGAGCATGGTAGTAGCTGCAGGCTATGTTTGTACACAGCTGCATAGACTATTGTGGCCAAGGGGACTACACAGCACAGCCACAGGTGATGGTGCTGCATGCAATAGTCAAAATGTAGTTCCTGCTACAGTGCATAGCAAATGCTACAGTAACAAGGTGGGCAGTAGTGTGAGGGACACAGCAATGCCTATGGTGTGTAGGGCAACAATGACTGCTGCATTCCACACAGTGACAGGCCCATCTGGCAGGTGTGTTTTGACAGTGGACATTACTGCCATGCTGTCGTGTGACCCAGAGATGCTGTGTCACTGGCATGGGATACTCACAGTGACATACACATGGCTGGCTGTGTGTGCTGTGGTGTCTGTACAGATGTGCGCTATGTGGACCGGGGGGGGCACATACCATCAGACAGGTACACTGGTGTTGGGGTATTCCCTACACTGGACCATTTGAACTGTGTGGATGGTCACAGCCTTGTGGCAGCACCCAGTATGTGGTGCAGCCTGGCCACCTGTACACCCTTCCCTCAACACCCTCCATGCCCCCAGTGCTGCATGTGTGTGCTGGATTGTGTTGGTGTACCTCAATTGGGGACTGGAGGTGTGTGCTTTATGGACACACCATCATGGTGTCCAATGGGTGCTGGGGCACCTAGTAATGCCTGGCATGGCTGGCACTGGTGCTAGATGATGGCAACATAGGAGGTGCTGTCCATGTGCAGCATGTTTTTTCCATGTCTGGTTTCTTTCTATATTTAATATTTACTGGTTAGAGTCAATAAACCACCCCGGCAGACCCTCACAAACTCCGTAATTCACACCTGTGAATTAAAGTGTTCCATAAGCCATGGTTCTATGTCGAGCAGTTGCACAAAGCTGTGCAAAAGTCACATAAAGCTGAACAAAGTCACGCAAAGTCATGCAAACTCACTTTTGTGCAGCAATAACCACCATATAAAAGATAATACATGGGGAAGTCTGGGAACTCGGATTTTGTGCACACCCTCGATGTGTGATGCCCAGAGATACACCTCTCAGGCTTCATCCTTGGGGATTATGAGGCATCACACACCTCAGGTGTGCATAAAATCCTTGTTAACCACACTGCCCCATGCATTATTCTATATTTTATCACCTTGTTATCCAGGTAAGCTCACTAGGTCAAGACACATTGTTAGTAACCACCCAGAGCCACTACATGTGCAGCTGAGATGATACAGAGTACACTAAATACATACCATTGACAACAACACACAATTCACAATGTGCAACACAGTGTCACATTGCAAACCATTTCTGCTGCAGGTGCTGTTACATCTCAGTTCTATCAATGACAGGATGGTTTGCTGCTAAGCAATATTACTACATTTTATTCCACAATTTGGCTGCCTGTGTATAGGGAGTGGCCCTGGGTGGCCGACTGCTGACACTGCCTCCTCATTGGCTGCATACAGCCTTGTTCCCTGTTGCTGCTGTGTCCACGCCCCCCATCCTTGGTTTGCCCAGAGTTAAGACTACCTTTTCCTGGGTAGTAATTTGCACCATGCAAAGTGTTGTGCAAAGTTGTACGAACACACTTTGCACAGTGCTAATGCACTGAATATAGCATAGTGCCTGTATTCATGTACACGCCCCCTCTCTTTGCACATTGCATACTTTATACCTTTGCCCAGCACAAATGCAGTTTGCCTGCACTATTTGACCTTTGGAATGTAGGGGACCAACGCAAACCTGGAACAAACATGGCACAAACAGTTTCTGCTCAGTGCATAGTTTTGAATATCTGGCCTCTGATCTACAGTTTTATATTTAAAGGAAAAACTGGACATCACTATCTCTTTTTCTTGATTAATTAGCTGTTTTGCTAACAAGGAGGAATAAGGCTGTCATTCATGGAAGACCCCACATTAATATATTTTTCATTGAACATGTCAGCCACCTTTTCAGAAATGGAGTGGGAAACATCCTCAATAAAAAAGGAACTAGGTAATTCAAAAGGATTTTGACCTTGCCATTTTTTAACCATGTTCCAAAAATCTCTAGGATTTTTTTGTATTTTTTGAACTAAAGTTTGATGAAAAATAGTTTTATTTAGCCTTCCTTATTTTTTCAGTATAGAGATTGTGGGTGTGACTATATTTACTGCAAAAAGTTCTGTCATTTTTATTTTCTTTGGCTTGTTCCCATGTCATTTCTCTTGCCTTGCGATATTTTTCAGTTCTGCTGTATACCAAGAGGAATTATTATTTTGAACTTTTTTATGTCTAACTGGAGCAAGGTCATTACATGCATTTAAAAAGTCACTTTGGAAATAATACCAGGCATTATCTACATCAGGAAGTAATACCACTCTATCCCAAGTTCTCAATTCCAAAACCACCATGAAAGCAGTATAATTAAAAGTTTTTAAAGTTCTGTAACTTTTTAATTGTGACAGACTTGATTTTTATCTCTATATCTAATACAAAAAGTAACTTGATGACTGCTAAGAGCATCTGGTAAGATGCTGTACAAAAAATGACTATCTGGGATTGAGGTAAGAATCAGATCTGAAATAGTGGAAAGGCTTGGGTCTTTTGGATTAAGTCTAGTGGGAGTTTTAATCAATTG
This sequence comes from Neoceratodus forsteri, assembly GCA_016271365.2. Taxonomy (NCBI): domain Eukaryota; kingdom Metazoa; phylum Chordata; order Ceratodontiformes; family Ceratodontidae; genus Neoceratodus; species Neoceratodus forsteri. Next base: position 1,047,492,053 of record CM057456.1, read on the forward strand.
AGTTAATTCTAAAATTGATGATAATTCCATGAATGTACTTGTTGAGGGTATTGTTGTCCAATACACATTTAAGTCCCCTAATAAAATAATCTCATGATTAGATCTAAAAGGGAACAAAAAATCACAAAGGGCCAAAAAAGTTTGCTCATCCCCGGGGGCAGGGGTAGCAGCCCATTCATACAATGGGCTTACAGTATGGACTTTTTATTCCCACTGCTAGCCTTTCAATGCCTAAAGTATGTAGGACACAATCAATACTTTTAATTTCCAAGGCCAAGGCTCCATAACCCATAACTCCTCTTCCCCTTTTACCATGATCATCCCTCCACAATTGGTAGCCAGGAATATGAACTTGTTCCTATGAGCATCACCTTGCACTTAATGGCATTCAGCTGCCAAACCCTGGATCACCTCTGTAACCTTTGAAGGTCGCTCTGCATCTCCCTTACCCCCTTCTCACTGTCTACCCAACCATAGAGCTTAGTGTCATTTTTGAAGAGACACATCTTGCCCTGAATTCCTTCTCCTACGTCACTGATAAATATATTGAAAAGGACTGGACCCAAGACTGATCCCTGTGGCATCCCACTGGTGATCTTCCTCTCCTCGGTTCCAACTTTGTTTACCACTACCCTCTGCTGTCTCCCTTCCAACTAGTTGCTTCCCACCTATCTATGTTCCTCACTGCACCCAAACCCACTAGCTTCTTCAATAACTGCCTGTGAGGCACTGAGTGAAATGCCTCACTGAATTCAAAGTAGAGAAAATCTACTGCATGATCCTTATCCACTGTCCTAGTTACCCAGTCAAAGGATACTATCAGGTTGATCTGACAAGACCTTCTTACCATGAACACATACTGCTTACTATACTGGAGCCCGTTTTTCTCCAGGTAGTCAACTAGGTCCTCTTTGATGAGTGTGTCTATCACTTTAGCCACAATGGAGGTAAAACTGATAGTCCTGTAGTTACCTTTTTTCCTTACCCAGCAATTCTTTGTCACTATCCTTTTGAAGCAGAACTAAGTCCACTGTTCTTCAGACTTTTGGAACCACCCCTGTCTTAATATAGCTATTAAATATAGCCCTGCCCAGTGTTCAGTAAATTCAGCTGTCAGTTCCCTGAGCACCCTCAGATGCATCCCCTCTGACCCCAAAGCCTTATCTATCTTCAGAGCTGCTGGGCTTCTTCTGGCCTTTTCACTAGTAAATACCTGCTGCCTCATTTCTGGTCTCCCCCTTTCAGCAGCCTTTATGCTGCTCTGTGGCAAAGGCTCACTGTCCTCCCTAATAAATACTGAGCTGAAATAATCATTCAGAAGGGCTTCATTCTGCTTTTCCTCCTCTATTACCCTGCCTCCCTCTGTTAGCCTAACAATTCTGCCTCCTGTCTTTCTTTCTACTATCCAAACTCAGAGTCATAACTCCTCCTCCTACTATGACCACACCACTTCCTGATCTCCTGTACCATGAAAACGGCTACAACAGTGCCATCTAATAACCATATTTATTTATTTATTTAGCTTTTGTTGACCAGGTAAGTACACTAGACAAAACATATGCCTATTTTCAGGTACGACCCAGGAGAGTACAGGAAATTAATAGAACATACAGAGTACAAATTGGAGCAAGTGAGGCAGGTACATTGAAGTCAGAAGAAGCATAACATACATGGTAGATAACTCAGGTTACTACAATTGCACAGTAAACTATAAAAGACATACAGGGTCACTAAAGCAAAGTTCCTAACAATATATATAGGTATTTACAGTGTACACGCATTTTCACAGGACCACACCCAGACAGGCAGGCAGCGATAGCAAGACCAGAATGAGGTACTGGAGATGAAATGCTCATATGAATATAACAGAGTAAGGGAACTATTCTTCTAAATGTACATCTTCACTGCCTCACTCTGCCCCAGGCATGCAGTTCTGGCAGCACAGCCAAAAAAACTTCATTGTCGCATTGTTTTCATGATGGACAGCTAGCCAAATTCTTGCATTTATATTTTATTTATTTATTAGATCATCGATTTACAGACCTTTAAGTCAAAGACTCATTTACAAAGGCACCTCGTCAAGAGAGCAATATGCACGAGTGTGTCTATCACTTTCGCCACAATGGAGATAGAACTGATTGGCCTTTGTCTACACAAAGGAGTAGGTTGGAGTGATATTGAACAGTGAAATATTATTCAAGGGGGTGGAAAACACTCCTTACAGGACGTATATGTAACACCAGAAGAAGTGGAAAAAAATGCTACATATGGTAAATGCAAACAACTCAATGGTGCCTGGCAGAATGCATCCAAAAATCCTGAAGGGAACTGGCTGGGAAATTTTCATAGCACTGGCAATTATTTTCACTGACTCCATCAGAATTGCAAACATGCCTGATGACTACAGATGCTGTGAAGTTTTAATTCACCAGCAAAGTCGCTGCAAATGCGGGACATTCTCAATTTGTGAACCTTCATGAATTTTCTTGTGGATGTACTGACTTTACTGATGAAGTTTTACATAAAAAAAAAACTTTAGAATTGCATAAAATCCCTCCCCCCATGCACTGTGGTGTAATTCTACCCCCCTCCACTTCCCAAACACTTTAAAATCTCATAATCCTCTCACATCCTCCCACTAGCACCATCCCCCTAGCACATTTATGTAAAAGTCAAGTTCACCAAGTCCAAAAAGACAGCACATTATTAATATACCCTTTCCTCCTCCACCCACGCACTACACTCCCCCACCTCCTCCCACATGACCATACCCTATTGTACAGGAAGATCCCCCACACCAAACCTAAATCCCCCTCTGGCCCCCACCACCTTCCTTCCCCCATCAACACACAGAAAAAAATCTACTACTGGGACCCTATAATAAAGAATATGGTCCCCTGATGTGAAGCATCAGCTCTGTTCAGTGTCCATCTCAGCAATGGCACTGGTGCATGAAAGGTGATATCTTTGGTCCTAGTACAACCTGATTAGCTGAATTTTCTGCCAGTCAAGTTTTACTACTTGGAGCAAAGACATCACTGTTCAGCATGCATTCATGTGCTAGTGTCATTAGTTACCAATGACACCCAAACAGAGCAGAGTGGAGGGATTTTATATGATGTGATGACTGTAATTCACGAATTTTTTTTGCTGGAGAATTACAAGAATTCACAGGGTGGGATTATGTGAATTGCCTAATTCACCCACAAATTTGGCAGTTTCCGTAGTTTCACCATGTGAATTTGAACAATTTATCAGATGAATAAATAAGAGAATTGCAGTCATCAACAAACCAAATCTGCCAAAATGTGTGAATTTTTCACGATGCGAACTTTGGAAAATTTGCACATCACTACTGATTACTGGAGAGTGGTGTGTGTGTGTGTGGTGCCAATATTTTAAAAAAAAGATAGGCCCAGTGAACTATATGCCAGACAGCTTGACTTGGTCTTAGTGACCTAGTATGGATTCTGTAAATGGATATTATGACAAACAAATCTCATTGCATTGTTTGAGAACGTCGCCAAGGAATTAGATGTGGGAAATCCTGTAGATGTATATCTGGACTTCAGTAATGCACTCACTGTACTGAGCCACACATGAGGCTAGTTTATACACTAGAGATTTAGTTATAATGGAAGAGTGTGAAGAAATGGTTTCAAAACTTGTTGCAGAGTAGGACAGAAAGTGCCAGGATAAATGTTAACCAGTCTGCATGGAATCATGTAACCAGTGTGGTTCCACAGGGACTGTTCTGGGACCTACATTGTTTAATATATTTCTAAGCGATCTAGCTGTGGGCACCAATGGCTGGATTGCCAAGTATGCTGATGACACCAAGGTGAGAAGAGCAGTTATATCACAGCTGTAGACAGGTAAAAGGCAGGAGGATCTGAGCAGGTTTGGGAAGTGGGCTGCAAAATGGCATACGAACATCAATGCCAATGGATGCAGGGTGATGCCTATTGGAAACAATAACATGAATGCAAAATACTACGTGCATGGAATGGAGAATATTGAAACCAAGCAGGAAAAATACATGGAAGTACTGATCAGCTGCTACTTTAAATGGGAACAGCAATGTGATCCAGCAGTGAGCATGGCAAACAAAACCACAAGATGCATTAACAGAGTCTGTGCAGGTAGATCAAGAGACATTATAATGCCTTATACATGTTCCCCACCTTCTGTTGTGGTGCCACCTTAAAGCTGAATTCGTGGCCAAAACTGCCTACAACACAAGAAGTGACTGCAGAGGGGTCAAAATGTATATAGGAGTTCTGGGATCTGGGATGAGAGAGGAGAAGTACTCCAGTTGCTCTCATGAAGTACTGAAGTGGCACCCCAGAGTCTGTGCAGTAGGTCAAGAGACATTATAATGCCCTTATACATGTAGCCCACCTTCTGTTGGGGTGCCACCTTAAAGCTGAATTCATGGCCAAAACTGCCTTCAACACAAGAAGTGACTGCAGAGGGGTCAAAATGTATATAGGAGTTCTGGGATCTGGGATGAGAGAGGAGAAGTACTCCAGTTGCTCTCATGAAGTACTGAAGTGGCACCCCAGAGTCTGTGCAGTAGGTCAAGAGACATTATAATGCCCTTATACATGTAGCCCACCTTCTGTTGGGGTGCCACCTTAAGGCTGAATTCCTTAGGACTGCCTTAAACACAGGAAGTGACTGTAGGGTTCAAGGTGTATATAGGGGTTCTGGGGCTCTGGGATGAGACAGAAGAAGTACTCCAGTACCCCATATGGAAGGAGGAAGTTGTGACCCCCACCTGGCATGAAAAGCAGTGTTGCTTAGGCTTTTGCAAGGTCACCCATGGCTGGCATAAGTCTCTGGAGGTGAGCAGTCATTTCTGAGGCAGTCTGCCTCACTGGCACACTGATGTACTGGGCAGTTTTGTCATGGTCTTTCCTGTCCACAAAGGCAATATCTTGCTCCTGATTTGACAAGCAGACACCTAGCTGTCTTTGTAGTTACTGTACGCCTAGCCTACAATCTTGGAGGGATTCAGGCTAAATGACCTTGATTCCAGGATTGTGGTCCCAAGGTAGAGTATTACAAATGATTGACTGTAACCAATTTAGAAAGATTCATCCTGGCAACAAATGAACCTTGCAAGACTTTAGTGTCATGAACTTGTTTTGTACAAGGTCACCTGTGGAACATCAGCACAAGGCAGCTAGTGTTTTAAGCTGTTGATCAGGCTTTTACCATCATCCCCCATGAATGTGCCAAAATAGTAAATGGGTATGCTTTCATTATTTAATATAGATACTCATATTCATGTAACCCCCTCTTCCAAAGTGTGGGGCTTACCTTAAATGTTCCACAGAACCTGCCTGCACTTAACATGCCACCACTGTTGCTTACACCAGCCCCCAGTCCGGATACTTCCTGCTGTGGGGACAGGACTGAGAGAGGAGAAGGGAACAATAAATCTTCAGCACCTCAATGCCCATGCAAAAGTGGCTCCTAGCACACATCAAAGGTGGCCACCAATGGATAGTTTTTTTTTCCTGAATGCCAATTCTGAATCAGACATCAGAGCATCACTGCTCATAAAGCACTGGGGTACCAGAATACATGTTGATGACACAAAATCTTTTAAAATAACACCATTTGGGGCCAGTGAGACAATGGCACACAGAGCAGCTTCTGTCTTTGTGTACCGTCACCCCATCACTACAGCAATAGGGACCTGTACTAGAGCTGTGCAGAATATAAAATTATGCCAGCAGAATGCCTACAGAATTACCATTCCAATTCTGCAGAATTTGTGTGAAATTCCATGGAATTTTGTCAAATTTTAAATTTCAGTTATTTTGTGCGGCTTTTAACAGTACATATCCAAAATGACACCTTATTTAGTATGGAGACAGATAGTTATGGCTTACAAAGTGTACCATATTGCAGAGCCATACGTTGACAGGGGGTGGAGTTATGCATGGCCAAACATGTGATAAAAATTTTATTTTCAGTTATTTCAATCTAATTTTAAAATTTCTTATACAAATTTCTCCTCAATTTCAGACTTTAGAGACACGTACATTATGGGTATGTACACCAAGCTTTAAGCCTCATGTTTCAAAGGGGGCTCGGGTATAGGTAGCAAAACATTTTGTCAAAATTTAGATTTTGTTACTTTAGTATAATTTTGATAGTATTCATTGAAATTGTATAATATTTTAGAGGTATGCAGGTGATCACTCCGTTTATATGTAACCCTCTTGCAAATGGGGGTTCCTAAAAGCTTTCCCAGAGCTTGTTTCCATGCTCCATGCCTGGTTGGTGATCGGCATAAAGCCGTTTAAACGGGTAGCCAGTGAGTGCTTTTAAAACCTCCGTATGCTGTCTCTTTAACTGCTGAATTGGACCAATCAGTACCTCGGGACTCTGGAGAGCTGTCTGACCAATAGAGGAACTGCTTGTAAGTTGGGAAAGGCATTGTGGGCTATGGCGCTTTTTCACACCACTGAGGGGCAAAAAATTGATTGACTGACAGGTGTGCCAGCCAATAGAATCGGGTGGCGCCCAAATTGTAAGGAGAGCCCCATGCTGAGAAGGGGCAGATGCATTGTGGCTGAGGAGAAGAAAGGAGCTCTGTGCTTCTGCGCTGGTTGAGTGTTCGCGCAGGAAGTGCGTGAGAGACCTGAGGCAGCCGTTTTTGCCATTTAGTGAGTTCAGACTAAATCCGCTGGTGTGCAGTCGGAGGAGGCTGGTGCCAGCCCAGCTACCTACCAGGCTCAACCTGAGAGGACTGGAGAATCTGCTGAATCGCGCTCGGTCCACCTGGGAAGTTGAAGTTGCCGTTTATTGCCCGAGTCCTGCTGCAAGGTCGTGTGGGGTCTAGAAGCAGCTGCCTGGTATGGTACCCCTCTGTTATTCGCCATATAAATGTGTGAGGAGGCTGGTGAAATTCAGGCTCAACCCTGCCAGAGGTGAAGACATCATTGCTTGCTGGAGTCTTGAGTACTGAATCAGGGTAGCGCCCTGCTAAGTTTGCGATCAGTGGTCTTCAGTTGCTACATCATACTGCTGACTGGCTAATTGAGTTGCTCCTCATTCTGACTCGTTCGGTATTGTAAAGGCTATCTGTGTCAGGGCCCCAACCAACTGCCACGATGGACTAGCCATTAGGGCTTGGGTACCCAAGGACAGTAAATATTAGGTTCAGGCCTGTGCACAGTGCCCTAGGTTGATAAGTATAGAGTAAGCCAATTACATTGATTCCCCCTACCCGTGTTATTTGTCTCCCTTTAATAAATCAGATTGATGTGTTGCAACTACACCCTGGTTAGTCTGTGCATCTCTGGTGAACCGCTGCATAGGGATGGTGATATAATTGTACCTTACTTTACAGGGGGTCCCTGGAGTGAGCTGAGAGATACCATCCGGGGGGTAAGTGTATGTGGAGAAAGTATTGTTGGAACCCTGTGTGAGCCACTAGTGGGTCGAGAGGGGGGTTGCAGTAACCCAGAGAGCTGTTACCGAGGCAAACTCACCAGTAGTAACCCTGACCTCTGGGAGGAGGCACCCAACAATGGATCTGGGCCCCTCATCCTGTCTCCATGGAGGCAGGCAGGGGTAGTAGCCCTAAGGGTAGCGCCCCCTGGGGGTTACAAATTGGAGGCACTGCTGGGTTCAGCGTCCCCTAGTGGCCAAGTGAGGAAGTACATAAAAAATGGAAAAACTGGAAGGGGATATGTTGGGGAAAATTAAGTTGGGGCCTACTAAGACAATGGTACACCGACTGATGGGGTGGGGTGAAGCCGAGGAGCTGGACTCCCAGAAAATTGTGTTGCTGTTAGATGTGCCTTTGGGAACTCCAACGGCTGATATCATTTCCGCAGCAGAGCGAGTAAAATGTTTAGGCAAAGTGGAGGTGAAAGGGTGTGTGGCTGACCTGCTCAATTAGACATTGCAGGTGCTACTCCTGTGTAGTGTGGCCATCAACCCTGAGAAAGTACCTCCAATGATTTACCCGGAGGGTGCCTCACAGAGATGGAGGCTAATTCATATTCGAAGTGGGTCAGTCACTCCCGGGGTGTCCCCCCAAGTGAATAGTTTTAAAGATAAACTGCTAAAGTTACTGGCTGTGGAGGGGAGAACCACCCAGAAACTGCTGCAAGCCTTGGATTTGTCTAGTGATGCTACCCCTCAGGGTTCCCCCGGCACCTCCCCCTGTCCCCCCAAGAGTTCTATTTTGGCTTCACTGCCTCTAGTAGTCCCCCTATACAGCTTGATTCCTACCGTAAGCTAAAACTTTTTTCTGGCTCGGTGCCAGTGCCTCAAGGGGAGGATGACCTGGAGGCTTGGATGGACTATGCCACCCCCTTAGTCTAGGAATGGCAATGCTTTGAGGGGGAGAAAAGGAAGAGACTGATGGAGAGTTTGCAGGGTCCCACTTTAGAAGCCATTAGGTTTTTCCGGGCCACCAGTCTGGAAGCCACCGCTGCAGAGTATCTCTCTGCTTTAGAAGGGGTCTTCGGGAGTACCGAGACTGGTGAAGACTTATTATGGAAATTCAGGTCTGCTAAGCAGTGGAGGAATGAGAAACTGTCTGCCTTCATCACTAGGGTGGAGCGGGCCTTGCAGAAGGCCTATAGAAAGGGGGGAATCACTGCCACAGCCCTGAATCAGGTCAGGCTAGAACATGTTTTAAAATCTGTCAGATTCTCTAGTGTAATACTGTTAAAACTTAAGTTACATGATCGACGGGCCACCCCACCTGAATATTGTCAATTAATGAGGGAAATTAGAGAGGTGGAGACTGACGAAGACGGGTGGGAGCCATGTGTGAGGGTGAAAACCCTAGTGGGACCCCTGAGCCTAGCACCCCTGAGGAGATCAGCCTGTCCGGAGGGTCTGAGGGATCCCCAGATTTCCCTGGCGCTGTGGGGATGCAAGTTATTTCTCCGACCCCCACATAGAGAGCGAGTTGAGGGCCGAGGTTAGGAATTTACGGGAACTGGTGAGGGACTTAAAGCAATCTACTATGTACCCTGTTAGGTCCGGAGCCCCTGAGATAAACAGAAACCAGGCCCCTGGCCCAAGGGAGTCCCCTCACCCCTCTCAGGGCCCCCCACAGATACGGTGTCCACCGCCAAATAGTGATCCCCAGGACCCCAAGTTCTGTTACCATTGTGGAGAAGATGGGCATTTTCAACCTGAGTGTCAAAGGCTGGAGAACTTAAGGAAAGTTAACAGTAGACTGATCACTTGGCATCGCCGGACCCAGTCTCGACCCCCCAGGAAAAAGTTTCCAGACTCGGGCCCAGGCTCAGCCAACTCTCAAATGCTATGGCCCTGACTGGTCTGATGGTCGGGCCTTCAATGGAGACCCTGGTGCGAGTAAATGGGATTCCCACTCGAGCTGTATTAGACAGTGGCTCTCAGGTAACCATCATGTTTCAGGACTGGTATCAGGCACATTTACCTGAGGTGCCTCTGCAACCCTTGAATGGTCTACATGTGTGGGGGTTGAGCGACAAGGCATATCCGTATTTGGGGTATATCCGAGTTTGGTTATCATTCTCTACATCTATGGCTGGAATGGATGAGCAGGTGGAAACTTTAGTTTTGCTTTGCCTGCCCACTGGACTGTATGATGGGGTGCCTTTGTTGATTGGGACGAATGCTCATATGTTTGGACGATTGGCCCAGTTGTGCTCAGAAAAGCAAGCATTCAAACTGGGCGAGCCTAAAATACTCAGCTGCTCCTAAAGGCAGTTGCCACCCAGAAGGTTGGCGGGAGGAACCTGAGGCCCAGTGGGGGTGGTGTGGAAAAGGATCCAGCTCAGTGATACTGCTCCAAATGCCCAGTGTGTCCTGCATGGAGAAGTACGATTAGAGATGGATTTCAAGAATAAGTTGTTGATGTTGGATGCACCTGGGGAGGAAGATTGCCTGGGGGACTGTTGGTAAAGCCCAGTATCTTGCCGGCTAGAGCTCATGCTTATGTCAACAGAGTGATGGTTCAAGTGCATAATGTGTCCGACAAAGAGATTCGAATAAGAAGAGGGTGCACCCTGGCAAGTGTCCATTGTGCGAATACCGCAGTACTGCCAAGTAGCAAGGGTCCCGGGACAGACGATGGAGTTACTCCTGATTTGTTTGATTTTGGTGACTCTCTGTTGCCAGCTGAATGGAAAAAGAGGATCAGTGAGAGGCTTGCAAAAGGGGACCAGGTATTCTTCCTAAAAGAGTGGGATGTGGGATGTGTGCAAGGGGCTGAGCATCACATTCGGCTGCATGACGAAAGGCCTTTCCGCGAGAGATCCCGGCGCCTGGCCCCAGCTGACATCGATGAAGTGCGGCGGCATCTGCAAGAGATGCTGGCTGCTGGTGTGATACAAGAGTCCAGGAGCCCCTATGCCTCCCCCATTGTGGTGGTAAGAAAAAAGAATGGGACAGTTCGGATGTGTGTAGACTATCGCACTTTGAATCGGCGGACCATTCCCGACCAGTATACCATGCCACGCATACAGGATGCCTTGGACTGTTTAAATGGCAGTAAGTGGTTCTCTGTGTTGGACCTCCGCAGTGGGTATTGCCAGATCCCGATGGCCCCAGGGGACCAAGAGAAGACTGCATTCATTTGCCCCCTAGGTTTCTATGAGTTCATTCGGATGCCTCAAAGGATTTCAGGTGCCCCAGCCACCTTTCAACACCTGATGGAGAGGGCCGTGGGGGATATGAATTTGCTTGAGTGTCTGGTCTATTTAGATAACATCATAGTGTTTGGATGTTCATTGGAAGAACACGAGCAGCGACTATTTAAGGTCTTGGATTGGTTGGAGGAGTTCGGCCTCAAGCTGTCAATAGATAAGTGTCAATTCTTCCAGATTCAGAAATATGTGGGGCCACATAGTGTCTACTGAGGGCATAGAGACTGACCCTTAGCAAAGTGGAGATGTTGACTACTTGGCTCCAACCCTGAACTTGAAAGAGTGGCACGGTTTCTGGGGTTTTGTGGATATTATAGGTGATTTGTTGAGGACTATTCTCGAGTGATCTTCGTCCCTCCCACCTCACTCAGGGAAGTACCCTCTACCACAAAAGTATAAGAAAGTTGTCGATCCGAGACTGAGAAGAGGGTATTTCCAGCTGAATGAGCTGTTTGGGATAGTTGGACTGTTGAGTGTGAGGATGCTTTTCATGACATCATATGTCAACATACACATGCCCCCATGTTGGCCTATGCTGACCCGGCCAAGCCCTCGTTCTCCATACTGATGCTAGTCTTCAAGTTGGGGCTGTGTTATATCAGGAGCATTAAATGGCCTGAGACCGTAGCTTTTGCCAGCAGAAGTCTGAGCTCCTTCAGAAAAAAACTATCCGTGCATAAGCTAGGTTCCTGCTCTGAAGTGGGCCATTGTTGATCAGTTTCATGACTATTTGTATGGTGCCAAGATATTAAGTAAAGACTGATAACAATCCTTGACCTATGTACAAACCTCAGCTGTTGGACGCCACTGGCCACAGGTGGCTCTCTGCCTTGGCCACCTACAACTATGCTGTTAAATACAGGGCCAGTTTAAACCATATAGATGCGGATGCCCTCTCTCGGAGGCCTATGCCCCAAACTGATTGAATCAGGTTGTCTGAGCCTGACATAAGAGCCCTTTGCCAGAAGTTCGACAAGGAAGAACAGGTGTCCCCTGATGCTGTGAACTGTATGGTGGATTGCTTGGGGCCATCTGAGAGCTGTATACCTGCTGCCTACTGTCATTTTTCTGAACTGGACACTAGTTCACTGCCCCAGTTTGACAATACTAGTCTTCAACAGGCTCAATTCTGAGATTCTCTGATAAAACTGGTTGTGGAAGCCTTGCAGGCCGGGCGAGATATGTTCAAATTGCGCTCCACCGACTTAAGAGCCACCTTGTTATACAAAGAAGGGCCCAAATTAAGGCTGATTAACCAACTACTATACCGAGAGACTGTAAATAAAGATGACCAAAGCATCAAACAGCAGTTGGTGCTGCCTCCAGAATTAAAGGAACTGGTCTTAAGGTCTTTGCATAATCAGATGGGGCATCTTGGCATCGACCGAACCCTCGATTTAGGTACGAGCCCGGTTTTACTGGCCAAAAATGAGTGCATTTGTAGAGCGGTATGTCAAGACCTGTAGTCGGTGTTTGCAGAGGAAAGCCTTGCCCCAGAGAGCTGCTCCCATGGTCAACATTACCACTAGCGCTCCTATGGAACTAGTCTGTATTGATTTCTTGAGTCTAGAACCCAATCTGAAAAATATCAGTAATATATTGGTGTTACCGATCATTTCACCCGATATGCACAGGCGTTCCCTACTAAGGATCAAAAAGCAACCACGGTGGCTAAGATACTTGTTGAAACCTTTTTTGTCCACTATGGGTCTCCCCAGCGGATCCATTCCGACCAGGGAAGGGACTTCGAGAGCCACTTGATTAAAGAGATGCTGTCTTTGTGGGGGGTGCGAAAGTCAAGAACCACCCCTTACCATCCTCAGGGAGATCCCCAGCCTGAAAGGTTTAACCGCACATTGCTTGACATGTTGGGCACATTGCAACCCAAAGACAAATCGAAATGGAGCCAGCAGATTAGCACCCTGGTTCACGCTTATAACTGCACCAAGAGTGATGCCATGGGATTTTCCCAGTACAGACTGATGTTTGGGAGAGAGGCTAGATTGCCCGTGGATGTGTGCTTTGGAGTTTCCCCTGATGGGGTGCAAGCAGAAAATCATCTACAATACGTACAGAAGCTAAAGGCCCAGTTAAACCATGCTTATCAGTTGGCCCAGACCATGGCTGCTAAAAGAAACTTGGCCAATAAGGAGAGGTATGACAAGAAAGTGAAGACCTTGGAGCTAAGAGAAGGGGTTAGAGTGTTGCTGCAAAATCTGGGACTGCATGGGAAACATAAGATTGCTAATCAGTGGCATCACCTCCCTCACATTGTTGTGGGGCAATTGGCCAACTTGCCTGTATATAAAGTGCGACCTCAGAACAATTCCAAAGATGTGAAAACTATTCACCGAAATCATCTGCTGCCAATAGGGCAAATCCTGATTGAAGCCGAACCTTCACCTGCCGCCCCCTCCAGGCCCATGACTAGATCTGCTGCTGAGAAAAGAACCAAACCCGTGGATTCTTCAGCAACCCAACCAAGAGAGCCTTGTTTAAACCCTGCAGAAGAAGATAATCAACAATCGGTATCGGAGGACAATAAAGATGATGTTGAATACTATCCCCCTTATGAACTGAGCCAGTTGTTTCAGGGCAATCCCTTTGTTAACTCCAGAGATGAGGTTGGGCCTTCTGGACTGTTTGAGCCCCCTACTTTATCTCCAGAACTAATGCCTCCAGAGGATGAGCTGGGTAGCAGAAAAACCTAAGGGGTGGGGTCCTTAAGCCTGGCTCAACTGTCTGGCCTGGCTGAATTATCTGACTTCTCAGACAAAGAGAGTGAGGTGGGGGGACAAGCCAGTGATATGCCAGAACCGGAAGAGTATTTTGAATGCCCTGAGGGTTCCTCACTAGTAGCTACACAGCCCTCAGCTGAGCCCAGTGGAGTGGGTCCTGGGGTAGATGGTCAGGCCACCAATATTACTATGAGCACCGGGCCCTGTTCCCCTGTGGAGGTTCCCGTCCCTAATTCAGTGGGGCTGAGTTGGAATCAGGGCCTGTTCCAGGGTTCCATGAGACACCTAGATGCTCCAGCCAAGAAGTACGGCCTGTAATAAAGTTGAGTTATGAGTCTCTGGGTCAGCCAGTAGACCTGCCCTTAAATGTGGTCCACAAAGGGGTGTATGTGTCCCCGAGCTCCTTGCCTAAGCTAGCTTTGGGGGATAACTCTAGTTTGTTGGTATTACCCTTTGGGTGTGGTGCCCCTACTTTAGGTTACCCACCAGTAACTGAAAATGGAGGGGTTCCCCCAGTCCCAGGGCCATAAACAGGAAATATTGACCTGATTGGGAAAAAAGAGGAATAAAGGGTTATGTGTGTACAGCATTGTATAACCCATAGTACACTGTGAATATTCATGTATGTAATGCAAAGTGTGATGTAGTATTAATTAGGCTGTGTGCCTTCAAGTGAATTAAGGGTAATTACTTGGCGCGGATGCCAAGTTTTTCCAGGCCAGGGAGAGTGTAACCCCCTTGCAAATGGGGGTTCCTAAAAGCTTTCCCGGAGCTTGTTTCCATGCTCCATGCCTGGTTGGTGATCGGCATAAAGCCATTTAAATGGGTAGCCAGTGAGTACTTTTAAAGCCTCCGTATGCTGTCTCTTTAAGGGCAGCCTGTTGCAGTCATAATTAACTGAAATGGGGGGGCTGTGTGGTTGTATGCTCGAGTCCCGCCTGGGACGCTGAAAAATAGCTCCCTACTGCCATCGCTATTGGTATAGAGGAAGCTCTGCTGGAGGATGTGATTGTTTGCTGGAAACAACGTAAAATAATAATGATAATGTAATCGTTCTAACCTGCCTTCCTTTGCAGTAAAGACTGTTTCGATTGTCTCCTCCATTTTGATCCGGAACTGCTGAATTGGACCAATCAGTACCTCGGGACTCTGGAGAGCTGTCTGACCAATAGAGGAACTGCTTGTAAGTTGGGAAAGGCATTGTGGGCTATGGCACTTTTTCACACCACTGAGGGGCAAAAAATTGATTGACTGACAGGTGTGCCAGCCAATAGAATCGGGTGGTGCCCTAATTGTAAGGAGAGCCCCATGCTGAGAAGGGGCAGATGCGTTGTGGCTGAGGAGAAGAAAGGAGCTCTGTGCTTCTGCACTGGTTGAGTGTTCACGTGGGAAGTGCGTGAGAGGCCTGAGGCAGCCGTTTTTGCCATTTAGTGAGTTCGGACTAAATCCGCCGGCATGTGGTCGGAGGAGGCTGGTGCCAGCCCAGCTACCTACCAGGCTCAACCTGAGAGGACTGGAGAATCTGCTGAATCGTGCTCGGTCCACCCGGGAGGTTGAAGTTGCCATTTATTGCCCGAGTCCTGCTGCAAGATCGTGTGGGGTCTAGAAGCAGCTGCCTGGTATGGTACCCCTCTGTTATTCACCATATAAATGTGTGAGGAGGCTGGTGAAATTCAGGCTCAACCCTGCCAGAGGTGAAGACATCGTTGCTTGCTGGAGTCATGAGTACTGAATCAGGGTAGCGCCCTGCTAAGTTTGCTATCAGTGGTCTTCAGTTGCTACATCATACTGCTGACTGGCTAATTGAGTTGCTCCTCATTCTGATTCATTCGGTATTGTAAAGGCTATCTGTGTCAGGGCCCCAACCAACTGCCACGGTGGACTAGCCATTAGGGCTTGGGTACCCAGGGACAGTAAATATTAGGTTCAGGCCTGTGCACAGTGCCCTAGGTAGATAAGTGTAGAGTAAGCCAATTACATTGATTCCACCTACCCATGTTATTTGTCTCCCTTTAATAAATCATATTGATGTGTTGCAACTACACCCTGGTTAGTCTGTGCATCTCTGGTGAACCACTGCATAGGGATGGTGATATAACTGTACCTTACTTTACAGGGGATCCCTGGAGTGAGCTGAGAGATACCATCTGGGGGGTAAGTGTATGTGGAGAAAGTATTGTTGGAACCCTGTGTGAGCCACTAGTGGGTCGAGAGGGGGGTTGCAGTAACCCAGAGAGCTGTGACTGAGGCAAACTCGCCAGTAGTAACCCTGACCTCTGGGTGGAGGCACCCGACAACGGATCTGGGCCCCTCACCCTGTCTCCGTTGAGGCAGACAGGGGTAGTAGCCCTAAGGGTAGCGCCCCCTGGGGGTTACATATATATGTACATAGTTTTAGATTTCTAGCTTCAAATGGGACTGAGTTATAGCCTGCCAAACCTGTTGCCAAAATTTAAATTTCAGTTATTTCCCTGTAATTTTAAAACAACATACCCAAATTTAACCATATTTGAAACATTTAAACTACTATACCACATGGTCATTTCTGACATAGTTCATATTTCCAGCTTTACATGGGACTGAATTAAAAGTAGTCAAACTTTCACAAAATTTTTAAATTAAAATTTTGCAAGAATGTAAACTGCACATTTATGAACCCCTGAAAGGTTAAAACTAGATAAGGCAATGTCATTAAATCTACCAGGTTCTTAGACCTTAGAAGAGACTCTATCAATTTTATTAATTGATTGATGCCAAAAATTGCAAAATGACATTCGTACTTAAAGTCAAATTCTATGAATCTTTGTAAAATTGTGGAATTTCATGAAAATTCCATAAAACTGCAATTTATTAATTTCACTCAGCCTTATCTGGGGGATTCAAATTAAAGGATAGGGGTATGAGAGGCCAGTAGTGCAGGGGATCACCAGTTGCAAGAGTTAGATGCATAATTTTCCCAAGAAATGGACAGCTGAGCTGGGTAGCACACCAATGGTAAACTCCCCCAGTTGGAGCAAGGAAGCATGGAGTGTCAATAATTCCAACCTGAATGCAGGGTATACTGTAGAAGGATCACACTCAGCAAACTGTTGATCCAGGGAGCCTGACATACATGCAAGTCTGGTACTTAAAGGTACTCAAAAAGGTGCAGTGGGAGAACACAATGTCTGAGGGACAAGGAAGGAAGAATTCTGACTATTTCAACAGGATAGGTTGATAGGAAAAGGAGTAGGTGACTCTCGTTTTAAGGGATTTTGCCACTGTAAGGAAGAAGGAGGATATCAGTGGGATCAGTAGTTCTACTGAGTCAATCTGTCTATGTCAGGAGAGAAGGGGGGGCAAATAGTCGCCCAGAAGGAACATCAGGACTGCAAAAAGCTCAACTTATCAAATGAAGTAGTGATACATGCAATGTGAATGTTGAATTCCACAAGAATAATTCTGGAAGCTTCTTTTATATGCTGCCATACATATTTGAGAAAATGTTACCAATATTTTTTGTTGTTGTTTTTTTTCACCTTAAATTTAAAACTGCTAAACCAATTTATCTAGTTGTGTTATACACCCGGATACACAGATATCAGATGTGCATGTCAAATGTTAAGTCTATGCCTGCAGTAGCACAGAAGTTTTAAACATCCACATTGTTTACAGTTTTCACAAAATGTTGCAAGTGTTTACATGGTAAACATTTGAACCCCGTAACTTAAAAATAGTTAATCCAATTATCTCCATATTTAGAAGATTCCATAACCATAACAATAAGGTTATCTATGCTAATCTACACATGTCTAACTCCAAAGGTACCTGAGTTATATGCAGATAATATTTTCCATTAAAATTTCCTTCAAAAAAAATAAATAAAATGACAGATTTTAAGCACCTATAATTTTGAGATGATGCATCCTAATGTCATGAAATTTGGCACATTTTTAGAACACCTAGGGCCAGATATTCAAAACTTTGCCCTGGGGCTAAAATAGCACTGCCCAGTGGGCAAACATAGCCTGGAGCAAAAAGTAAGCTATTTTCAAAAGGAATAGCCCGGTACTAATCCTGCTGAATATAGCATGCGAAGGAAGCCGGGCAAACTGGGCTGGGAGTGCAGTGCAAAAATAGCCCGGGAATAAGACAGCACTGAATATAGCACCCAGGCAGGCAGTGCAAACACCCACAGGAACACAGTGCAGATGGAGCTGCCATGCCCTGGACCACAGGCAAAGGAGCACAGGCTGGAAAGGGATCCCAGGAGCAGACAGCAGTGCAGAACCCAGACACTGATACACACCCAGCCAGGGGAATGGCCAGAGGGCACCAGGACCCAGGGGTAGAACCAAAGAACAGAACACCCTGTTGTAAAAGCCAAGCACCCAATAATGACACAGGACACAGTGTAAAATGATAAAGATATGTATAATGTGACAAACGCACAGTAAAGGAAACAGGTAAACACCAGTCGAACAACAACACAAAACATAACAAACAGCAATGTAATGAAAATACAAACAGCAAACACTAAAAGGAAACTTACAGCAAACACCACAATTACAACCACTATATACACTACAACAGGAACTACTACTACTACAGCTACAACTACTACTACTACTACTATTACTGATACTAATGCTAACACCACCACTACATACTACGCTACAAAACTGACTACACTACAACAAACTACCTACAGCAACTAAGGAATAAAAAATGCAAAACAAACTGAAAAGCAGTGTGACAGAAGGGGACAGGGATGTGGACACAAACAATGAGGTAAAAGGCCAGCAACAGTAAATACAGTCCAGGAAAGGGGGGGCAAGGTAAACAAAGCTATCTGGAAGGCATCATGGCTGGGATCCTGCTGGTTCTGCAGACGTGCCTCCAGTATGGTGGCCACCCTCCTTGTCGCCAATATGAGCACTGCCTGCTGCTCTATGGTGGTGCGCTGCTGGCGCATGAGCCATCTCAGGAGGTCCTCACTGCCTTCTGACTTCTCCAGCTGCATTGTCCATAAAGAGGATTGGAGTGGACCTGCAAGAGGAAGGGGGAACATGTAAGGATGGGAAACCAGCCAGGAGGCATACTGCAGCCACAGGTGGCTATACAGGGATGGCCAGCATGTCCTGACAGCCATGCCCATGTGTTGCTGAGGAACACAATGGTAGGCACGACCGACAGGTGCCCACAGGGCAGGCCTGGAAGACACAGGCAACAACCCAATACTCAATAGACATGGATAAGTCAGGCCCTGACAACACCATGGCACGGTTGATACAACCCAGCATTGCACACTGTGAGATAGTGCAGATACACAGGCAGTCCCTAGGATGGCAGTGGGGGTGAGCTATGCAACAACATGCACATGGGGGAACACACGTTGGGACAAGCTGCCCATAGTCAGATAGCAATGTACCACAAAGCAGAAAGCAACAACAACCCATGGGAGTGCAGGAGCACCACAATGCAGGCACGGTGTTTGGCCAATGGCCATCCCATGCCAGGGCTAAATTGTCCTACAGCAGATGCAATATCACAGGGCACACACACCAGCAGGGGAGGGCCACCAGATGCCACCACACATGGACCATGTACTGCAATGTGTGTGGTGCACTCCAGCCAGAACCCACACACGCCAAGTGAACAGCTGAACAGGGACATCGGCAATTATGGACCATACAGCAGTGCCAGCTGTGCATACCGACACAGGCCCATACTGCCCCCCCCCAGCCACAGGGTACAGCAGCCAGACAGCCATACACTGGCAGCACTCTGCAACACTGGTGAGCAACCCAGCACAATGCCGCACCAGCAATGGTATGATGTTCATGGCTGTCAACCCACCATCACAGTCAATGGCAGACCAGTGAAGGAACCACGCATAACAGAAGCACCTCACAAATGAAAACAGAGATGTACTCACGCAATAGGCCCCTGGCCTCAGGGCTCCTCTCCTGCTCCTGCTGCAGCATGAATGGCACCCTCAGGCTGCTCCATGTTGATTGCTTGGACACCTCCTGGCCCCCTCTCCCTGGGCTGTGCTGCTGGATCCACTCTACAGTGGACAGAGGTAACAACAGCATTAGCGCAAGACACAGCATATACCACGATAGCCACAGCAAGATGCACCCCCACCCCCAAAACACTGTAGACATAGAGCAGCCCAGGGACAGCATCTGAACACATGATACACCCACACAGAGGCCCCCCCATGGCCCACTGATCATGCACCAGGCACACAGGGCATGTAGGCATGGTGACACTGCAGTGCAACATCACCACACGCAGGTGCAAAGTGACTGGATGCACACACAGCTGTGTAGGCAGACAGAAACTCAGGATACAGCACCCCTGCACTACACTGGTGTTGGCTGCAGGACGGTCCTGTTGCAGGTCCCCCGCCTGCAATGTCCAGACCTGCCACTCATGCCATGGCCAAGTGACACAGCTGCGCATGGCACGACCGCAGTGTATCCCCCATGGACACAGCATGTACCATGCAAGCTACGCAACTACCACAGGTGGTGCCTGGCAACTGTGGCAACTGTGCCCCCCAGACACCCTGTACCATAGTGCCACCCAAGGGGCCCATACTATATGCCCCTGAACCAGTGCTACATGTGTCCAACCATCTGGCACAACAGCACACCTGTGTACAGACAGGGACACACACACGCACACACACACACACACACACACACACACACACACACACACACACACACTGGCAAACAGACAGACACATAACATATGTGTGCAACATGCAACGGCACCTACCTGGCACTGGCACAGTTCCGTCACACACCATCTGTTTGAACCTCTCCAGCTGTTCGTGTTGCCTGCGGTGCAGGTCTGTGTAACGGTGCTGACACGTCAGTGTCCCATGCAATGCCTGTCTGGTCAGTGAGACATCATGCTATAGATGCCCACACCTGGCATCATGGAAGGTCACCCTCCCTGACCTCCCCAAACAGGCGTCTGTGCCGTTGTTGCACAAGCTGCACTAAATTAGCCATCTCAATATCCCCCCCAGCACCTGTCCCTTTGCACCACTGCACACTGCCTATGCCTCCCAGACATACTTTGCAACAGCTGGTACCCTGCCACATGACTTAACTGCACAGCCTGTGTCACACCCTGGGCCCTCCAGCACAATGTGCTTTAGCGCCACGCAGTCACATGGCATAGCATGGCACTAACCGGATATGGTTCCATTGTGCATGCCTGACCCTGCCACGACCCTGGAGCATCATAGACACACATGCGTGTAGCGCTGTGCTGTATGACATAGCATGGTTCTAGGCCATGCTACACTGGGGTGCTAGCGTGGTACAGGAGTCACACGTGCATGAAGGGACGTCATGCTATGACACATAGTGCTGCGCTAATGGGACAGCATGGTGCAGGAGAACCATTTTGCCTGGTGCTAACCATTAGCATGGCTCTAGGCAGATTGCCCAGCGCTAACATGGCCCATATTCAGACAGCCTATGCAAATGAGGGCACTTGTGTATACAAGGGGTAAACAGTGTGATTAGCATATCATTATCGGCTCATTTGCATGCCTAACAGGCAGGATTGCCCAACAGGGCTATTTAAGGGCAAACAGTGCTCCACCTATGTTGTGCAGAGGGACTGCAATATTCAGCAGATGCCACAGCTGAATAGGCCCAACACAGAGAAAAATATCACAGGAGGCAGAGCAACAACAGGCAGGTCTGTATAGCAGCCTGGGGCTTGGCTGTATGGCAGTGGGATGTGACTAGGCCCTGGCTTGCACTGTGCACACATGCGCACGGCCACGGAACATGTATGGGACAGAACATACTCCGGCAGGCCCACATGTCAGCGCGTTACTGCATAGCGGTGTACATGGCCACTGTGCCTGTTGGCCAGCTGACTGGGGTGTGTGTAATGCCTGTGTCTACAGCAGCAGTCACCACTGTGAGTGGACTGCCTGCACATTGTTGTTGCCAGGCACCGGGCTGGGTGAATGGGGGGGGGGACACATTGGCCTGCAGGTGCCCCAGGACACGCGGTGCTCATGTGGGAGCTGGTGCATGTTATATAGCTACAGTGTCTGTTGGGACACATGCATATGCACTGTGCACACAGGGGTGGCCATGTCACACACGTGCAGTGTGTACCGTACCCTATCATGTTGAACTAGGCCTGCGCTATGATGCTACAGAACGTACATTGCAGGCATCTAGGGTGGCATGCACATTGTGTTCTGCCTGTGCCATGCAATGCAGTCACACCACAGCATGTGACCTGTGTCCCTCTACATGACTCCCATAGGTTCTGCAGCATGACAGGACAGGATACGTGCCCATAAGTTCTCACAGGACAAACTGACAGCTCTGGTCGATGGCGTCAAGGAGCGGGATCAGGTGCTACATTGCCACAAGGCTACTTACGCTATTGTGAGACAGATGTGGGACGAGGTCACAGCAGGGGTCAATGTTGTTGGAGGCTGGGGATGTACTTCTGACGCTGTTAGGAAGAGGTGGAGTGACCTGCTGCGATGGGCCAAGGAGGAGGAGGCACAACGGCTCTGCGATTGACTATGGACTGGTGGTGGGTCACAGACTATGCAACAGCATCAGGGGGACCCAGTGATGACCCTGGTGGCCTCCACACTGTGTCCCATGTCTGTTGGCAGTGTTATTGGCAGGGGATGTGAGACACCACTCGCACCACCTAGAACAGGTCAGTATCTGCCGGTGTGCACCCTACACGGCATGCCTGCACTGGTGCTGGAGGGACAGTGTAGGACTGATACATGGTTTGCACTATGGAGGTGCTACACTGTGCACACTGTACACATGAGGCAGTATTGTGTGCATCCACTGCCTGTGCAGGGCTGTCACCACAGCTGTCAGTATGATGCATGTGCACCATGGTAGGGGGTGTGTGCATGTGGCCATGGTCTGCATTGACGGGACTGCTATGTGTGGTGTGCATGACCATGGTGTGTGTCACACATCCTAGGGTGTGCATTTACAGGTGGTGGTTGTGGCATACTGTGCATGTTATGGTCAGTGACACTGTCCTTTCTTGATTCACAGTGGTGGGTGCACACCATGGAGTGCACCAGGACATGGCTGGGACAGCTGATATGGAATAGGAGGCAGTAGAGGATGACATTATGCCATCAACCTCTGGACTGGGTACCAGGCGTGGTACCACAGCAGCAGCACATGGGTGGCAGGCTGAAGGACTTGGGTTTCACCTGCCTGTGGGGGGTATGACTCCGGGGCTAGTGGGGACCTGGACACCGGTGGCATCCTAGAGGATACCCAGGTGGAGGATCTGAGTGGTGGCCAGGTGGTCCTCCTGACAGTCACTAGTGACCTTGGATTAGATGGCTCAGACTAGGGCTACTACATGCCTATGGAGGGGGCTGTGATTGGTGGCACAGGGGTGGGGCATGCTGGGGTCTGCAACACGGGTGCCGTGGGGGTGCAGTGCCATGCCATCATAGGTGGTCCGGTACAGCAGGTGGTGGGTCATGTGGGTGCTGTGTGTGCACCACTGGACATGCAGTGCCTTTCATGGGGAGGGGTGCAGGGCCCACAGGGAACACATCACACCACAGGGACCGTGCAGCAGCAAGAACTACAGCAGCCAATGCAGGGTCCCCACCATGTCCAACAGCAGGCACAACCTCCCAGCTGGCATTGGCATTGCCGCAGCCATGATGCCAGATGGCCAGGGATCCCACCCTCTGCTCCAGACCACCCTGACATCCCAGCAGGAGGCCCAGATAAACCTGCATGCCCTTCAGCGTGAGATGCAGCATGAGCTCTTGCAGCTGCAGGAGACTGTGGCCTTGGGCTTTGCCCATGCAGAACAGCGGGCAGAGGACAGGATGGGGCACCTGGTAGCCACACTCGACCAAGGCTTTGTGGGTCTCACAGCCACTGTGGTTGAGCTTGCCACAGTGCTGCATGGGGTGCATGGTGGTCAGCAGGCTGTGCAGGGGGGACAGCGTGCCTGTGGCATGCAGGCCCATAGACAGGCCTCACACAGCTGAAAGGCAGGCATGGGCTCCAGCATCACTGCATCAGGTTCATCAGCAGGCACCCTGCGGAGCAGTGGCCGCCCACCCACCCTGTCTGGATCTGCTGGTCGGCCGGTGCGCCAGCGCACCACCCTCTCAGCTGCACCGCAGTCCTCCCCAGATATCTCATTGGCACAGAGCACCCCTGGCTCAGTGTTCTGCACACATGGTGTGCATCTTGTGCATGGTGGTAGTCGCCTCAGATAGGCACAGCTGCCATGCACAGACACACAGGCAACATCCACATGTGCACACTTACACGCACGTACACAAACACACACACACACACACACACACACACACACACACATATGTACAAACACAGTCACACAGTCCCTGGCACAGTCACCCATTCACAGCCATGGTAGTCCTTCCCACCCTGACACCTCATATCAGGCACTTCATTTGACACACCGCTTCACCATGCCATGGTTGTCTGCCATGGTCACATGTGTGTCCTGCACAGCACACAGTATATTTTGCCATCCCACATGCATTCACCCCCACTGTGTTGTGCACATGCTTTGTTGGTGGTCCTCACTATTGTGGTTGTCCGCATGTAATAAAGTCATTGTCACTGTACTGTTCTTTTTGCTGTGCTGTGCTTAATCACCGTCCTGCCTGTGATAGTGTCCTGATGATGATGCCAGCCCTGTGCTCCAGGGCCCTGCAGGCCATTCGAGGATCTCTCCTCTCAAGTTGCTCCACTATCCCCCGACCTCTGGCTCTGGGTCACTGCCGGCCTGTTCTTCAGGTTCAGGTGCCTGTATCCCATGGTTCATTGCCATGTTGTGGAGCATACAGCAGGCTAGGATGATACAGCATACCTTCTGGGGCCTATACTGTAGGGCACCGCTTAACATGTCTAGGCAGCAGAAGCACATCTTTAGTATGCCAAAGACCCTCTATGATGTTCCTAGTGGTGGTGTGTGCCTCATTGTACCACTTCTCAGCCACTGTGGCCAGCCGGGGTACTGGTGTCAACAGCCAGGGTCGCTGGGGATAGGCGCTGTCCCCTGTTGAGAAAGGTGCACCTGTTAGTGTTGCTGTTCTGCTGTCTTCCCCTTGCTGTGGTGCACCACCTGTGTTGCTGTCCTGACCCTCTTCCTTGCATACCCCTGCCTATCCCAACCCACACTGTGGTGTGTACTGTACATGCCTTGCATGCTGATAATCACCAACTAGGTGCCCACTGGATATCCAACCCTCCTCAAAGGCCTGAGACAGCCGGGACTGGTGCCAGATGAAGGTGTCGTGGGCACTGTCGGGGTACTGCGCAAAGACATTGCTAATGTGCCCTGTCGCATCGCACACCACCAGTCAATTGATGGAGTGGTACCCCTTCCTGTTCACATACACCTCACTGCCATCGCCAGGTGGTGCACGAATGGGGACATGGGTGCAGTCAATGGCACCAAGTACCACTGGTAGGTGCGCAACTCGATGGAATTGCTGCATGGTTTCTCTGCACTCTGCTGCTGTGCTGGGGAATGCTATGAATTCACCAGCATGTGGCAGGAAAGCATCGAGTAACTGGATCAGGAGGCATGAGGTTGCAGACTGCGATACCCCAATGGTATCCCCCATTGGTAGTTGGAACATCCCTGTGGCTAGGAAGCACATCGCTGCTGCCACCTTCTCCTCTACTATCATGGCATGGCTGCGTCTGGTGTTGGGCTGCAGCTGCTCATGCAGGAGTTCACATAGCTGCCTCAACTTTCCCCTGTTCATCCTGTATCTGGCAGGGTCTCGAAGGACACTCTGGGCCGGCACCACCTGTGTGCAGCATATCATCTCCTTGACCTGCATTGTGGGCCATGTTGGCCCTGCTCCCTTTCATTCTCCTCCACTACTGCTGTCATTAGGTGCAGCAACACTGTATTAGGCACTGCTGCCATAGTAACTTCCTCTTCTGCTCCCTCCACCTCTGTGTTTGCCCTGGGATAAGACCAGCCTTTTATAGGCAGTATCTAGCACCGCGCTATGTGTCGCACTATGTGGTCTTGCATGGCGCTATCACTCTGAATATCCCACAGTGCATGTATGCTGGTTCCTGCCCCTTCACTTTGCACCTTGCATACATTATGAGTTTGCCCCGCGCTATTGCAGTTAGCGCACACTATCCGTTCCTTGGAATATTGCAGCTCCGTGCTAATCCTGCACTATTCCCACGCTACTGGTTTGTGCGTTGTGCTACATTTTGAATATCTGGGCCCTATTGTCAAGTAATCATGCAAAATTTAAAATCTCTGGGCCAATAACTGGCTGATGTAAATGCAGATACAAATGTTCATGAAATTTCCAACAAAAAATAAAATGACAGATTTTGAGCACCTATATGTTTGAGGCAATCCATCCTAATGCCGTGAAATTTGGCACATTGTTGGAACACCTGCCATCAGGTAACCATGCCAAATTTAAGATCTCTGGCCCAATTGATAGTTGAGGTATGTGTAAATAAAAATGTTCATCAATTTTCTCACAAAAAATAAAATGACAGACTTTGAACACATATAACTCCAAAGAAATCCATCCTAATTTCATGACATTTAGCAAGTCTTTAGAACTCCTCCTGGAAATGAAGTATGACAAATATCAGAGCTCTAGCAGAACAGACAGCCAAATTATGACCGAATTAATTCATTTCAATAATTCCACAACATTTCGAAGAAATTCTGCAAAATTTTGTGGAATTTCATTAAACTTCATTGAAATTCCAAGAATTCAGAATTTTTTCATTCCGCACAGCTCTAGTCTGCACCATCAGCCAATCAGGCTGAAGAGCCTGGAAGAAGATCAACAAGGGGCTCCTGAAACACAGGAGGACTACAAGAATCCTGACCTGAATGTCTGGTCAATCTTTTGAGTGAGACCTCCAGCCCTGCCTAGAGGGATTAACAACCACAGTGGACCAGTCAGGAGCTGCAGTACCTCAGTGAACAGCAAAGGGTATTCACAAGCTGTTTACGCCTGCTTGTATCCACAGTGAGAAGCAGACAGGAGGAGCTGCTGCAGCGACAGACTGCACATCTGCTTGAACAGAGCAGCAGATCTCCTGTAGTCAAAAGGAGGTAATTGCATGCTAGCCCAGCATAAAAGTGAAGCTTTGAGTTATAGCTATTGGAAGACTGTGGTTATGCTGCAGACCTGCCTGGAGCTGAACTGTGGCCACAGCTAGCATGAGGAAGCCATCCAGTCAGTACCACAGCCCAATACTGGCTATTCCCACCACTAGGATCTGGATGCCATGACATGCTTGTGGGGTGGATAAAACTGAGTATGCACAAGCTTAGCTGCCCCTGTGTGAATGGTGATTTAGCTACTAACTGCTGAAGTTAGGAGAGGCCTGACTGGAACCAGCGAGACAGCCAGTTATCAGCCAACACTAGAGGTATCAGGAGGACAGAAAGTGAAACCAGCCAGAGAGGGACTCACTGCAAACTGCGCTATCACCTTTTCACTCTGTGCATTGAGAGAGATCCCCTGATCTGGGCACCATGAGTAAGTTCAGGGCTTGCCCTTCACCACTATCTTGTATCATAGTTTTGAGAAAATATTTGATGAAGCGTGCCATCCAGCTGAGATTTACAAATATCCTTTTTGGTTTTAAGAGCCTTTTGTTTTGGGGGCTGAGTTGCAACAAAGTAGTGCTTCATTTATTTAAGTGCATGACCACTAGTCTACCATGTGCAACATCATCATGCCTACACAATTTGCAAAGCTGGATACCCATGGAAGCACCATGAGCTCCCTTATAGTAGAAGGGATATACAGGGGTTCCAATGGGGAGAGGGTAGTGCCCATGTAAGCCCCCCTCCCCATGTCTAGGGGTATGATGGTGGTAAAAGTCCTGGGGGGGTGCAATACCGAAGAAAAAAAGAGTTCACATACCTGGTTGGCTTGGCTTACCAGACGTGATGAAACCAGGGTGCCCTCGGACCTCTGGGTGCAGAGCTGGTTGACTAGAGAGATGAGATGTTGATCTTCACCTGCCTTGCCTTGCCATCTTTGCCTCAGAGACCTTTGTAGACAATCTTCACTAGGCAGACCTCTTGCCGTCTTCCTCAATGGTCCTGCGGTTCTTCCATTGCACACCCTGGACACACACACTAAAGGCTGGGCTTCGGAGGCAAACTTCTTGTCATCAGCAAACAGTCCATCCAATAAAATGAGGCAACCACCAGAACTGCAGGAATGAGGGATCCCATTTAATGAACAAGAAATTCAAAACAGGAACAGTGACTCCATGGAGCAGAAAAACACTCAATAACTTGCTCTGGATCATCAGAAGCTAAATTTCAGGCAGCCACCTTACAGGCTAGGCAGCCGCATTCCAAACACAGGCAGCTTAACTTGCGACCAATGCAGGCCTTCCAACATGCAGCACCAGTTCTTCCTCCAGCTTAAACTGAAATAGTCTCTAAAACTGGGGCCACTGTGGAACCAGGGGGCTGCTCCCCAGACCCCCTAGGAACACACTGGGATCCCTATTTACAATCTCTCTATCCTATTTATAATCTCTGGGACTAGGGGCTCTGCCCGAACCCCTGTATCCCTTCACCTCTCAGGTGCCATTCTCTGTTTTTCCTCTATCCTCCTCTGTTCTTCCTTGCTCCCTTCTCTTAATCAGTATCCACAGCCATTCCTCCAAGGGGCCCCACTCACAAACAGGCCTCTGGGCTGCAAACACCTCAGCTCACCCCATTCTGCAGTCACCCCTGCAGCTAGGATCATGGCAGCTGCCCTTTTTCTCTTTCTCCCCTTCAGCTCAATATCCTGAGCCTCCAAAATGGGGCTTCAAAACAAGATGGCCACTGCCATGTTCTCGGAACCAAATACTGCCCAGCCACAAGAGAAAAGAAAGAAATGAACCACGGCCTCGATGGCTGAGCAGACAATCACCCCCACTCAGATCTCTCCCAACCTCAAGCTCTCCCTCTTCCCACACTGCACTTCCTTTTTATCCCCTACTAACACTAACATGGGGCAAAAAAATCCCCACCAGCTCTAAGGTTCAATCCAGACCTACCTCCCAGGGTGCCAAACAACTGTCCCCCCCAAAGCCTCCTAGGACTCATAGTCCCCAAACATAACTATTTACAAAGTGTGCCCTAATGCACCAGCCAGTGCTGAAATAACTCCCCATACAGTTGGAGCAGCCAGTCCTTTAAAAGTTCCTACATGGCAGCTGCGCAAGCGCAGAGCATGGACCACCCTAAACTATTTACAATATATATTTTTTTGTTTATTTCATGGCCTCCCCCCCAAAGACCCCATAAAGTGCCAAGAGGCATGGAAACACCCACAGCACTCAGCCGTCCTGCCACAGACTGACCACCAGGATCCAGCAGCCAAAGCCACAAAAACGGCAAATGGAGCCACAGGGTGCGAGCTCCCCCCAGCACCAATGCAAAACCGCACTGCACCCAGCATTGAGAGGACAAGGAGCTGCAACTCCCCAAATGTAAGCCTGATTTTGGGGGCTTACACCCATATTACAGGTGGGCAGGGCAAAAGCAAATGTACTGAGCATGTGTGATGGGGGGGGGGGGCTACAGTTATTTAACCTGAGCCTGGAAGGGAAGAAAAGAAGCACAGCCCCAGGTGAATATTGTTTGGCTGCATCTAGTGGAATGACTGAGCAACCCATCTGTATGTAGACTGGGTTGGATGGGCACAGAAGACCCAGCAGGGGTCCTGTCTAACTACCTTATTGCTTAATCTCTTTTTCTTTTAGGACCTGAGAGTACCCTAAATAAAGCCCTCGTTATTTTGTTTGAATTGGTTGTCTTACAAATTGTTTAGTGATAAGCTGCATGCTCATTGAGGTAACTGTTAATGCACATCACTGGTTAAAAGGTGAGGTGATCCTGTTGGGAGATGGGTTGGTACTGCTTCCCTGGGGGTTGTACCCTACTTACACCAGGTGTAGGCACCACATAAAAATAAGTCAGACATTGGATACATACCCCACAATCTAATAAAGAGTTTAATGCCCCAGGTCCCTCAATCTCTTATGAGCTGGCAAGGCAGGGTAGTAACAACAACATCCATGACGACCCAGTGACATTCAGAACAACGCCTTTAAAGGGCCATTTTGTAAACTTGATGCTAGCCCTCCTTTAATACTATTGTAACTTTTTCCCATCAAAACTCTGATACCTGTCTGTGACTGGGTGTGCTCAATTGTGTTTACCTCTACCCTCATAGATAGCTAGGTTTACCAGAGTCTGCTATGTTGCTAATAAATGCTGAGACAGCAATCATGTGTCATCTGTAATAATGTATGTGCAGATGTGTATTATGAGGTTTTTTTACACACTTGAGGTGTGTAATGCCACTTAAACTTTGACAGCAAAACTCAAGGGGTTTATATAGGCATCCCACACCAAGGGTATGTGAAAAAATGAGTGATCTGCACATATTTGTTTTGTACAATTGCTGACACACAAAGCAAATTACACACAAGCTGCAAATTGCTGCAACCTCACAGAAGCAGTGCACGCAAGTCATGGAGGATCCATGCTGCTAATTTTCACAAGCAGTGCACACACACACTCAAACAAGGCTGTACCAGGCTGCATAAAAAACACAAATGCTCTTTTTGACAGTGAGAGTTCATTTATTCAGTTCTGTAAAGTTAATTGTATACCAGCTGTGGATTATGAACACTGCATGTGAAACAGCTAACATTCTAAGAAGCAGGCATTAACAGTAACATTTCACTGGCACTCTGCGACTTAAAAATAAAAATGAATATGCAAATGATCTGATAAGAGATTTACACATTGCTCATCTAATTAATAACTAGAGAAAACATTGTTAATGCAATTGTGTAGTGCTTTTCAAGAAAAGGTACAAAATAACTGTTCAGACATCACCAACCATGAGTTACAGGCCTTGAAATGACTACCAGAAATTCATGAAAAAGTCTTAAAGGTAAAGCAGTCTCAACGTATCAAGTAGCGCAGATGAAGAGTTGAAACATGTCATTTTAATCTTGATTTTCTTGTTAAATCCTACAAGAAAACCAACATCCATTGAAGAGACAATGGAGGTGTTTAAGTTGGAGTTGAAACTCAGCAGAGGCAGACAGGCAGCTGAAGCTAGAAGATAAGTACTGTACTTTCTCTGTGCTGTTTGTTTTCTTTTAGGATTGAGGCAGCATTTAATGAGATGCAATGTGTGCTGTGTGATTTAAACTGTGTTACTGCAAAACAAATGATTTTGTCTTGGCTGGGAGAAGGGGGGATATTTAACTGACGGAGGGAGAGGTTGGGCAATACACAAGAGGGGGAGGGGTGATCACATGACTCAGACCAACCAATAGGGGAGCTGGGATCCAATTATATTTCAAAGGGGACCAAGCGACCCTGAAGCTTGAGCAACCCCGCAGCTTGTGTGCCATGAAGCAGTAGTGTAGCATCTTGAGTAACGTCTGCAGGGTGCCAGCAGTCAGTGGGCCATGCTGGTAGACAGGGAAGAGACTAGCTGGGAGGGCTGCATATTTCCTGTACAGACATGGTGAGTCCAAGGTGGGGGAAAGGTTCCATAGAGTGGGACAGGACCAGGTTAAAGGAGGAGAGGATGTGCAGGGGCAGTCAAATAGGGTGGGAGATGGGAAAGGGTGTATGTTGCCAAGGATGTGGAGCAGCCATATTCCTGGGAGTGGCTTGGAGGGCAACAGGTTGTAGGGTGTGTTGACAGGTGAGGCAGTAGTGCTGTGTATAATGTGGAATTCCACTGGTGGAATTAGTGCGGAATGATCATTCCACTGGCAGAATTTCCACCAGAATTTTGACTTTTTCGCCTGCGGAATTCCATCAATATTGAGATCCATGGAATACTATTCCACAGAACAATGATTTTTCCTTGGAAAATCATTCCACAACTATTTTATGCTGCGGAATTCTGCCATTTTGTTTCCAGTGGAATTTGGCAGAATTTCAGCGGAATTTTGAATATTCCGCAGAATTTCATACTGCTAGAATCTGAAAATTCTGCACAGCATTATGGGCCAGCTCAGGCAGGAAACAGGGTGGTTTAGGAGGGAACTAGAGGCATGGAGGAGACAGAATAGGGGGGAACACAGCCAGAAGGGGAAACTAATGAGGCATCCAAAAGAGCTCAAGACAGGCAAACATAAAGGGGAACTAGGTGGCACAGCAGGAGGGCCACACAAATGGGTTCAGCCAAGGGAAGGAAGTGATGACTGGAGCATTGTCAGGCACAGGGGCATGACTAAGAATGGGTCAGAGCAAACATACAGTATCAGTCTGTAGGAAGGGGGACTGGACTCATTCAGGGAAAGGAGATTAGTACTGCAAACAGATTGTCAGTGTTGGCTAGTCCGGAAGACCAGGTAGCAGAGAGGAGGGAAGCTACAGTGAAGGATCAGGGAGAGGATGCTACAGGGGAAAAGGTACACAGCAGGGAGTCAGTAGGCAGTACACCAAGAAGACACAGTGGCAGGGGGGCAGCGAGGTGATGGTGATGCAGTCTCTATGGAGGGAAGGAAGGAGCAAGGAGACAGGAGGATGGGGGAAGCGGCAGGCAGCCCAGTGAAGGCTAAGGATAGGGAGATAAGGGGAGTCCAAGTGGGGGAGGGCCACATATCAGGGAAGACACAGGAAAGAAATAGCAGAGGAGGTGGTAGCATGGTGAATGGGGCAACAAGTGAGTGGAAAGGGGAGGTTCCACAAAAGGAAAATAGTTCTGAGGTGGAGGTCAGTAGCCTGGTCATATTTGTGAGTGGGGAGAGGACAGGGCAAAGGTTAGGGAAGGCAAAGCAGAGGCGAGACGGGGGGATGAGAGGGCCGTGCTGTTGGGGGCAGAGGGAGGACAACAAGAGGGTACAGGATAAGTGTCAGAGAGTTATAATTCTATGGAATTCTATACTTAATGGTATAAAGATGGGGGAGGGAGGTGCCAGAAAAGTAACATCTGGGTAGAATGCATGCCAGGCATGACAGTGACTAGAGTGGGGCAGCATATGGGCAGATATGTGGGGATGGTGGAGGGGAAGCTGCACATTGTGGTGCACCTGGGAATGAATGGTCTGGAAGGGAGCAGGATAGAGGAGGTGCAGGACCACTTCAGAGAAGTGGGAAAACTATGCAGCAAAGAGGGAACAATGGTAGTCTTCTCAGAAGTTCTGCCAGTGCCAAAGGCCAGTAGACGGCAAGAGAAGAATCAGTGACTTCAACAAGTGGCTGAGGGACTGGTGTGGGACTAAGGGGTATGGATTGGTGGGGGACTGGGGTAGCACATGGGATAACACAGATTTTTATGCGGGGGATAAGTTACATCTCAGCAGGGCAGGGTCACAGGTGTTGAAGCAGAAGCTGGGGGATTTCATCAATGAGAGGTATCATTTAAACTAGGTGGGGAGGAGGCACTGGAGCTGAGAATCACCAGGAGAGGGGGTCCCATGGACCTCCCCCCACCACAGGGATAGATACGACCTTAGGTGAAATAGGGGTTGGAGTGAAGGGTAAGGAAGCAGGAAAGATAGAAGCAGCATGGAGAATGGTTTCACTAAATGCAAGGAGCCTGGGGAATGTCAGGAGGTCTAAACCTCACTTTTAGGTTTTTGGCAATCTTGGGAATGCAAGTAATCACAGACACGTTACATAAGAGTAATAAACTTGTTTATTACTACCAAAAGGATAAAATCACAGTTGCCCTAAGCAGTTTTAACCAATACGAACCGGGAGCCAGTGCTAAGCATTTTCTATACCTCAAGGTTTTTTTTGTGTTTCTTGGGATCTTCGAGGTACAAGACTAGTGTATCACATTATATACCTGTAACCCCAAGGGGGTGCTACCCTTGGGGCTACTACCCCTGCCTGCCTCCCCAGAGACAGGGTAAGGGGCCCAGATCTGTTGGCGGGTGCCTCCACCCAGAGGTCGGTGTTGATGCTGTTGAGATTTGTCTCGGTCGCAGCCCTCTGGGCGACTGCAACCCCCCTGTTGTCCCACTAATGGCTCACACAAGGTACGAGCAATACTTTTCCCCAGTACACTTGCCCCCTTTGGCTGGTACCTCTCAGCTCGCTCCGAAGACACCCTGTAAAGTAAGGTGCAGTTATATCACAGTCACTAGACAGTAGTTCACCATAAATGCAAAACTAGCCGGAGTGTAGTTGCAAAACAGACAATCTGATTTATTTTAGGGGGAAGTAACAAGGACAGGGGCAAGATCAAGTTGATTGGCTTGTCACTATACTTATCTACCTAGGACTCTGTGCACAGGCCTGACCCTAATGTTTACCATCCTTGGGTACCCAAGCCCTAATGGCTAGTCCTCCGTGGCAGCTGGTTGGGGCCCTTACACAGATAACCTTTAAAACAATACTGGTAAAAATCAGGATGGACAAGAGAACCAGTTAGTCAGTTAGCAGTATAATGGAACAACTGGAAACCACAGTTGCAACTTAGCAGGGAGCTACCCTGATTCAGTACTCATGACTCCAGCAACTAATGGATGCTGCACCACTGACAGGGCTGAGCCTGAATTTCACCAGCCTCCTCACACATTTATATGGCAAATCCAGAGGGGTACCACACCAGGCAGCAGCTTCCAAGGATCACCCGACTCTCAGCCGGCTACAGTGCTGCATTAGCGGCTTCCACTTTCCCGAGGACCAAGCGCGATTCAGCAGATTCTCTAATCCTCAATAACAGGTCGAGCCTGGTGGGTAGCTGGGCTGGCACCAGCCTCCTCTGACCGCTCGTGGAGATTCAGTCCGTCTCTCTCAACGGCGGACAAACGGCCAATGCAGGCCTTCACGTGCTTCCAGCGCGAACACTCCACTCGCGCAGAAGCACAGAGCTCCTCTCTTCTCACCAGCCACAACACATCTGCCCCTTCTCAGCCTGGGGCTATCCTTCCAGTACGGGCGCTACTCGATTTGATTGGCTGGCGCCACCTGCCAGTCAGTCACTCCTGCTCTCAGTGGTGCGAAAAAGCGCCATCGCCCATAATGCCTTTCTCAAAGGACAAGCAGTTCCCCCATTGGTCAGCCAGCTCAAAGGAGTCCCGAGATACTGATTGGTCCAATTCGGCAGTTCGGGCCCAAAATGGAGGAGACAACCAAAACAGTCCTCACTGCAAAGGAAGGCAGGTTAGAACAACTACATTATCATTACCAGTTTACGTTATTTCCAGCAGACAATCACATCCCCCCAGCAAAACTCCCTCTGGGCCACTAGCAACCCCAAAAGCAAGCTACTTTGCAGCGGCTCGGGCGGGACTCGGGCATACAACCCACAGCCCTCTCCCATTTTAATTTATCACGACTGCAACAGGCAGTCCTTAAAGAAACAAACCCGGAGGCTTTAAAACGCTCCTTGCTTCCCATTTAAATGGCTTTATGCCGATCACTGACCAGGCATGGAGCAGGAAAGCGAGCCCCGAGGAAGCTTTTATTAGGAACCCCCCTTTGCAAGGGGGTTACACCCTCCCTGGCCTGGAAAAACTTGGTGTCCGCGCCAAGTAATTAACCTTAATTTACTCGAAGGCACACAGCCTAATTGACACTACATCACACTTTGCATTACATACATGAATATTTACAGTGTACTATGGGTTATACAACGTTGTACACACATAACCCTTTGCTTCTCTTTTTCCCAATCAGGTCAATATCTCCTGCTCATAACCCCGGACCTGGGGAAACCGCTCTGCATCAGTTATGGGCGGGTCACCTAGAGTAGGGGCACCACACCCAGAGGGTAATACCAACAGACTAGAGTTATCCCCCAAAGCTAACTTGGGCAAAGAGCTCGGGGACACATACACCCCTTTGTGGACCACATTTAAGGGCAGGTCCACTGGCTGACCCAGAGACTCATAACTCAATTTTATTACAGGCCGTACTTCTCAGCTGGAGCATCTAGGTGTCTCAGGAAACCCTGAAACAGGCACTGATTCCAACTCAGCCCCACTGACATTAGGGATGGGAACCTCCACAAGGGAACAGGGCTCAGTGCTCATAGTACTATTGGTGGCCCGACCCTCTACCCCAGGACCCACTCCACTGGGCTCAGCTGAGGGCTGTGCATCTACTAGTAAAGGACCATCGGGGCATTCAAAATATTCCTCCGCTTCTGGCATATCAGTGGCTTGTTCCCCCACCTCACTTTCTTCATCTGAGAAGTCAGATAATTTAGCCAGGCCAGACAGTTCAGCCAGGCTTAAGGACCCCACCTCTGGGGCTTTGTTGTTACCCAGCTCATCTTCTGGAGGTATCGGCTCTGGAGACAAAATAGGGGGCTCAATCAGTCCAGATGGGCCAATCTCATTTCCAGAATTAGCAAGGGGATTGCCCGAAACAACTGGTTCAGTTCGTAAGAGGGGCAGTATTCAATATCATCTTCATCGTCTTCCGACACCGATTGTTGATCATCACCTTCTGCAAGGTTTGGACAAGGCTCTCTTAGTTGGCTTGCTGAAGGATCCATGGGTTTAGTTCTTTGCTTGGCAGCAGATCTAGTCATAGGCCGGGAGGGGGCGGCAGTTGAGGGTTCAGCTTCAATCAGGATCTGCCCGATTGGCAGTAGATGATTTCGGTGGATAGTTTTTACATCTTTGGAATTGTTCTCAGGTCGCACTTTATACACAGGCAAATCGGCCAGTTGTCCCACAACAATGTGAGGGAGGTGATGCCATCAGTCAGCAATCTTGTGTTTTCCATGTAGTCCCAGATTTCGCAGCAACACTCTGTCCCCCTCTCTTAACTCCACTGTCTTCACTTTCTTGTCAAACCTCTCCTTATTGGCCAAGTTTCTTTTAGCAGCCATGGTCTGGGCCAACTGATAAGCATGGTTTAACTGAGCCTTCAGCTTCTGTACGTATTGAAGATGATTTTCTGCTTGCACCCCATCAGGGGAGACTCCAAAGCACACATCCACAGGCAACCTGGCCTCTCTCCCAAACATCAGTCGGTACGGGGAAAATCCTGTGGCATCACTCTTGGTGCAGTTATAGGCGTGAACCAGGGTACTGATCTACTGGCTCCATCTCGGTTTGTCTTTGGGTTGCAATGTGCCCAACATGTCAAGCAATGTGCGATTAAACCTTTCAGGCTGGGGATCTCCCTGAGGATGATAAGGGGTGGTTCTTGACTTTTGCACCCCCCACAAGGACACAGCATCTCTTTAATCAAGCGGCTCTCAAAGTCCCTTCCCTGGTTGGAATGGATCCGCTGAGGGGCCCCGTAGTGGACAAAAAAGTTTTCAACAAGTAGCTTAGCCACCGTGGTTGCTTTCTGATCCTTAGTAGGGAATGCCTGTGCATACCGGGTGAAATGATCGGTAACCACCAATATATTACTGATATGTTTCAGATCGGGTTCCAGACTTAAGAAATCAATGCAGACTAGTTCCATAGGGGCGCTGGTAGTAATGTTGACCATGGGAGCAGCTCTCTGGGGCAAGGCTTTCCTCTGCAGACACTGACTACTGGTCTTGACATACCGCTCCACATCTGTGCTTATTTTTGGCCAGTAAAACCAGGCTCGTACCAAATCGAGAGTTCGGTCGATGCCAAGGTGCCCCATCTGATTATGCAACAACCTCAAAACCAGTTCCTTTAACTCTGATGGCAGCACCAGCTGTTGTTTGACAACCTGGTCCTCTTTATGTACAGTCTCTCGGTATAGTAGTTGGTTAATCAGCCTTAATTTGGGCCCTTCTTTGTATAACAAGGTGGATCTTAAGTCGGTAGAGCGCAATTTGGACACATCTCGCCCGGCCTGTAGGGCTTCCACCACCAGCTTTATCAGAGAATCTCAGGATTGAGCCTGTTGAAGACTGGTATTGTCAAACTGAGGCAGTGAACTAGTGTCCAGGGTGGAAAAATGACAGTAGGCAGCAGGTATACAACTTTCAGATGGCCCCAAGAAATCCACCATACAGTTCACAGCATCCGGGGACACCTGATCTTCCTTGTCAAACTTTTGGCAAAGGGCTCTTATGTCAGGCTCAGACAATCTGATCCAATCAGCTTGGGGCATAGACCTCCGAGAAAGGGCATCCGCATCTATATGGTTTAAACCGGGCCCTATATTCAACAGCATAGTCGTAGGTGGCCAAGGCAGAGAGCCACCTGTGGCCAGTGGTGTCCAACTTCGCTGAGGTTTGCACATAGGTCAGAGGATTATTATCCATCTTTACTAGTATCTTGGCACTGTACAGATAGTCATGGAACTGATCAACAATGGCCCACTTCAGAGCCAGGAACTCTAGCTTGTGCACGGGATAGTTTTTCTCTGACGGAGCCAGACTTCTACTGGCAAAAGCTACAGGTCTCAGGCCATTTGAGTGCTCCTGATATAACACGGGCTCCCAACCCTTGAAGACTAGCATCAGTATGGAGGACATAGGGCTTGGCCGGGTCAGCATAAGCCAACACAGGGGCATGGGTGAGCTGATATATGATATCATAGAAAGCATCCTCACACTCAACAGTCCAATGATCCCCAAACAGTTAATTTGGCTGGAAATACCTCTTCTTGGCCTCAGATCGCACAACCTTCTTATACTTTCTGTGTGTAGGAGGGTACCCTTGAGTGAGGTGGGGAAGGGGACGAATCACTCAAGAATAGTCCTTAACAAATCGCCTATAATATCCGCAAAACCCCAGAAATCGTTGCAACTCTTTCAAGTTCCTGGGTTGGGGCCAAGTAGTCAACGCCTCCACTTTGCTAGGGTCAGTCTCTATGCCCTCAGTAGACACTATGTGGCCCACATACTTTACAGAAGTCTGGAAGAATTGACATTTTTCTATAGACAACTTGAGGCCGAACTCCTCCAGCCGATCCAATACATTAAATAGTCGCTGTTCGTGTTCTTCCAACGAGCGTCCAAACACTATGACATCATCTAAATAGACCAGACACTCGAGCAAATTCATATCCCCCACGGCTCTCTCCATCAGGCGCTGAAAGGTGGCCGGGGCGCCTGAAATTCCCTGAGGCATCCGAATGAACTCATAGAATCCTAGAGGACAGATGAATGCAGTCTTCTCTCAGTCTCCTGGGGCCATCGGGATCTGGTAGTACCCGCTTCGGAGATCCAGCACAGAAAACCACTGGCTGCCATTTAAACAGTCCAAGGTGTCCTGTATTCGTGGCATGGTGTACTGGTCAGGGATGGTCCGTCAATTCAAAGTGCGATAGTCTAGACACATTTGAACAGTCCCATTCTTCTTTCTTACCACCACAATGGGGGAAGCACAGGGGCTCCTGGATTCTTGTATCACACCAGCAGCCAACATCTCTTGCAGATGCCGCCGTACATCATCGATGTCAGCCAGGCCAGGCGCCGGGATCTCTCTCGGAAAGGCCTTTCGTCATGCAGCCGAATGTGATGCTCAGTCCTTCACACACATCCCACATCCCATTCTTTCAGGGAGAATACCTGGTCCCGCTGGGCGAGCCTCTCCCCGATCCTCTTTTTCCACTCAGCTGGCAACGGAAAGTCACTGAAATCAAACAAATCAGGAGTAATTCGACCGTCTGCCTTGGGACCCTGGCTACTTGGTAGTACCGCTGTATCCGCACAATGGACACTCGCCAGGGTACACCCCCTTCTTATTCGAATCTCTTTGTTGGACATATTATGCACTTGAACCATCACTCTCTTGACATAAGCATGAGCTCTAGCCAGCAAGATACTGGGCTTTATCAACAGTCTTTCAGGCAATCTTCCCTCCCCAGGTGCATCCAACATCAATAATTTATTCTTGACATCCGCCCTTAATCGTACTTCTCCATGCAAGACACACTGGGCATTTGGGGCGAGTATCACCGGAGCTGGGTCCTTTTTCCACACCACCCCCACTGGGCCCTCAGGCTCCTCCGGACCAACCTTCTTCTGGGTGGCAGCTATGTTTTGGAGCACGGCGAGTATTTTTAGAGCTCACCCAGTTTTGAACGCCTGTTTTTCTGAGCACAATTGGCCCAACCATCCAAACATATGAGCATTCGTCCCAATCAATAGGGGCACCCCATCATACAGTCCAGTAGGTGGGCAAACTAAGACTAAAGTTTCCACCTGTTCATCCATTCCAGCCACAGATGTCGAGAATGATAGCCAAACTCGGATATACCCCAAATACGGGTAGGTCTTGACGCTCAACTCCCACACATGTAGACCATTTAAGGGTTGCAGAGGCACCGCAGGTAAATGTGCCTGATACCAATCCTGAAGCATGATGGTTACCTGAGAGCCACTGTCCAATACAGCCCGAGCGGGAATCCCATTTACTCGCACGGGGGTCTCCATTGAAGGCCTGACCACATCAGACCAATCGGGGGCTACAGCACTAAAGGTTGACTGAGCCTGGGCCTGAGTCACAAAACTTTTCTTAGGGGGCCGAGACTGGGTCCAGCAATGCCAAGTGATCAGTCTACTGTTAACTTTCCTTAAGTTCTCTGGCCTCTGACACTCAGGTTGAAAATGCCCATCTTCTCCACAACGGTAACAAAACTTGGGGTCCCGGGGATCACTGTTTGGCTGTGGGCCCCGTGTTTGTGGGGGGCCCTGAGAGGGATGAAGGGGCTCCCTGGGGCAGGGGGTCTGGTGTCGGTTTATCTCAGGGGCCCCAGACCTAACAGGGTACATAGCAGATTGCTTTAAGTCCCTCACCAGTTCCCGTAAACTCCTGACCTCGGCCCTCAATTCACTCTCTACATGGGGGACAGAGGAGACAACTCGCATTCCCACAACACCAGGAAAATCTGGCGATCCCTCAGACCCTCTGGACAGGCTGCCCTCCTCAGGGGTGCTAGGCTCAAGGGTCCCACTAGGGTTTACCGCCCCCACACATGGCTCCCATCCCTCTTCATCGGTCTCCACCTCTCTAATTTCCCTCATTAATTGACAATATTCAGGCGGGGTGGCCCGTCGATCATGTAACTTAAGTTTTAGCAGTATTACACTAGACAATCTGGCAGATTTTAAAACATGTTCTAACCGGACCTGATTCAGGGCTGCGGCAGTGATCCCCCCTTTTCTATAGGCCTTCTGCAAGGCCCGCTCCACCCTAGTGACGAAGGCGGACAGTTTTTCATTTCTCCACTGCTTAGCAGACCTGAATTTCCATAATAAGTCTTCACCAGTCTCCGTACTCCGGAAAACCCCTTCTAAAGCAGAGAGATACTCTGCAGCGGTGGCTTCCAGACCAGTGGCCCAGAAAAACCTAATGGCTTCTAAAGCGGGACCCCTCAAGCTCTCCATCAGCCTCTTCCTTTTCTCCCCCTCAGAG
Organism: Neoceratodus forsteri; assembly: GCA_016271365.2. Lineage (NCBI taxonomy): Eukaryota > Metazoa > Chordata > Ceratodontiformes > Ceratodontidae > Neoceratodus > Neoceratodus forsteri. The sequence continues at coordinate 1,047,532,799 of CM057456.1, forward strand.
CATTGCCATTCCTGGACTAACGGGGTGGCATAGTCCATCCAAGCCTCCAGGTCATCCTCCCCTGAAGGCACTGGCACCGTGGCAGAAAATAGTTTCAACTTACGATAAGAATTGAGCTGTATAGGTGGGACCACTAGAGGCAATGAAGCTAACACAGAACTCTTGGGGGGACAGGGGGAGGTGCCGTGGGAGCCCTTGGGGGTAGCATCACTGGACAGATCCAATGCTTGTAGCAGTTCCTGGATAGTTCTACCCTCCACAGCCAGCAATTTAAGCAGTTTGTCTTTAAAACTATTAATTTGGGGGAACCCCCTAGGGGTGGCTGACCCACTTTGAATATGAATTAACCTCCATCCCTGTGAAGCACCCTCCGGGTAAATCATGGCAGGTACCCTCTCGGGATCGATGGTCACACTGCACAGGAGTAGTACCTGCAGCGTCTGGTTGAGTAAGTCAGCCCTACGCCCCTTTACCTCCACCTTGCCTAAGCATTTCACTCGCTCAGCTGCGGAAATGATGTCAGCATTGGGGGTTCCCAATGGCACATCCAGCAGCAACACAATTTTTTGGGAGTCCAGCTCTTCAGCTTCACCCCACCCCATCAGTCTGTGTACCATGGTCTTAATAGGTCCTAACTTAATTTTTCCCAACATATCTCCTTCCACTTTTTCCATCTCTTATGTACCTCCCCACTCGGCCACTAGGGGATGCTAATCCCAGCGGTGCCTCCAATTTGTAACCCCCAGGGGCACTACCCTTGGGGCTACTACCCCTGCCTGCCTCCCCAGAGACAGGGTAAGGGGCCCAGATCCATTGGCGGGTGCCTCCACCCAGAGGTCGGGGTTGATGCTATTGAGATTTGTCTCGGTTGCAGCCCTCTAGGTGACTGCAACCCCCCTGTTGTCCTGCTAATGGCTCACACGAGGTACGAGCAATACTTTCCCCAGTACACTTGCCCCCTTTGGCTGGTACCTCTCAGCTCGCTCTGAAGACACCCTGTAAAGTAAGATGCAGTTATATCACAGTCATTAGACAGTAGTTCACCATAAATGCACAAACTAGCCAGAGTGTAGTTGCAAAACAGGCAATCTGATTTATTTTAGGGGGAAGTAACAAGGACAGGGGCAAGATCAAGTTGATTGGCTTGTCACTATACTTATCTACCTAGGTCTCTGTGCACAGGCCTGACCCTAATGTTTACCGTCCCTGGGTACCCAAGCCCTAATGGCTAGTCCTCCGTGGCAGCTGGTTGGGGCCCTTACACAGATAACCTTTAAAACAATACTGGTAAAAATCAGGATGGACAAGAGAACCAGTTAGTCAGTTAGCAGTATAATGGAACAACTGGAAACCACAATTGCAACTTAGCAGGGAGCTACCCTGATTCAGTACTCATGACTCCAGCAACTAACGGATGCTGCACCACTGACAGAGCTGAGCCTGAATTTCACCAGCCTCCTCACACATTTATATGGCAAATCCAGAGGAGTACCACACCAAGCAGCAGCTTCCAAGGATCACCCAACTGTCAGTCGGCTACAGTGCTGCAACAGCGGCTTCCACTTTCCCGAGGACCGAGCTCGATTCAGCAGATTCTCTAATCCTCAATAATAGGTCGAGCCTGGTGGGTAGCTGGGCTGGCACCAGCCTCCTCTGACCGCATGTAGCGGATTCAGTCCGTCTCTCTCAACGGCGGACAAACGGCCAATGCAGGCCTTCACGCGCTTCCAGCGCGAACACTCCACTTCGTGCAGAAGCACAGAGCTCCTCTCTTCTCATCAGCCACAACACATCTGCCCCTTCTCAGCCTGGGGCTATCCTTCCAGTACGGGTGCTACCCGATTTGATTGGCTGGCGCCACCTGCCAGTCAGTCACTCCTGTGCTCAGTGGCGCGAAAAAGCGCCATCGCCCATAATGCCTTTCTCAAAGGGCAAGCAGGTCCCCCATTGGTCAACCGGCTCAAAGGAGTCCCGAGATACTGATTGGTCCAATCCGGCAGTTCGGGCCCAAAATGGAGGAGACAACCAAAACAGTCCTCACTGCAAAGGAAGGCAGGTTAGAACAACTACATTATCATTATCAGTTTACATTATTTCCAGCAGACAATCACATCCCCCCAGCAAAACTTCCTCTGGGCCACTAGCGACCCCAAAAGCGAGCTACTTTGCAGTGGCCCGGGCGGGACTCGAGCATACAACCCACAGCCCTCTCCCATTTTAATTTATCATGACTGCAACAGGCAGTCCTTAAAGAAACAAACCTGGAGGCTTTAAAACGCTCCTTGCTTCCCATTTAAACGGCTTTATGCCGATCACTGACCAGGCATGGAGCAGGAAAGTGAGCCACGAGGAAGCTTTTTTTAGGAACCCCCCTTTGCAAGGGGGTTACATACCTATGATAATTACTATGGTTACTGTAAGATAGAAACATTTCTAGTTACAGAGATGAGCCCTATTGGCTAAATTAGAGGTGGCTCCATGGTCCAAGATAACATTATACAATTTTGTAGTAATTAGTTTGTGAACAAAAGAGTTCTTATACAGAGTCTTATATAACTCAGTGTAGTAGTACAAATCACCAAAAGATGGCAATGCCAACTTACATATCATAATTACTCCAAGGGCACAGGTGCCTTGGCATTTTACAAGTAAGAAATACACAGAAAATACATAGAAGAATATATGTGTTAGCAAGCAAAGTGTATTACAATAATATGCATTTATATCCTGACATCTACTCTTGTACGGTAGATGCCCTTAGCCCTATATGTTAGTATAACATAGGTTTAAGCACTAGCTGTTTATGGTGTACCTCTGAGGGTACCAATTAGGGGGCAGGGACTTCATGTAACAGGAACAAGCTGGCAGAGTTGCAGGCATTGATGGCAGAGGAGGAGGTGGACATAGCTGCCATTACTGAGATGTGGGCAACCTGTCACTATGACTGGGACCTAACCATCCCAGGGTACAAACTATTCTGGAGGTATAGAGGTAAAGGGAAGGCTGGGGGCATTGCCATTTATGTAAGGGAAGGGATCAGATGTAATAGGGAGGAAGGGGAGAAGGGCAGGTCAGAAGTAATCTGGCTGCAACTACACAGCCAGAAAGGGACCAAGCTCTGTCTGGGGGTTGTTTATAGACCTCCGGCCCAGAAGGAGGACATTGACAGGGAACTGGGGAAGCAGATAAGGAGGCATAGTGGCAAAGGGAGCACAGTGCTGGTGGGGGACATTAATCTACCAGGGATGGATTGGAGCATCCCAGCAACCACTTGCGTCAGGGAGCAGATCCTCCTGGAAGCATTCCAGGACAGCTTCCTTACCCAGAGGGGAATGGACCCAACGAGGGAGGAGAATATACTAGACCTGACACTGGAAGATGGGGAACAGGTCAGGGATGTAAGGGTGGAGGAACCTCTGGCAAGCAGTGACCACTGCACAGTGTGGTTCTCAATCAATCTGGGTAGGGAAGTAGCCACTACAAAAACTAGGGTCCTGGACCTCAAAAGGGTGGACTTTGACAGGATGGGACACATACTGTAAAGTCACATGGCAAGCATCTGTCCAGAAATGGACACGGAACAAAAATAGGAAGCCATCAAGGCAGGACTGGCTGAAGTCACTAAAACCTGTGTCAAGAGCCAGAGCAAGAAAGCCAGGACCAAGAAACTAAGTTGGATGAGTAGAGAGGTAGTGGAGATGGTGAGGGAAAAGAGGAATGCATTTTGAACCTATAGTACAAGAGATCCAACAGGGCAGAAGACAAAGAAGAATATGTGAAGAAATCCAGAGACTTGAGCAGAGAGGTAAGGGCAGCAAAGGCGGCTAGGGAACTGAGATTAGTGCAGGGAACCAAAGAAGGAGAAAATGATTTCTTCAGATGTATCAGAGAGAAGAGGAAGAGCAAGGATCAAATTGTTAGGATCAGGAGGGGAAGTGGGTGGGTAGAAAAGGGGGCTGAGCAGGCAGAAGTACTTAATGAATACTTCTGTTCAGTCTTCACCAAGGAGAGGGATGGGTCCATACCCTGAGAGGAAGGGCAAGGTGGGAGAGGGTGGGGGAGAAGCAACCACAGATGGGGAAATCACAGTGGAAAGGGTGAGGGAGGGCCTTAAGTCCCTGAAGGTGTTCAAGGCACCTGGCCCAGACGGAGTCCACCCCAGGGTGCTGAGAGAGTTGGCAGAGGTCCTGGCAAGGCCATTGGTGGACCTGTTCAATACCTCTCTGAACTTGGGGTGCGTGCCGAGGGACTGGAGGTAAGCACATGTGGTAGCTCTCCATAAGAGTGGGCCCAAGGACAAACCGGGGAACTACAGATCAGTGAGCCTTACTGCAATTGTGGGAAAACTGATGGAGACAATCTTCAAGGAAAGAGTGGTGCAGTTTCTTGAGGATAACAATCTCCAGGACAGCAGGCAGCATAGGTTTGTCTCAGTCATATCCTACCAGACGAACTTGATTGATTTTTACGACTGGTCTACGAGGGCACTGGACAGGGGACATGAGGTGGATGTCCTCTACCTGGATTTCAGCAAGGCCTTTGACTCAGTGCCACATGGTAGGCTGACCTGCAAGTTGAAGAGTCTGGAAGTAAGGAGGAAACTGGTCAGATGGGTTGAGAACTGGCTGCAGGGTAGACAGCAGAAGGTAGTAGTGGTTGGGGGAGGCATCTGAACCCAGGGCAGTAACAAGTGGTGTACCACAGGGCTCAGTGCTGGGACCTGTTCTGTTTAACATTTTCATAGCTGACATTGCAGTAGGGATTAAGAGCAAGATCAGTCTGTTGGCAGATGACATAAACATTTGTTCCGAGGTAGATGGGAGGAGGGAGCAAAAGTACTTCAGGAAGATTTGGCAAAACTGGAGAATGATCTCACACTTGGCAGCTTGATTTCAATGCCAAGAAGTGTAAAGTGCTGCATTTAAGAGGTAAGAACCCAGGACACAATTACTGGCTGGAGGGTGTCCCGTTAACAAAAATCCAAGGAGGAGAAGGATCTGGGAGTGCCAGTAACCGAGGACATGAACCACTCTGCTCAGTGCAGGAAGGCAACAGCAAAGGCAAACAGGATGCTAGGGTGCATAGCAAGGGGGATAACTTCCAGGAGTGGGGAGATCATCTTGCCCTTGTTCAGGTCCCTGGTGAGACCGCATCTAGAGTACTGTGTGCAATTCTGGTACCCCTACTTGAAAAGGGACATCAAACTACTGGAGGGGGTACAGCGTAAGGCAACAAAAATGATCCTGGTTTTGGGGACAGACCATATGAGGAGAGACTGAGAGAGCTCAATATGTATACCCTGGAGGAAAGAAGGGAGAGAGGGGCTATGATTGAGACCTTCAAGTACCTGAAGTATTTAAACAGAGTAGACACCAGGTGTATGTTCAATCTGAAGAGCGGAAGGGAAACCAGGGGACACTCTATGAAGTTGGATGGGGGCAGGTTCAAGAGGGAACTGAGGAGGCACTATTTCACAGCAAGGGTGGTGGGAGGGTGGAACGCCAGAGTAAGTTGTATCACTGCAGAGTATTGGGGGCTTCAAGAGGGGCAGGGACAGATTTAAGGGGAGTGTATAAACCGGGAGGGGCGGAGATGGGGGGAGGCATATGAGGGAGGGGCAGCTGCAATCTAATGGACTGAAGTGCTGCACACTTGAGCAGACTAGATAGACCAGATGGCCTGTATCTACTGGCAATTTCGTATGTATGTTCATAAGTGGGAGAAAGGAAGCAGTGTTAATCAGGGTAATTGAGGGAGTGTCTTAAAATTACATCTATTGCTTTGCAAACTGTCACTTTTCTAGCACTAATTCCAGGACTTGGGGTATGTGATGCACCAGGCAAACTTGCAAATGTTGCCCCCCTCCAAAAAAAAAATCCTCTCCCTCCACCCTACCAACCACTACCACCAGCATAGTGGAAACAGAGCCCATGGAATTCTCACTTTACTTAAAGAAATGTTTTAAGTTTTATAGTTGTGCTTCATAGCACATTACCTTCAGGCAGCACTAGCCAATTTCTGGCTGAAGTAGAATTTTCACGCAAGTCCTTGTTAGATGGGAAGCGATCGCAACTGGAGTTGAACCCACGGCCAGCCAATCCCTTCCACTTTCCAGTGTGTCGGCCCCGCCCCCAGGCTCGCAGGTTTCATGACATCTAAACAGAGGGAGCATGGGGGCAGGCCCCACACAAGTCTATGGGACTATTTTTTAAGGCATATTTATATATCTTTAAACAAGTCACTGCTCAACTAATAGGGCTCAATAGAATGGCCATGCAAGATGGATCCGGCCCCGTGAATCACCCTGAAAGGGGAAAGCTGTGATTGGGTGGAAGCAGAACTTATGCCCTGGTATGTGCCCTACCCCATTAGTATGCACAGACTGTCACTGCACACCCTGCGTCCCTGCCTGTGATAGAGTTGCCTGACCAAAGGGGGGTTATGGCATGCTTGGGGAGCCTGCTGGCACATGTGGCTGGGCAGACATTTTGCATATGAGCAGGGAGCTGAATGTACCCCAGATTCAGAAGCCATTAAGTCACCACCACCCCACTGCAGAAAACACTGAAATGGCCCCTCTGGTCACTAGTATATAAACCTCGGAGTGACCCCATTACTGCAAGCACCACAGACCTGTGGAATTGAGCTGTGCCTGCAATGGAAAACTATCGGTGAGTACCCCTTCCACTACATGAATGATCAAGGCAGAGAAGGGATAGGGCCTGCAGTACATGTCTGGTGAAGTGGCTGTGTGGTACGGGGGGGCAGCAGCAAGGGAAACAGAGGGACCGGTGTGAGCACCACACCCGGTATGCCACACAGAGGTGACTCAAGAAGAGATAATACAGGATATCCACCCCAACAGGTGGTCACAGGGCAAATACTGAGTATCTTGTAAAATGGAAAGGGTGCACACCATAACAGACAGATATGCATGCTGATGCACCACAGCAGCAGCCCTGTCTGGCTAATGATAGAGTATGGGGGAAGATGCTGTGTAGGTGTGTGAAGGCAGGGTACAGTATATGATGGGACAGACACTAATCTGTGTGTTGTTCACAGGGTGTCTGAATGGCCATGAGTGGAGACCCACATGAAGCAACAGTACCCCTAACTTTGCTTGAATGGCTGATGAGAAGAGAAACAAGTACAGACACTGCCCCACAGGTGTATGCCCTCTGTGAGGTGATCAGCCACAGGGATTCTGAAGTCAAAACACAAAGCCTATCTAAGTGGTGCCATGAACCCTCCAGGGCAACATCAATGGAAACAAATGTGTCTGAGGCAGGTACTGTTAGGGTACATGAAGAACTGGAGACTGAGCACTAGATCAGGTAACTCAATGCGATGCAGGGATCTGGTGCCATCCCCTCTGCTCCCACCTGGGACTTCCATGCCTCAGAGCACCAACTGGGGGACAGAATATATCATGGATGGTAGGGCTGGGGAATGCAGAATGGACCTGGAGGGATGGCTATTGCCACAGAGTGGCACAGCAACTGGGCATACCTCCCCAGGACAACAGCAGCATGAAACCCATATGGACAAACAGGTGACCCCACAAGCCTTGGCAGTGAAAGCATGCTCCATGGTTGCCAGAAATGTTTGCAGTGGCATTGCCTCCTACAAGGACATCTAGGTAACCACAGGCCAGGAAACAAGGTGTACCAAGGGCAGGAAGACATGGCACTGCAAGTCCACCAACAGCAGCAGCCACCACCTGCGGCACCACAGATCTGCCAACAGTAACGGCCAGCACCAGGGGGGTAATGGAAAAGGAAACAACACACCTTTTCCAGTACCATAAGGGACAATGGCTGCAGGGAGGAAAGGTCACACGGGGTCACATACAACTAATATCTGAGTGGTCCCAGGTGGAGAGGTTCGTACGCCCTTGAGTGTAGGTGGAATACCCCACACACACCTATCTGTACATCCCAGAGGTGATCTTGGAAGAAACTGAATGGAACTGGTAAGACTGGGTTTATGAGGCAGCCTTGGAAAAGATCCATGCAAAGCATGGACTGGGGAAGGACACTGCACTGCTGCAACTCCTTGAATCCTGGAAGCATATCAGATCCCTCACAGACACCATCTAGAAGGGGCTGACCATAATGAAAAACTATGTACTGTTCCAGGACATTGAGGGAAACAGAACAGAATATGCAGTGGATGCCATGGACTCATTCAGCCAGCCCTGCACCAAGCTGGACCCCGTTACTATTTCTAGCCAGCCATGGACCACTGCACCCCACTGGGGGTAGACTACATTACTGGTGATGTCCAAGACACAGGAGGACTTGCTGGAACATTTTGAAGAGGGCCAGTGTTTGCAAGGGGCTCCCAGCCACATTCCATTCATTTGTTTCTGCTATACCCCTAGATGGACTATTAGAGATACATACCCTGCTATGCCATATGTTTCTACAAGTGCTTATTGCAGGGTTTTATTTAACTCTAAAAATTGATTAGTGTTTTGTTCATGAAAGTGCTCAAACATTGTGAAAATGCATAGCACTTGTCTCACTGTGTTTAACAAACATAACTTTCTAGAAAACCGATATAAATACTTTCTGTACAGTTAGTATTGACCCAAGAAAAAAACTGCCAATCAATTAACTGTGGTTCGGAGCTCAGTACTTATGTTACATACTGTAGCTGGATGCCGGAGGCTGTGCTTGGATACAGAGGCCAGGCCAGTAAGTCAGACAATGCTAGTGAGGTATTAATAGCATGAATGATTCGTGCTTAGGTACTTGGCATAGACATGAGCAAGTCAGTGATTATGGTACATATGAACTGGATAGTATGCAAGATGCTTAGATGCATGAACTGATGAGTCACTTGTTATGATTTGATAGTTTTGACCTTTCTCTGTATCCCACCGTAGGAAGGATGCTTAGTTCAGTATTTTGAGACCCCCGGAGGGATAAGAGTGCCGGAGAAGGAGGAGGTATCAGGGGAGGATGGAGGGGAATGTGACTCGCTCTAAGCAGGGTAGAGCGCTGCTTGCAGGATTAAATAGGATGTGGGGGAGGAGCTCTTCCCCAACTTAACTACGGGCATAGCCCTTAATTTAACTGTGGTTCAGAGCTCAGTGCTTATGTTACATACTGTAGCTGGATGCTGAAGGTTGTACTTGGATACAGAGGCCAGGCCAGTAAGTAGGACAATGCTTGTAAGGTATTAATAGTATGAATGATTCGTGCTTAGGTACTTGGCATAGACATGAGCAAGTCAGTGATTATGGTACGTATGTACGGGATAGTATGCAAGATGCTTAGATGCATGAACTGATGAGTCACTTGTTATGACTTGATAGTTTGGGCCTTTCTCTGTATCTCACCGTAGGAAGGATCCTTAGTTCAGTATTATGAGACCCCCCCCAAAGAAATAATGATATCCACGATTGTTAGTATCCGACTGTTGAAGGAGTCAAGTAGGATGACACCCCTAAGAATGAATATAAGTATGATCACCTCCTCCAACTCCGGAGAGTGTGACCAGTAGCACACAGGAGAGGAAAAACTCCCTTGGGGGAAACCTCTGAGGACCCATGGCTACTGATCTGCCCATCCTTCAGGGCATACTAAAGGAGAGTTATCCTAAATAATCTAATCGGCTAATCCGAACCCCAAAGTTGTAGAACCCAATCCAGAGAAATGGAGAACTGAAGATGTATTGAATCGTGACATGTCAGGTGAATAGAGTAAGCATCCATCTAGTAAACCCCAAGTTCGAGAATCCATGAGCAGGCTGGAATGAAATAGAGTGGCATCCATGGTTGAAATGAATTTGAAGCGAAGAGTCGCCAGGTGGTGAAGCACTCCAGCATGTGAGGATGACTTCACAGAGGAGATCCAGAAATCAAGGCTCAGCATCCATGTCTAGAAGGAGAACTGTTGAGTCAAGTTCTGCATGGTAAGGTTAGCAAATGAAGGCCGTGGCGATGAAGCACAAGAACTGGCGTATGCTACGTAATAGGGGGGATGGAGCAGTAGGAACCTCCAATCCAGAGAGGGGAAGCAAGCATTAAGTAGGTAGAGAACGTAGTGAATACGTAGAAGTAGGTCAGATGTATTTCCAGCTCAAGAGGAGTGCAGTAGGTTGTAATTGCGAGTTAGTTGTGATGACTTCTAGGCCCTGTAAGGGCGAAGCAGGTAGTATGAGCAAGTATATAAATAAGTGGACCTGTACATAGGTCAGTTGATGTAGTAAGTAAAGCGCATGAGCAGACGTAGCAGCAGGGAAGTAGTATTGCAAGATTAGGTACAGTATAAAGCGAGGGGAATGAAGAATGGTACAAGCAAGGGAACCGGAGAGCGTCATGTGGATCTAAATGGTTGCGTAACAATGTTGATGTCTACGTTTCAAAGCCAGAATGATACCTTAGCTAGAATTGACTTGTGAAGAATATTCTGACGAGTCCTGAATAGTCGAGCTTAGGAGTCCTAGATGGTGATAACTAAAGAGGCTGAGGCAAATGAAGTAGTGTTGCCACAGGGTCTGAGAAGCCTTAGAGCATAAATCAGGATAGTGAAGGTCTTCATGATAAGCTCAACTAAGTGTCCCAGTAAGAGTGTAGCAGTAGTAATTTCATATGGCTGTAGCAGCAAGGCAAAGCATCCAATGAATAGATGATGAATGTCTAAACATCTGGGTGTGAATCCACAGTAAAGGAGCTCCTGGGGCTGGCTGACATGGCAGCAGGTAGGCGTATAGTAGAATATGCAAATCCCCAGGCTCCGAGCTGGCAAGGCGGTGGAGTAGAAGTAATTAGGCCCCTGGCCCAGTGGGCAAAAGCAGGTCACAGAAGTAGGCGATTATGGTGCAGTAAAATATAGGAGCCAAGGACATCCGGGCCCATGGTGGCGCATGTCTGTCGAATGCGATGGCAAACCCCCAGCCCCGCAGGGTGAGGCAGGTTGCAGAGCAGTGGTAGATAATGCAATGGAAATGTCGAACTGCATGCAATACAGAGAAGCAGCGAAGTAGTGAGGAGTAAATTGCAAATAGTATGTAACTGGCATATCCTGAATTAGTTTAGTGTGGAGTAGTACTGTAGTTTAAAGGCAGACTTATGAGAGAGAAATGGGCTGTAGACTGTCATATCTTGAAGATCGAGGATGGTAGGGATTGCAGTGAAGAGACCTCGGTGGAAGAGTTGGTAACTCAACGAGGCAATAAGCATCCTGAAACTGTAGTTATTCAAAGTTCGAAGCATTAGTTCAACCAAAGAAGACAACTACGGAACAAGGTCAGCAGGGAGTCCTGGCGAAGATGGTAGTAGGAACTCCGGGGGAGTTGAAGTAGCATGGCGAGGAGCATCCGAGAGAGCTGAAGTGAACATCTTAATGTACTCCAGCAATAATCCAATTGGAGGCAGAAGCTTTAGGGAGCACATTTTGGAATGGTACGTCTGAATAAAAAGCAGCTTTGTAGGAAGCATCCATGGAACGAAGGGGGCTAGCCCATTGAGATAGGTAAGTGCTGCTAGACGATGGTAGGTCGGCTGATGAGCCATACATGGTATGGTTGAATGAGTATGTCAGCCGGTGAGTTAAATAGAATCAGTAGCTAAACCCAAGAAGGATAGCTTGCAGCCGAACCCTGCAAGGTTGGCCGGTAAGGTCAGAAAAGAGTGGTGGCTGGCTCCACGTAAGCTAGCATGGCAGCTGGACCACATAGGTCAGCCGGTAAAACAAGTGGTATGCGGCAGCTAAACCCCATGAAGGTTAGCAGGCTCAGCTGGAACACATGTAGGTCAGCTAGTAAAGTAATAGAGTGTGGCAGCCAAGCCCATGAAGGCTAGCAGGCACAGCTGATCCCCACGTAGGTCAGCTGGTAGGACCAGTAAGGAATGGATTATGTAAGGTATACAGCAGAGAGCAGTGAGGGACTGGAGGGCATGCAACTCGTAGAGGTCCAAGTGATTGAGAGCATAAGGCTATTGATTGGAACGAGCATGGGGTGCTGATATCCTGCTGAATAGAGAGTGCAGAGAACTTGTAAAGTTCAATGCAGATGGAGTGCATTAGAATCTTAGAGGCTAAGCTAAGGAGCAGTATGAAATGGCAGGAGTTTGAGTAGGCGTAGAACAATGAGTATGGGAGTAAGTGGGCTGGCAGTCAATAAACAGCATTGTAATAAGTTATGTGACAGCAAGTGGTGAACTGGCTACAAGCTCAATATAAGGTCTCCCAGTGAAGTGAAAACAAGAAGCCAATTTAAGCTTCCTGTAGCAATAACTAGCCCTTAGAGCGTGCGACTGGCCAAGTCCAGACAATGCTGATGAGTCCAGGCACGATGGCTGGAATATAATTCAGTATGCTAAGGCGTAAGATGTGGCATGTGGACGTAAATGCAGGATGCCAGTGACGGTACGGGGTAGGACAGAATGATGGTAAGTTATGGAGGTACTAGAGGGTTGTCCCACAATGAAGCAGGGAGTGAGGCAGCGATACAGCAGGAGCAGGGAGCTAGTAGACTCAGTTGGAATCCAAATAGAACTGGCTGGTATTCAGCAGTGTGACAGTACTGGATAGAAGGCAATGCATACAGCCACCCAGTGGCTGAAAATGGTATTACTATTTAAGGGTTCCGCACTTAATTCGTAGACTCTGTGAAATACAATTAGAATTGGTGCTGTAGCAGTAGTATCGCTGAGGTGCCACGTCTGCCCTGATAAAATGCAGAAAGTACATACAGTGCCAAGGCCAGCTGCTCATGAAGTGCTGTGTTTCTTGTACCGACTGTGGAGCGTTCTGGCCAGACAAGATGACAAAGCAGCAGCCGCTGCAGAAGTTAAGAATGCTTCCGTAATTGGCTGAAGCACATGCTCGCAATGTAGGACTAATGAAGGCATCTGTGTAGCAGTTTGGTATGTGGGCAGCTGTAGATGCAGACCGAACAATCGAGGAGGCAGCAATCCACAGACAGAGTGGTCTGAACAACGAACATGGTGGCGGCATGGAGCAGTGGTTGCCAGAAGACAGACATGAAGGAATAGGAAGGTAAGACAGCTAGCAGAAGTGGTAGCAAGCAGAAACAGCTGCTGAATCAGTGGCCATGGAAAGCAGGGAATTAGGAGGAATGCGAGCACAGAATGTGACAGACCCCCTCCCTAAAAAAAAGCACTAAAGAGAAGCAAACAAACACAACACCAGGCAACAAGCAGAGAAGGGAGGGAGACAAACGAACATGAAATGAAAGAAAAACAAAACGAGAGGGGGAAGAACGAGGAGGGGGAGGGACACAAGCAGAGGACAACAGAAGCAGCCATGACCCAGCACGCCAGCGAGCGCAGTGAGTGCGACTCACTCTAAGCAGGGCGGAGCGCTGCTTGCAGGATTAAATAAGATGTTGGGGAGGAGCTCTTCCCCCACTTAACTACGTGCATAGCCCTTAATTTATTTAAAACCCTGTTATTGTATTATGCTATTGGTACAGTCCTGCCAATCCCTCCTGATTTCTTATAAATATTGCACTGTTCTGAAGCCTACTGTGTCATCTGTTTTCTTACATAATTACAAGGTTAGCCAGGCCCCTTTATGCTTCTTCACATTCCGTTTGGGGGACATGGGCAGTGCGGGAATGGGGACTGTGTTCTGTATGGCACCATGGGATGGTTTCACCAAGTGCTAGAGTAGAATGTTGCACTGCAGGGCACTGGGAACACATAGTCTGCATCTGGGATGCTGCGTACTGTGTGGCACAGAGAGTCCACCACAGCTTCATCAAGTGCCTTACCCCTCCAGGCATTCCCACAGGGGTTGTTGAATATGGCACTATCACATGGGGTACACTGCCTGCTATGGGCCCAGCCCTAACATCCCTGCACATCTGTGGCATGTGTGAACCATAGGGGGGTGACCAGGTAAAGCTACAGTGCATGTTCAGGTACGTCCCTGTGGAATGGTGACTGTCGGGGCCATGGCCCCTAGTTTATGGCAGGGATCACCTGGTGTTAATGTACCATGTCCTGTGCATGTTCCTTTTCAGCAAAGACTGCATTGTAGGTGTGCATTATGCTGTGTATATAGAGTGTAACCATCCAACATGTCCCAGTGCAGAGCTTCCCTGAGGTGTGCACATGCCATGCTTACACAAGCTGCATGCCCTGACTGTGCATCCCACATAGGCAGAATGTGTGCAAGGTTCACATGTATGGCCCTCCATGGGGCAGTTCTGTCACATGGTGTGCAGCGTGCTGCACACATTCCTGAATAGAGGCCATGGAGATCATGTTATTTAACCAGTTTAATAGTTTTTTCAGGTGATTTGAGCTGATTAACCCTAGCTTAAGCAGTGATCAATCATACCTACTGGATACCAGCTAGTACTAATCACCTGTTGACCACCTGGCACGTCTTTGATAAAAAGCAGCTTCTATCCTGCTACCAGTAATGCAGGAGTCAATTGATCCCCCCCCACCTCAGGCAATGTGTTGCTAATGTGGGAGATGGCCTGGGGTTTGCATTATCTTCTGTGCCCCAGGGGGTAGGGATTTCATGCTTTTTCATGCCCCCACACCTGGGGCACTTTTCCTATGAAACTAGTTTTTTTTCCCTCCAGTGGAATGTTTCCTCGCATGTGCAGTATCAAGGGGAAGAACGTTCTTGTGCACGGCAGTGCAGACAAACCTCATGGGAGTGGCTAAAGGCATGATCATCAGGAGTGGGTGACTTGATGAGTACTTCTGTCTGGTTCTAAAATTCTGCACTGCCGCCATTTGGGGGGACATTGTAAAAAGTGTTTGGTAGAAACATCTGCCAGGTGAGCTAGGACTTTTCAAAACTAAAGGAAAGATTTTAGGGAACCCCAAGGAAGTGGCAGATTGCCTATTAATACATTTTTAAAAGAGAAAACAAAAGCACCCAAAAGAACCGAGGAGCCGCTTCTGTCCCAGGAAGCACCGGCTCAGGGCTAGGATTCTGAAAGGGAAGGAACAGCAGAGAAAAGAGGTGCGAAATGGTGGGTGGGGGTAGACAGAAAGGAGACAGAGAGCCAGCAGCGGTTCAGCAGCAGGACAATGCAGGGGATAAACGTGTGGCACGGGGACTTACCTCAGCTGGGGGGGAGGAGAGAGAGAGAGCAAGAAAGACAGAGAAAGCAAAGGATGGGCAGAAGAATAGCACAGTTCTAAAACTTTTCAGCAGTACAATTTCATTAAGGGGCTGTATCACACTAATATTCTAAGTTTCAAGCAGGCAGTAACACAGTTAGGCTATTAGTAACATATAAAAACATGGCTAAAGCTAAACAGAGCAGGAGTTACTACACAATACATTGTAGACTGAAGGCTGCATAAGGTGAAAACAGCTCTAAATGATAAATTATAGGGGTAGAGATACCCGAGGAGAGAGTTTTGCCATAGCCGCTGGAGACTAAACCTGCTCAGAGGTTTGAAGAGGGACCTAGGTTCAGTTTCTGTTCAACTTGAGGCACTAATCAGTGGCAAGGCAGGGTTTTGTGAGTGGACCAATGAGAAAGTCAATTTCTGCTCGCAAAGTCAATGGGAGGAAAAGCCATAGCCAGGGTTCAGGCCGCCGCTATATCCCAGAGAGGAGCCTACCTTGTGGGCTGGACTGCTGATGGGGACAGCGGCTAGGGAAGCACCATGTTCTGAAGTGGCCGAAGAGCAGCTTCTGGTCTGGGAAGTGCATGCTCAGGGCGAGGATTCTTGTGGGATGGATTGCTGGTGGGGATAGTGGCTGGAGAAGTGCCGCATCCTGAAGTGGCCGAGGAGCCGCTTCTGGCCCGGGAAGCGCCCACTCAGGATGAAGATTCTTGTGGGCTGGCTTGCCAGTAGGGATGGCGACTGGAGAAGAGCTGCATCCCGAAGTGGTCGAGGAGCCATTTCTGGCCTGGGAAGTGCCCACTCAGGGCAAGGATTCTTGTGGGCTGGATTACCATTGGGGACGGCAGCTGGAGAAGCGCCACATCCCAAAGTGGCCAAGGAGCTGCTTCTGACCTGGTAAGCATCCACCCAGGGCGAGTATTCTTGTGTGTTGGATTGCCAGTGAGGACAGTGGCTGGAGAAGCGCCACATCCCAAAATAGCAGAGGAGCCGCTTCTGGCCCAGGAAGTGCCCACTCAGGCTAAGGATTCTTGTGGGCTGGATTGCCGTTGGGGGTGGCTGCTGGAGAAGTGCCACATCCTGAAGTTGCTGAGGAGCTGCTTCTGGCCCAGAAACATCAGCTCAGGGCAAGGATTCTTGTGAGCTGGATTGCCGGTAGGGACGGTGGCTGGAGAAGCTCCATGTCCCGAAGTGGTCGAGGAGTCGCTTCTGGCCAGGAAACACCTGCTCAGGGAGAAGATTCTGCATTGAAAATGCACCTTTTCCATTTGGCTTTTCCAGAGTTTGATTGAATGAATTGAAGAATGTTCTGCATTTTATCTATTTATGACTGTTTTAACTTGTTTAATTTAGTATTGTACAAGCGCTCTGATAATTTGAATAGCGCTTTTTTATGAATGGATTGGATTGGATTGGATATCTTTCTCTGGTAGTCTAGCAAACTACCTTACCTATCCTCGATCTTCCTGTATAATATAACATATAACTTTCCCTGGTGGTCTAGTGGACCCCCGCCCCCACACCCCGGCAGGCAGTGCCCCACCACCACGCTCCCCGTCCCATCCTTGAGCCAGCAACCAGCACAGCCCTGTGATCGCCACCACAGCCAGACAGTGACTGAGCTGTCCATGACTGCATACTGTAACAGCTGATTGTACAGCACACATTCATTGACAGCTCAGCTGGCGGATGCCCGTGGTGGAGAGTGGAGGGCTGTGCCAGTTGCCAGCTCGGGTATGGGACAGGGGCGAGGTGGTGGGGCACTGCCTGCTGGGATGGGGTGTGTGGAGGGGTTCAGTAGAACACCAGGGAAAAATATGTTTATTTAAGGTAGAGATCGGGGATAGGGAGGGAGTGTCCTTTAGACCAGCAGGGAAAGATACTGTATATGTTACATTATACAGGCAGATCAGGGATTGGGGGTTCTGCTAGAGCACCAGGGACATGATTACTGTTTCTGAACAGGGGATCGGGGCTGGAGGGGGCCACTAGCTGTCAGGAAATGCTTTATGTGTTATATGTGTATATATATATATATATATATATATATATATATATATATATTACTTGTTACAGATACTGTCCAGGGGTGTTTGCACTATTTATTTATTTAAACGTTTTACCAGGAAGGCATGCTGAGCAGACTACTGCTCAATTACAGATGAGTCCTGGGGGAGGGGGGGAACGTGGATAACAGTTGAAGACAGTATAAAAACAAGTGATATTACATAGTAGGGGTAACACTAGCATAGTTCTGTTTGCTAGATAATAGTAGGTTGAGAGAAACAGTAGGTGGCCACAGTTGATACAGCATGATACAATAAGTACATAGTGTATGCCTCTAACAAGTTGGTCTCTAACAAGTTGATCAGATTAATGTGTTACTAAGTGGAGATATACTCAGACATTCCACACAGAGACTGGAAAACACCTAGACACATGCGCAAGTAGGGGCAAAATGAACTTGGAGCAAGGAGTTGAGTTGCGAGAGGGAGGAAAAGTGACGAACGGAAGCTGGGAGGGGGTTCCACAATAAAGGAAGGGGGTAGCTGAAAGCTGCCTGGCCGATGGTAGTAGACGGGTATGGGACAGCTAGAGACTGAGAGTCTGTGTTTCTGAGAGAGTAAGCTTGGGTGCAGGGGTTGGTTAGGACATCGGTGAGGTAGGAAGGGAGCCGCTATGACCAAAACTTCCCTGATATCTTGGCGCTGTGGGTCTGTCTGTGAATGTCTAGAGAGGTGAGGGGCATAGATTGATATAGGGCACAGTGGTGTGTGGTGTAGGAACATTTCAGGGCAAAACGACAGAAAGATTGGAAGAGAGGGTCGAGTCTGGCTAATGTGGACTTGGGGCCAGTGCAGTAGACTACGTCCCCATAGTCGAGGACAGGGAGGATCATTTTCTGCACTATGGCCTTCCTGGCAGATAGAGGGATGCTGTCATGATTCCTGTAAAGTGCACCAAGCCTGGGGTGCAACTTTTTGAGTATGGAGTCGATGTGCGTGGAAAAATTGAGGTGCTGGTCAAGCCAGATGCTGAGGTATCTGAAGGAGGTGCAGGCCTCCGGGGATACCCTTCCAGGGTGTGGAATGTGATCGGGGAGGGGAGCCTGGAAATTCTCTGCCTTGTGCCAAAGGTTAGTGAGACTGTTTTTTTGGCATTAAGGAGGAGGTGATTTGAGCGAAGCCAGTGCTGGACTGAGATAAAATCTTGCTGCAGCCTGGTCGCAACCTCTATGGATGAGGGGCCAGATGCATACAGCACAGTGTCGTCTGCATACATGTGGATGGAGGAGTGTGGGTAGGGATAGGGCAGGTCATTCAGGAAGACTGAGAACAGGAGTGGACCAAGGACAGAGCCTTGTGGTACCACTGAGGTGATTGTGAGGGGCGCCGAGGTGGAAGAACTGATGCGGATGGCTTTGGATCTACCAGTGAGGTATGAGAGGAACCAAGATGTGGCCCAGTTGGATAGTCCAGCATTGGCAAGTTTTGCCAGGCGTAGGGAGTGTGACACTGTGTCGAATGCCTTAGCCAGGTCGATGAAGATGGCAGCTGTGATGTGGCCAGCATCCATTGCAGTGAGGATGGAATCAGTAATTCTGAGAAGGGAGGCAGTGGTAGAGTGCGATTTCCTAAAACCAGACTGATGGGGGAAAAAAAGGAGGAGGAGTCCAGAAAGGAGGATAGACAAGAGAGTACCAGGCGCTCCCGTAGTTTGTCCAGGATCAGTAGGAGGGAGATGGGCCGATAGTTGTTAGGGTTTGAGGCATCTCCACTCTTAGGAAGCAGGATTACAATGGCGTGTTTCCATTCAGAGGGGACTTCGGCTAGGGAGAAGGATAAGTTAAAAAGGGAGGTCAGGGGCTGAGCTATGGTAGAGGCAGATAGGTGGAGCATTTTAGAGTCCAGCCCAGTGGGACATTTGCCCTTACTTGAGTTAAGGGCAACCAGTGCATTATATACCTTGACCAGGGTGACCGGCAGGAAGGAGAAGGCATGAGCTGTGGGTGTGCCACTAGGTGGGTTGGAGGAGGAGGGGTGCCAAGTAGGGTGAGGAGCAGACAGGGGAGTGGCATGGCTAGTTGTGAAGAGAGAGTTAAACAATGTGACCACAACTGGGGGAATCAGTGATGGTAAGACTGCCTACCTGCAGGGAAGGGGTGGGGGGCTGCGATGGAGGGTTGAGGAGCGATTTGACCACTTTACAGAATTTTGACAGGAGATAGGAGGTGGAATTGAATGCGCCTTTGAAATAATTGGCTTTTGTTTGAATTAACCCACCACTTGGTTCTCACCTGCCATGAGTGCCACCCAACTGCCCCACAGCTCACAGCAAACCTTCCAGTTGCACCACCTGTTTTGGCCACAGTTGTTGTAAGCTGCAGGACTTTGCTGCTGGGACACTACCCGATAGTGAATCAGGTGCAGGGTCCCATGCGCACCAACAATCGGAGAAAGCTGCCACTAGTGCAGCTTGTGCCGCCCTTTGAGAATCGAGCTTAGTAATTTTGTATAGTCTTTAGCATTTGTCTTATTGCGTGTTTTATGACTATTGAGATGCATCATTCATGATACATAACAGTATTTTTAAGGTCATATCATTTATACTGAGGTTTTTATTTATGATGCTGTCTTAGGGAACCGAGTGTAATTAAATCACCATATGTTCAGAAACTTAAACTCTAATGAAGTGATTTGGTGCTTTAATTAAAGATGATGGTTAGGGACCTATATGTAATTAAGCAACATAAGCTTTGTATTAGAATCATAATGAATTAGGAAAGGAAATGTAGTACAATCTCTAAGTTTGTAATAGATGTACATGAGAATCATTATTAATTGTTCAGAATACTTAAACATTTGTCTGTCTGTCCATTACTCTCACTAAAGCATGTGATCTGTGTTAAATGAGTCATTTTACACACTGTTGCTAATTTTATATGTATGTAAAACAAAATGTTTTAAGCATCTTACAAAATTAAAAGAGCTTTTTTTGTGTGTTTTGTTTTGTGAACTAATGCTTTTGAGTTACATGGGTGGCATTGTTTTAATTGCCTGTGTATTCCAAGATTCCTTCTGAGTTGCCTGGTATTTTCTGCAATTCTTAGTTATTTCCTGACCTCGTAATGGAGGAAGAACAGAGGTAGTGAGTAGGACTGGGAGGACTGTTCCGTGGGAGATCCAGACCCCTGGATCGAACCCGCAATCCACGGGCCTGGATAAATATGGACTTCGCTGTAGCAGTCCAGTTCCGGTTCCATGGAGATGCCATTTCTGTGATTTTGTTGTCTGTTGCCATGGGAATGCCATTGGCACATACTGGCAGCCGTCAGCATTCAATCAAGCAACAGAAAGGTCTCATGACCCACTCACAGTATATAACCGTGCTGAGTGTATAATGTGGCCCCAGATGAGCAAGGAGGACCAGAGGAGCAGGAGAAGACAAAAAAATGCCAGAAATGTATAAGCCAGAGGAGAAGGAAGAGAAGAAAATAGGGAGATTGAGAGACAGGAGGGGGAGACAAACCAGTCATTGGGGGTGGGTGTAGGTGGGTCAGGGAATCAGAACTGGGGAGATAGTGGTGCCTTGGATGGCTGCTGGGGGGGATTAAAATTGCAAACTAAGGCAGTGTGGCAGTACTGTGTGATTATATGCATGAGCAAGGGCAAGCTAGCAAAATCTTTGACTTGTGCCATTCCAGATCCAGAGGAGACAGCGAGAGACTACTGGGGCCCAAGAGAGATTTTACAATTACAGAAAATCCCAAATGAAAGTTTTTTTTCTTTTCTTGGCCTCAGTCAGTGTAGCTGTGTACATGAGAAAGGGTAGGCAGGCAAAATCTTTGACTTGTGCCATTCCAGATCCAGAGGAGAGAGGGAGAGACTACTGGGGGCCCAAAAAAGATTTTACAGTTACAGAAAATCCCAAATGAAAGTTTTTTCCTTTTCTTGACCTCAAACTGTGTAACTGGCTGTGTATATGAGAAAGGGCAGGCAAGCAAAATCTTTGACTTGTGCCATTCCTGATCCAGTGGAGAGAGGGAGAGACTACTGGGGGCCCCAGAGATATTTTACAGTTACATAAAATCCCACATTTGTTTCCTGGCTTCAGTATAGCTGTGTGTACAGGGCTAGGGCAGCAGAGTGAAAAAATAAATCTTTGACTTCTACCATCCAATCACAAATCACAATCACTTGTTAATATTCATTCATGATCTCGTCCAGAGGGCAGAGAAAGAAACTGCAAGGGGGCTCACAATAGATGTAACAATCCCAAATAAAATTTATTTTCCTGGCTTCAGTGTGGCTGTGTGTGCAGGGCAAGGGCAGCAGGGCGGCAACATAAATCTTTGATTTGTCCAGAGGGGAGCGAGAGAGAGACTACAGGGGGCCCACAATAAATATAACAGTCCCAGAAATCCCAATTTTTTTTCTGGCTTCAGTGTGGCTGTGTGTATGGGGCAAGGGCAGCAGGGTGGCAAAATAAATCTTTGACTTGTGCCATCCAGAGGGGAGAGAGAAAAAGACTGCAGGGGGGCTCATGATAAATGTACAAGTCCCAGAAATCCCAAATATTTTTTTTTTCCTGGCTTCAGTGTGGCTGTGTGTGCAGGGCAAGGACAGCAGGGTGGCAGCATAAATCTTATTTATTTATGACTTTGTTAACCGGGTAGGTGCATTGATACCAGGGACCGTTTTCAGGCATGACCCGGGCCACATAAAGTGGTGCAGGGTAAATCTAAAACAACAAATAGCGGAAGAGCAAGTACACAGCATAAAATGGTTACAAAAGTACATTTGAAAATACACGCAGTGGTAGCAGTTAGAGGACACAATAACAGGAGCAAGGCGAGAACATGTCATAGAAACATAGAAACATAGACTTTGACGGTAGATAAGGACCACTTGGCCCACCCAGTCTGCCCATTTCCCTACCCATTGGATAAGCTGCAGATTCTAGTTAACCAACAGCCTACTTCCTGCAACCCCCCACTATAATTGCCTTATGTCTGTCCCATGCATGTCTGAATTCTCCACTGTTTTAGACCCCACAACCTCTCCAGGAAGGCAGTTCCATGCATCCACCACTCTCTGTGAAAAGAATTTCCTCATATTACCCCTGAGCCATCCCCTCTAACTTTAAATTGTGCCCCCTTGTTCTTACACATCTCTTTTTCTGAAAGATGCTACCCTCCTGGACTTTGATGATTCCCTTGAGGTACTTAAAAGTTTCTATCATGTCCCCCGTCCCTCCTTTCATCAAGGGTATACATATTAAGCTCTCTCAGTCTCTCTTCATATGGTTTCTGATGTAGACCCTGCACCATTTTAGTTGCCCTCCTCTGGACTGCTTCCATCCTGTCTATGTATTTGTGTAGATGAGGTCTCCAAAACTGTACGCAGTACTCCAGATGGGGTCTCACCAACTGTCTGTATAGAGAGATAACCGCTTCCCTTTTTCTACTTGTGATGCCCCTCCCTATGCATCCCAGTATCCCCCTGGCTCTCCTTACTGACTTCTCACATTGCTTACCCACCTTTAGGTCATCTGATATGACTACACCCAGATCCCTTTCCATTATTGTTGTCATTAGTACCTCCCTGCTATTGTGTACTCTTCTCCTGGATTTTTATTTCCCAGGTGTATTACTTTGCACTTCTTTGCACTGAATCTAAGTTGCCATATGTCAGACCATTCCTCCAACCTTGCCAAGTCCCTTCTCATCCTTTCTACCCCACGTGTGTATCAACTCTGTTACAGATCTTTGTGTCATCTGCAAAGAGGCATACCTTTCCTCCCAGACCCTCTGCAATGTCACCTATAAAGATGTCAAAGAGGACTGGACCCAGTACTGAGCCCTGAGGTACTCCACTAGTAACCCCCCTTTCTTCAGAATGTGTTCCATTCACTATTACCTTCTGTGTCCTGTTGTGCAGCCAGTTTGCTACCCAGGCTACCACCCTGGGACCCACTCCCAGGCTGGATAACTTGATTATTAATCTTTTGTGTGGGACTGTGTCAAATGCCTTGCTAAAGTCTAGGTAGGCCATATCCACAGCCCCTCCCTGGTCTATTACTTTGGTCACCCAGTCAAAGAAATCGATTAGATTCATCTGACATGACCTTCCTGCTGTGAATCCGTGCTGCTTTGGGTTCTGTGCCCCACTGACCTCTAGGTACTCAACAATTCTTTCTTTCAGAAGTGATTTCATCATTTTCCCCACCACTGAGTTCAAACTAACAGGTCTGTAGTTTTCTGCTTCTGCCTTGCTCCCACTTTTGTGAAGGGGAATCACATCTGCCCTCCTCCAGTCCTCAGGTACCACCCCATCTTCCCAAGATTTGCTAAAAAGTGTGGTTAGTGGTGTCACTAGGTCCTCCCTTAGCTCTTTTAGGATTCTAGGCTGAATCCCATCAGGCCCCATTGCTTTGTCCACCTTCAATTTTAGGAGTTCTTTCAGTACTCTTTCTTCGGTAAATGGACTGGTGTCAACCCCACTATCCAGAGTGCTTCTACTGTTTGGTTTAGGCAACCTCTCCTCTCCTCTTCTTCTTTTGTGAATACTGAGCAAAAGTATTCATTCATTGTCTCTGCCTTTTCACTGTCTCCCTCTGCCCACCTCCCCTCTCCTTTATTAATCTTCACTATCCCTCCCTTAACCTTTCTATGCCCCCTAATGTACCTATAAAAGGTTTTATCCCCTTCTTAACTGAGTTGGCTGTCTTTTCCTCGGTTTGGGCCTTTGCTTTTCTGACTGCCTTCCCCACTTCTTTCTGCTTTAATTGGTACAGTTCCCTGTCATGCTCTGTCTGTGATTCCTTATACTTTTTGAATGCAGCCTTTTTCTTCTTAACCTTCCCTGACACCTCTTTTGAGAACCATAGTGTTTTTTTATTCTGCTTTGTTTTCTTTATTTGTTTCACACAAAGGCTTGTTGCCTCCATGATGGCAGTTTTGATTTTTCTCCATTGTTCTTCCACCCCTCCTTTCTGGCCATTCGCTAATGCATTCCTCAGGTATTCACCCATTATGCCAAAGCCAGCCCTTCTAAAGTCCATTATCTTTGTCTTTGTATGGCTTGTCTTCATGGTTGTGTTTATTGTGAAGCACACCGTGCAGTGGTCGTTTGTTCCCAGATGTCTACTGACTTCTAAATTTGTGATCCTCTCTCCATTTGAGAGTACCAGGTCTAATATTGCTCCCTCCCGAGTGGGTTCTACCACTAGCTGTCTAAGGCATGCCCCCGTAGAGCATCGAGAATGACCCTGCTCTTGGATGTGGCTGCAGTCCATGTCACCCAGTTGACATCCAGTATATTCAGGTCCCCCATCAACAGTATCTCCCCTTTTTCAGCCATTTTGAGAATGCCCTCTATCATTTTCTTGTCCATTTCCTCCCCTTGAGATGGGGGTCTGTATACAACCCCTGTGCGGATTGTGATGCCATTCCCTGTCTCCAAGGTGACCTAGAGTGCCTCTTGTCCTCCCCTTTACTTTTCAGTTCTGTAGCTTTGATCCCTTCCCTTATGTAGAGCTACTCCACCTCCTCTTTTACCCTCCCTGCCCCTTCTGTAGATTGTGTACCCTGGTATGTTGGCATCCCAGTCATGGTTCTCCATGTACCATGTTTCTGTGACTGCCACAATATCCAAGTGTTCCTCTTCCATCAGGGCTACTAGCTCTGGAAGCTTGTTTCCCAGACTACAGGCATTGGTACTCATTGCCCTTCATTTAATGTTGGCTTTATCCTCTTTTACCTCATCCCTGCTCTTATTGCCCTTGTCCATTTTTCCATTTACCCCTGTTCTGCCCTCTGTCAACAGAGTGTACAGGATAAGTAGCCACTGAAGTACTCCAGAGGCTAGAGAGCAATGGGCTAGGTGTGTGGGGGGTTGGATAAGAAAGGAGTGGTGGAGCGGGGGGAGTGAGTGAACAACAGGTAGGCAGAAAAGGAATGGAGTGGGGGACTAATCTGGTAAGCAGTGGCAGGTGGATGCCAACAGGAGCCAGTCTTTGAGTTGAGTCTTGAACTAGCGGTGGGTGTTTATGGAGCACAATTCGGCAGGCAGTTCATTTCATAATATGGGGGCTGCCACAGACAGGGCTCTGGTGCCCATGTTAGTGGATACCCTTGGGATTTTCAGGAGTGGGACACTAGAAGAGTGTAGGCAGTGGTAAGAGGTTTTGATGGTGAGGAGGGGGGCGAGAGGAGATTCCTGGCCATTACGGATGGCAAAGTCAATCAAGCAGTACAGGGTGAGGTCGAAGCAGCCTTGTACAGGGAGCCATCCTACTGAATTGTGGAGGGTGCAGTGGTGGGTGGAGAAAGGGGCCAACAGGGTGAACCGACAGGCACTGTTGTAAGCTGCAGAGAGTTTGGCTATAATGGTTGTGGAGGTCCTGGAGTAGATAGTAGAGCAGTAATACAGGATAGGTAGCAGGTTTCCCTGGGTGATGGTGAGGCAGGCCTCCGGGGTGAGGTAATGCCAGAATCTGTAGGCAGCATCTAATTTTTGTTGAAATCTTAGGACTAGGGAGCTTATGTGTTCTGAAAAGGAGAGGGAGGGGTCAAGTATCACTCCTAGATATTGGGATTTCTTGACCTCTTCTAGGGCTTCACCATCTGGGGATGTGATGGTTAGGGGGGAGTTAGAGTTGCATTTAGCTAAGAAGGACTTAGATCCTAACAACATGGATTTTGTTTTTTGGCATTGACCAGAAGGAGGTTGTTTGAGAACCAGTTGTGGGCTGCAGTGTAGTTTTGTGAGAGGGTTGCAGAGATGAGGGCAGTAGACTTTCTGCTGGAGAAGAATATGAGGTCATCTGCATAGAGGAGAGAGAGTGACAGCTGAGGCAATCTGTCAGAGGGGATTTGGAAAATAAGGAGAAAAGGAGGGGGCCCAGGATCTTTGACTTCTGACATCCAGAGGGGAGAGAGAGAGAGAGAGAGAGCGAGACTGCAGGGGGCCCTCGATAAAAGTAACAGTCCTGGAAATCCCAAATGAATGTTTTTTCCTGGCTTCAGTGTGGTTGTGTGTACAAGGCAAGGGCAGCAGGTTGGCAACATAAATCTTTGACTTGTGCCATTCGGGGGGGGAGAGAGAGAGAGAGAGAGACTGCAGGGGGGCCTACGGTAAATGTAAAAGTCCCAGAAATCCCAAATAAAAAATTTTTCCTGGCTTCAGGGTAGCTGTGTGTGCAGGGTAAGGGCAGCAGGGTGTTAAAATAGATATTTGACTTCTGACATCCAGAGGGAATAGAGAGAGAGACTGCAGGGGGCCCAAGATAAATATAACAGTCCCAGAAATCCCAAATTTTTTTTCCTGGCTTCAGTGTGGCTGTGTGCACAAAGCAAGGGCAGCAAAGTGGCAAAATAAATCTATGACTTGTGTGATATCCAAAGGGAGGAGAGAGAGACCGCAGGGGGCCCCACGATAAATTAACAGTCCTTGAAATCCCAAATATTTTTTTGCCTGGCTTCAGTGTGGCTGTGTGTACAGGGCAAGGGCAGCAGGGTGGCAAAATAAATCTATGACTTGTGATGTCCAGAGGGGAGAGAGAGAGAGAGAGACTGCAGGATGACCCACAATAAATGTAACAGTCTCAGAAATCCAAAAAAAAATTATTTTCCTGGCTTCATTGTGGCTGTGTATATGGGGTAAGGGCAGCAGGGTGACAAAATAAGTCTTTGACTTGTGGCATCCAGAGGGGAGGGAAGGGGAGGGAGAGAGAGACTGCAGGGTGGCCCATGATAAATGTAACAGTCCCAGAAATCCCAAATAATATTTTGCCCTGGCTTCAGTGTGGCTGTGTGTACAGGACAAGGGCAGCAGGCTGACTAAATAAATCTTTGACTTGTGCCATCCAGAGGGGAGAGAGCGAGAGAGAGAGAGAGAGACAGAGAGAGAGACAGAGACAGAGAGAATGCAGGGGGGCCCATGATAAATGTAAAAGTCCCAGAACCCCCCCCCACACACATATTTTCCTGGCTTCAGTGTGGCTGTGTGTAGAGATCAAGGGCAACAAAATACATCTTTGACCTGTGACATCCAGAGGGGAGAGAGAGAGACTGCAGGGAGGCCCACAAGAAATGTAACAGTCCCAGAAATCCCAAATAAAATGTATTTTCCTGGTTTCAGTGTGGTTGTGTGTAAAAGGCAAGGGCAGTAGGCTGGCAAAATAAATCTTTGACTTGTGTCGTCCAGAGGGAAAAGAGAGAGAGAGACTTTAGGAGGGCCCATGAGAAATGTAACTATCCCAGAAATCCCAAATAATTTTTTTTCCTGGTTTCAGTGTGGGTGTGTGTACAAGGCAAGGGTAGCAAGCTGGCAAAATAAATCTTTGACTTGTGCCATCCAATCACGATCACTTGTTAACGTTTATTCAAGATTTCATGTATTTAAAAAAAAAATACTGTTCAGGCAAACAACATACAAGTTGATGCACCTGTGCTGCTGGCTGTGGGTGATCCAGAGGATAAAATCTGACTTTGTGACTCATAGCAGGCTATTTACACTACAACACAGGTAAAGTACGATTACGCACAAGTGTCATCATCATCATCACTCATTCCCCATTATTCCTCCTTTTTATCATTACTTTTATAGTATATTGCGTTACATTACGTATAAGCATTAACCAATCCCAATGCAGAACTGTGCTGCGTGCGGCTATGCACCAGATGTGTCTGCATCTCTGATTCAAATTCTGAGGCACACTTAACAGTTGCTGAATTTGGTCACTTAACAGTAACTGTACTGTAGGAGTCAGTCAGGTAATCTTGGAAGGAAGTGGTGGTGGGCTGCTGTGCTGTCGGTGTGCTGTATACAGTCACGAGTCACGACAGTAAATTTGTCACTGGCCTGTGGGTGTGGGTGGGAGTCATCAGAAGGACATCACGTTAGTTAGAGGGCTTTTAGTTTTTTTACAGGTTAGAGTACTAAAGATATAGGTATTTGCATTGTCTGTCTATCTGTCTCTCTCTCTCTCTCTCTCTCTCTGTCTCCCAGCGCACTTATGTCGTGGACCTGAGCAGGATATGCCACCATTACAGGCCAGCCATGAAGGGGCTAGTAGTGAGTGATTGCTTTTTTATTTAGCAGTTTTACATTAATTTTTATACAAATATCCATTAAATTATTTCCTTTGGGCCTCTGTGACAAATGTGACCGACTTTGGCCACTTTTATGCATTTCTTTGCATTTTTTCAAATATTTGTCAATAAATCAGAACTAATCAGAACAACTCAGAACTTCACCATGTTACAGTTCTTATTTAATAAGAGTCAGAACTTTACCAAGTTCTCCCAGCCCTGTTAGTGAGGAAGTGAAACCAGAAGGAAGGTAACAGGGGACCTAGCTGGCTGTCATACCAAGGACGGTTGAGGCTCAGGAATGGAAGGCATCAGGAGGAAGGGTAACAGGAACAGGTGGGGTGGGGTGAGGTTGGAGTTTCAACTGGTGCCTGAGAGAGTCAGATGATGAGGAGAGGTGGAAGGAAGAAGGGAGTTGGTTCCAGGGCAAAGGAACTCAATAGGAGAAGGCAGATTGCCCAGCAGTAGAGCAGGGGTGAGGAATGGCGAAAGTGTGATGGTACCTGGAATGAAGGGAACAGGAAGTAGGAGGAATATGAGAAAGGAGAAGTAGGAAGAAAGGGAACCAATCAGTATATGGATTTGAAGGAGGTACAGTGAGCCTGGTGACGTGAAGTCACAGGTAGAATGGATAGGGGGTAACAGCGGTAGCAATGGTGGGTAAGAGGGTATGAGTTTGTAGCAAAGCAGCAGAAGGAGTTACGGAGGGTATCTAGTCTGGTGAGAGACATGGAAGAGGTGGTGCTATAGACCACATCTGCATAACTGAACACAGGGAGCACCAATCTGGTAATAAGCACCCCGTGGGCATGCAGAGATAAGCAGTCTTGTTGCGGTACAGGGCTCTAAGCTTGGAATGGAGTTTTGCATGGATGGCATCAATGTGGGCTGAGAAGTCAAGCTTACTGTCTAGCCACACACCAAGGTACTTGAAGAACTGAACTGCTTCAAAAGGTCTGTCTGGTGATAACCAGAGTGTGAGGCAGTGAGTCCACTCACTTTCTGACTGGTACCAAATGTCATGGACACTGTTTTTTAGTGTTCATTCTGACTGAGTTGGATTGGAATCAGTGCTGAACATTGTTGAAGTCATGCTGGAGCAGGTCTTCCGTAGCTGTGGTGGAAGGACCAGAGATGAAGATGCCTGTGTCATCTGCATACATGGGTAACCTATGATTTGGGCGCATGTACAAGGATGACGTCCAAAATGGTGACGCCTTCAGGGTGAAATCCCGAATGGCAATGGGGAGAGTGGGCAACCAGATGTGGGATGGGGAATTGGCGACAGGATGTTGCTATATGTATTCGTGTGCAGGGGGATGTAATGGGTGAGCTGGGCTAGGAGGGAGCGAGGGATGTAGGGGTGGTGCTGCGTGGGTTGCCAAGCTGCACCATAGCATCAGGGGTTGGTCTGTGGCTGGGGTGGTTGAGGTACGGGTTCGGGTCCGGGCGCTGGAAGATTTTATTGCGCCCGCCCAACCTTTATTTTTCATGCTTTGCCCCCGACATGCGCACCCTCTGAGTCGAGAATCCCAGTAGGGGGGTGCAGGGCATTCCCCACAGAAAGCATGAAATTCTAGAGTCCCCGGCACTGCTGTTCCATGCGGCAGCGGTGTCAGAGTGCCGAAAGGTTTTCACCACTCTGACTTTGCGATAACAGTGATCGCCTTTAGGCAGTCACCGTTATCACATGGAACTGCATACATGTGGATATGTGAGTTGCCACTGGTAGAGGGGAGGTTGTTCGGGAAAATGGAGAAGAGAATGGGATCCAGGATGGAGTCCTGAGGGACCCCAGCCTAGATAGGCAGTAGTGGTGACAGGACGCCCCCACCTACTGATTATTAATAGCCTGTGAGATAGGAATGGACTCAATCAGTAGCAGGAGCTGACAGGTGAGTACAGCTCAGCTTGTCCAGGAGGAGTGGCAGGACAATGAATTGAAGGCTTTAACCAGATCAATGAAAATGGCAGCCATTATGTGCCCCTGATCCATCCCAGAGAAGATGGAATCAGTAACATGCAGCAGGAAGGATACAGTGGAATGGTGCTTCCAGAAGCCAAACTGGAAGGGTGAGAGGAAGTTAGTGGATGAAAGGAAGTTGAGGAATTTGGAATGGACTAGTTTCTCTTGCAGCTTAGAGAGGGAGGAGAGGATGGAGATGGGACGGAAGTTGCCGGGGGGGGGGGTTACCACTTTTATGAAGTGGAATAACTTTAACCAACTTCCAGGTTTGAGGAACAGCACAGAGAGGGGAGGAAAAGTTGAGTAGATGAGTAAAGGGAGCTGTAACGGCAGGAGCTGAGAGGTGGAAAAGATTGGGGTCCAGACCGTTAGGGCTGGACTTTGACAGGTTGAGGGAGGAGAGGGCAAGTAGGGTTCCCTGGATGGTGACGAGGGAAGTGGAAACATGGTGAGGGATGGGTGAAGGGGAACAGGAAGAGAAGGAGAGGAACCAGGAGGTGAAGGAGAAGAGAGGGTGCAGGTTATGAAGAACTCATTGCAGTGAGCTGCAACAGAGGCGGGGTCAGACACAGGTGAACCATTAACCACGAGGATTGGGGGAGTAGACTGGGTGGGGAGGGGGTTGAAAAGGGAATAGATAACCTTCCAGAATTTAGCTGGGGAGTAAATGTTTTTCTGCAGGTTGACCTTGAAATAGTGTGATTTCACAGCTCAGACAGCCTTTGTACAGTTGTTCTTCAGTGCCCTACAAGATGTGGTCAAGAGAGGAGTGATATAATTTATAGTGAGCCCAGGCAAGATCTCAGGACTTGCACAGGTCAATGATTTTAGTGGTAATCCAGAGGTGGTGGGAAGTTTTGACTATGGATTTCCTGAAGGGGGTGTGCTTGTCCCAGACGAAGGAGAATTTGGAGTGGAATAGAGTGAGGGCCACGTCAATATCAGAGGCAGAGAGGATGACTAACCAGTCTGTTGCAGTAAGATCACTCAGTAGAGCATTGATGTTTACAGACCAGAGAGACCTGTATCAGATGGATTTGGTAAGGAAGGAGGAAGCTGGATTTTCCTGATACAGAACATCATGTAGTGGTTGAGAAATTAATCTGGCAATATGCCTGTGGCAACAATGCTGTGGCTGGGAGTGGGAGGTTAGAACCCAGTCCAAAAAGGTATGACTGGTGGAGTGGGTATTAAGCCTGGTGAGTTCCAAAATAATCTTGGACAAATTAAGGGGCTCAGTCCTATGAATAGTAGATTTGGAGGACGGGGAAAGCCAATTTACATTGAAACTCTCACGGAAGATGAGTTTACCTGTGGAGGAAGGGGAGCTGATGGAGGAAAGAGAATCAACCAGGAATAAGTGTGAGATCTTAGGAGAGGCATAGAAAACCCAAATGAATATAGGTACAGAGGAGGGGAATGAGAGACTGGAAGAAATTAGTGGGAGGAGGGTATTGCCTCCTTGATAGCAATAGTACATGAGTGGCACTGGCAAACATAGATGGCAACACCTCCTCCACCTTTTCCCCTCTCCTACCTGAAGAGATGTTAATTAGGAAGGGTCAAGTGAGAGTATGGAATCCTGGGGGACAGCCAGGATTCAGAAATATAGAGGATATCAGGAGAGGGAAGTTAAAACTAGACAGAGAGGAGGTTGAGGTTAAGGAGAAGACTGCTAGCATTCAGATGGTAAACGCTAAGACACTTAGCAGTAGCAGAAATGGGGAAGGGAGGGAAGGGAAGGGACCAGGATTGGACTCCATGTTATCAGACAGGAGGAGGAGCAGGAGAATGAGGAAAGGGATGGAGTGGGGCTTCCTACCCTAGGAGCAGGTAGGAGAGGAGGGAGAGGAGGGGCAGTGAGGGGAGAGGAGGGCATGGTGCAGAAACTTCAGGTTGAGGAAAGGAGAGAGGAAGAGACTGGGGAGGATAGGGAAGGAGGGGGGGAGGTGGTAGAGTGGGGAAATAGATAAAGGGGAGGGTAGGAGAGTTGGATGGGAAGGGAGCTGGAGAGGGTAGGAGGAGGGGGGAATGGAGCAGGCAGAGGAGTGCAAGGGAAAATCCCAGTCAAAGATCTGCTATTACAGTAAGTAACTTTTCTTTTTAAATCACTCCTTCCAAGGAGCAGAACACATGTAGCCTGTCTTCAACAGCCATCTTGTTTCCTTCTCTATTTTTTAAAGAATTCTTGATTTTTTTGTCTCTGAATGATTTTTCTTTTTCCTTTTGCAAATAAGAAGTTTTTAGAAATAATAGGCCCTATGCACTACACGGGCATTGGTACGCAAAAAGTCACGTACCCCACCGGTGACCCTGCACCCCGTGGACAGGTATACCCATACCTGCATTCACCAGTGCTGGCTACCTGTCTGTGGCTCCCCCCCCAGTGTGCAGGACTCTGCAGGGTGGTCGGGGGAGGAGTCGGCATCCTGGGTGGGCATACAATGGGATGTCCCCCCGGGACCCTGAGTGGATCCCATGTATAGGGAGGCATGGATCTGGGGTCATGCATGCCAACTGCAGGCACCCAGACCCTGGTGGCACCATTCTCTCCTGGTGCCGCCGCTCCCATAATTGCTGGGTGCTCGCCTGTCCAGCTGCCCCTGCTGCCTCCTGCTGCCCAGTGGTCAGGAGCAGCATGGTGTGCCCTGTCCTGGTCCCCAGCAACTGGAGTCCTGTGTCTGTGGGGGTGCACAGTTGGTTATGGCAGGGTGTACCCTGGTGTACCCTGCGTCACCCTCTGCACCCATGCGGCCAGCACTACACAGATTAGTGACGACCACATAGTGCTGGCATGCCCCTGGAATGCCCCCAGTGTGGAGCTGTCCATGGAAATGGGGATCAGGTGTGGTGGGTCTGCATGCCCCCCCTTTCAGCATGCCATACGGGGGGGTGCAGTGGGTGCAGAGTGGCTATACACCCCAGACACGCGAGTGTAGCCACTTCACCCTAATAATGCATAGGGCCCATTGGTAGTAAATATGATGTGTAGAACAGTATTCTACGTGAAGGATGACACATGTGGCACTGTTCCTCTTCCAAGTGTACCTCATTTGTGCTGCTGCTGTTTGGTCAGATACAGCCTGTAATATTCAGGATAGTTCACACAGTGGCACTATCCAGGTACTGCATAAGAGCACATGAAGTTCATTTTGCATCAGTGAACCTACTATCCTGAAAGCTGCAATCTAACCCATTTGGTGCTATCCATTTAGTGGCAAAACAGATCAGGGATTGAGTGACAATTCTGAAGCATTTCCTGTGCTCCAAATGTGCCTAGCATGCACAGCACATGGTCCTCAGTCTATGGGATGCCTTAGTCGGAGAAGGCTTGTAGTCAGTAGCTCCTGAAGGGAGAAAAATCTTTCAGAAGAGTAGATTTAAGTTATTGTCTGTTCAAAAAATAACTAATAGTTCTCATTGTTATTTAGTAGTTTAGTTTTTTTTTTGTTCCATTTTTATATTTGATACCATGGGCCCCATTCCCACTCACGCTCAGGGTTGACACAAAATAGGCACCTTGCCCCAGTTCCACTGCACTGCCCCCAGAAACATCTATAAAGAAGTGTGATCTTGTACCACAGTGGGAGGATTCAACCTTGCAAGTGTGGTGCAATGCAAATTCATGATCCTGATGTAATGGTATGTAGCACTGCATCTGTGTGCATGTGCACACATGCTCAAACACACACACACACACACTTACTTCTGTATCACATAATTAGAGTTTTTTGTCTCAAGCGTATCAGAGTCAATAGAGGAATGCCTGATCACACAAGGACCACTGTTTAAATGTCACTGCTCATCATAATGAAAAGCTAGAGATGGGAAATGGCAGTTCCCTATACTATAGCACAAATACCTCTGGGGAAGGTTATGTAATGTAATCACTATACAGTATGTTGTTGACTAAGATCACGATGCACTGCAGTCATTTAAAAAGAGGATGCAGATGTGACATTCTTAATAAAGGCATATTATTTATGCCCCATAGAAGAAGAATTCATTTCTCAGGCATTTTGTATAGGCTGTAGTATTTGGACTCATACAGCGTACTACAGTGGAAATTTGTATTAATGACAAAAAAATATAGCCACACAGAATGGATGCCTGATCCATGCCCTCAAAAGCTGGTATGTCCAAAAGAAGCACTGGATAAACATCTGCATTACTTGCTGTCCTAAAGAGTCTTGAAAAAGATCTAAGATAAAGATAATGATGTGCCAAACCAGCCATCGGTATCCCTTGCTGGCACCCAAGCCCCTCCATAGTCTCCTGCCCCCACTTCTGCATGGTGTCTCAACCTTCCTCCTGAGCCCGCCATCCAAGGCCCCCCCTGTGGCACAGCTGCCCATGTAATCATTGCACCCCTCCGGGAAGGCAGGGGAGGTGAGAGTAATTTTTTTGGACCAGGGCACAGGGAACGACGTGCTATAAAAGTATGTACTACTGGTCAAAATACTAGAGAGCTGCTAACAGAGGACTGCACTCCAGGAGTTTTCTATGCAGGTGAAGACTGGTCTGGAAACTATTACCTTCTTAAGCACATTTTTAATAACTAAGAAAAGAACCTTAAAGTCACCACTTCAGATAAAATAAATGATAAATAAATGGCGGTTTGATTAATTAAAATGTTGCCTTTTTTGCATTCGATTAGCCTGTAGCCAGATACCACACTTGTAGCTGTAAAAATAATGTGGTGACACTGAATGCCCAACCTGACCCTTATCCTCCCACCCATCCATCCCATTTTCCTGCCATCACACAAACTTGGTGATGCTCTTCCAACTTAAACAGACTTGTCTCTTTTTCTCACCTTACTTTTACTTAGATTTTTACACTTCTCAGTCAGCAAAAGCAAGCTCAACTGGTGGCAGACAGCCTAAACCTCAATGACCTAAAGTCCTCTGACAAACTCTCAGCTCTTCTCCCCCTCCCCACCACTGGGCTATCCCCATCCCTCTGTTTCCCTCAAAGCCCACTGACTGAGTTGCATGTTGACTCCCCACCATAACTCTCAGAGCTAGAGACAATACTTCATCTTCAGTTTGAATATGTACTGTAAGTTGTTTTCATTTGTGTTCTTAAACAGCTGTTGACACCTCAAAGAAAACTTTGAAAACCATAGTACTTAGGGACAAATCAGCTTGCATTCCATATGTATTCTGTGGATTTCGCCTCCCCATTATATATTACTGATGAAATTTACATGAATACCTGATATTTATCCCTTGGAGTTCAGCTGCTTCTATAGCTTATTCCCTACTTCAGTTCATAATCCTCTGTTGTGACATCACACTCCGTTGCCATGGGAGTAACTGTGATGTCACAAGCAGTGCATTATGATCAAAGGTAGGGAGAAAGCAATAGGAGTAGATGAACTCTTCAGGAGCAAAGATCCTGTTTTATGCAAATGACTTCAGTGATAAATAATGGTGATGAGAAATACTGAACTAATGTGAAATACTAGCTGAATTTTGCCTAAATATTATGTTTTGCTAAAGTTCTATGAGTGCGTCAGCTGCTCTTTTATTTTTTTAAGTTTAACTTACAGTACTTTTCTTTTTCACTTACCTCCTCCACCCTCAGGTTTGATGGCAAGCTGGCTATCACTGTATAAAAACAAGAAGGAACATCACAGCCTGTTGCTACTCTGCTGCTGGCTTCTGCATTTGTACTCCAAAAGCTAAATTGGTGACTGGCACCAGTATGGCACTGCAGCAGCTTTGTGTGAGCCATGTGAAAGTTGGGAGCATGGGTAGGTCAGTTAGGGTACAGAGTCACCCAAAGCAGCACCTTACACTGGCAGCCTGCCTCACTCTGTAGGAGTCTACGCTGAGCTAGAACCCAGCACAGTATTGTTGTCTCCTTTATAGTGTATGGTGGAATGTGGTTGTGTATGGAAATCCATACACCGCAAAAAGTCATTCTGCTGCAGTAGTGATGTCCTCACTAATGCAGAATGACTTTTTGTTTTGCATTAGTAAGGATGTCATAATACAAGGGACTCCAGCAGACGTTGTGATTCATCCCTTGCTGTGTGAGAGTGGCGTGTGCATGTGCTGGCCAGCAGCAGTTGTTAATCAAAGGCCTTCAGCAGAGCTGATGTAACATATGGAAAAGTGAGTGTTTTTTTCTTTTTATTTTAAAGTCACCATACACTATATAGAACAGTGTATGGTTACTCATACACTACTCGGCTATTCTTCCACGGAGTGGATACAAGGCCGACTGATGAACTCGAGAGCAAAGACCTGTGCAATCAGTCAGGCACAGAATGCATAGAAAACAGTGAATGCTGCTGTGGGCTTGCCTAGACCTTAATTCCTCTTCAAATCTGCTTGTCCCTGACAACATGGCACTTTTACCCCCACCAAATAAAAACAATAAAAGCAGCAACATTTTTGTCACCCTTCAATCCATTGCCAGCCGTAGGGTGCTTCTCCAACTATTGGCCACATGAGTTGCTAAAGGTGTTCAGAAACTCAACTACTGACCTGAGTGAGACAGCACAAGCCGGCACCAGCAAGTCACTGGACAAAGATCTAGATCACATAAGCGAGTGCTACACCATAGGCCACTGTGGGCCAGAGTTTCAAAAATGCTAGATTCAGGCACACCTGCTGCTCTGCCTAGATCCATGTCCAAATCAGATTTCAAAGTTGTGTTTAAAATAGCACTACCATTTGAATGGCTGCATCAGCATCCAAATTGGTATCTGCATTTCCATCCAAAATGACACCCAAAGCAGTATTTACATTCAAAATGTTTTGTGCCTAATTTTTAATACAAATTTGGCAGATCCTGGAAGAATTATTTTGAAGTTGCTGCGCCTCTATCCCGAAACCAAATCCTGTGCAATTTATCTGTAGAGCAATTCAAGTGTTGAAAAATGGTATATGCAGGTTTCACATTAGTAGCAGTCTTCCTACCTGACATTGTGTAAGCAAGAACTCCCAATTAGGTGTCCAGTCATTCTGAAATACACAGGCACCTTGGGTGCTTTATGTCACTCCCTCCAATGAACCACCCAAGGTGTCGGTGTACTGCATTTCTGCATGACTGGACATCTTGGAGGGTGTTATTGTACTTACAAAACAGAGCTAAAAGAGTAAAAATAATGAATAATCAGTTGAAAGAGCCGAGCTGTCAAGTTAAACTGAAATAACAGTACACCATGTGACAGCTCTCAGATAATCAGATTGCTAGAAATTTCCAACCTGTGCTATAAAATTATTTAGAACTGCAATTCTAATAGCTCACTTTACATTTTGGGATATAAAGCCTCTTTGGTAAAGGCCTCACTCCCCCCTGACTCCCAATTCCCAGTTTGGTAGGCAGGTGCTCAGGAACAAGATTCCCAGGATCTATTCTGAATAGTGCAGTGCATTTTCTGACTGTCACCACCAGTCCCAAGGCTCACAGTGTACAACCGTGTGAGTGGGGAGAGGACAGGGCCACAGCAATGCCTGCTAGGGTCTTGATACTTGCAAACATTACAGGCTGTTCAAGGAGTCTCAACAACACTGATGCTCTCAGAGCAGCTGGTAATGTTGGCTGGATCTGAGATGCTAGCAGGCACTGCTGTAGCCCTTTCCTCACTCATGCATGCAATGTGAGCCTTAGGGCCGAGTGTGAGAGGAAGAAGAGAAATTGTGCTAGACAAAAGAAATGCTAAGGATGTTTTTCATGACAAATATAGTATAAATCAAGAATGCAAGCAGTGAGAAGTAAAAGAGACAGGAAACAAAGATGGTAACAAGGGGAGAGGGGGTCAGGGGAAGCTTCAGAGAGCAGCATGGGGGAAGCAGGGTGCAGGTGGGGGGAATAAGGTATGGCGAGCCATGTGCACCAATGCAAGGAGTCGTGGAAATAAAATTCTGGACCTGGAGGCCATCATGGAGGAGGCTAGCCTAGATTGGGTGGTCATAACAGTCATGGTGCACTAACAGTCATGATTGGGATATGGCCATGCCAGGTTACTCTCCATTCAGGAGAGACTGGGAAGGGAGATGGGGTTGTACTGTATGCGAGGGACGGAACCAAGGCTACAGAAATACAAGGGTATCTTTAGGGAAAGGATGGGCTGGAAGTGCTGTGAGTTGTCCTGGTGGATAAAGGACATGGAGTCACTATCCATACAAGGGTTGTATACAGACTTCCGCACAGGGAGTAGAGTTGGATAAGGCACTTGGGAAGACATCATCAGGATGGTAAAGAAGGGGGAGGTGTTTCTACTTGGTGACTTCAATCTGTCAGATGCGGATTGGAGCACTCCAACTGCAGCTTTGGCAAGGAGCAGGGCCATCCTTGACTCCCTACCAGGGGCTTTTCTCAGGCAACTAGTCGACAAACCCACTAACAACAGGACAATGCTGGACCTCATACTTATAAACAGAGACAGCATTGCAGACATTACAGTAGGCAGTCCCCTAGGTAATACTGATCACTGTATTGTATGGTTTAACAATAAGATGGGAGCAGAGGCAAATCACATGAGAACGAGGGTCCTGGACTTCAGGAGGGCAGATTTTTTTTAAAATTAGATACTGTCTCAGAAACTGCCTAGTAAGGGGGGCTTGCCAAGAAGGGATAGAGGAACAGTGGGGGGAAAAATGAAGGCAACCAACCTCTGCATGAAGGAAGTGAGTAAAAGCAAAAGGAAAAAGAAACAGTTATGGTACACTAGGCAAGTTGCCATGGTGGTGAAGGAAAAAAGGGAGGCAATCAGGACGTATAGGAAATGCAGACAAAGGAAAGTAGGGAGGTGCACCAGGTAAAACAGAAGGAATCAGGTATGGCAGTGAGGTCAGCAAAGGTGCAGACAGAGGAAAGGATAGCTAAAGTGTTATCAAATGGGGTTAAGACTTTCTTTGTGTACATAAGTGAGAAGACGAAAGCAAGGGGGGAGATACAAAGATAAGAAGGATGGCAGAGGGGGACTGCGTAGAAGGAGACCAAGAAAAAGCAGACATCCTAAACAGGTATTTCTGCTCAGTCTTCACAGTGGAGGGAGGGAGGACAGATACCAGGAAGCAGCAGGAACAAGAGAGGGAAGCAGACTCAAGTCCATTTTCAGAGGAAAGAGTCCTGAAGGGACTTGAAGCTTTGAAAGTGGACCAGGCTGTGGGACTGGACAGGAATCATCAAATGGAACTAAAATAACTCACGGAGGTGCTGGCTGCCCTGTTGATGGCCTTATTTAACAGGTCACTAGAACTCCAGTGGTGACACTCTCTATAAAAAGTTGTACC
Organism: Neoceratodus forsteri; assembly: GCA_016271365.2. Lineage (NCBI taxonomy): Eukaryota > Metazoa > Chordata > Ceratodontiformes > Ceratodontidae > Neoceratodus > Neoceratodus forsteri. Next base: position 1,047,572,194 of record CM057456.1, read on the forward strand.
CATGCTCGTCTGCACTTTTCAGAAATTACCCCTTTCCTTGTTTGTGGCCTAAAAAAATCACACCCCTTAAATACAAATACAAGGAGTCAATTATGGCCCTCCCCCCTTTTAGCATAAAGTGAGGAATCACGTAATGGGTTTGCAGCAGTTGTACAGAGTATCTTATTACAGCATTTAAGACACTGGAATCCTTTTCTGGCAGACCTTCATACTGCTAAATGTATAGAAATGTATTTAAATCTGTGGAGCTTATGTAAGCTTGGTATAGACCGTTTGTTTCCCTACACATACCTTCTCAATTAGATGAAAAATAATCTGTGCATACTAAACAAAGCCTTGCATGTTTTAGTGGCCATTGGCTAAAGCAACATAAACACCATGCAGATGTACTGTACAAAATTATAACATCCTACTGGGTACATAAGGACATTCAAGACTGAACCACACAGTATGCCAAGTACTATATGTGTATTTCAAGTGCATCAAGCCAAAAAGCAATTTGATCAACATCAGCACTCAAGAAAAATGACCCGTTAATGTAGCTGTTAGGCCTTTTAATATGTTTATGCACACAAAGATGCAAAAGCAGAAGGGAAAAGAGTATAATATAACACCCACATTCTAAGGTATAATTTTACCAAGACATTACTTTTAATAGCGGCTAGTTACAGTCCTTGACATTTAATCACAAGTCTGCTCGAGGCACCAAAGTTGACAATCAATTTTGCCAGACACTTGACTTTAACTACTGTTTCATTTTCACATTATGTGTACCTGTGCCAACTACAGGTCACTTGCATGCAGTATACCAGTGCCAGCCTCAGTGCACCTGACCAGCCTGCAAGGTACCCATTACCAGTACCAAACCAGCTGCCAGTAATGTACTCCTTCCACTCACCTGTATGTGACAGCAGGGACACAAGGTAGGCTGGGGCAAGCTCAAGGTAGGCTGGATAAGGAAAGTGGAGTAGGAGGTTGTATGGACCTGGTGAATGTATGGGGGGGGTGAAGCACAAGGCAGGGTGGCAGGGACAAGGTGAGTGGGTAGGGGGTTGCACAGATATGGCACATCTGCGGGATGATCAAGCACAAGGTGGAGGCCAGGACAGCATTAACAAGGGGGGTGTGTGTGTGTGGCGGTCAAGCACAAGATGGGTGACGTTGGCAAGGACAAGGTGAGCAGGGTATTGACAGGGACAAGATAAGGAAGGAGGTGTGAAAGGGACAACAGAAGCCAACATTAACCTGTGCCCAAAGAAAGCAACCACAGGCATCAAACGCTGCCAAGTGCAGCTACAAACAGCAAAAAAATCATACAAGAAAATCCGGGAAGAAAATACAAAATCACCTTGAAATAATGATGTGCAAATCATCCAGAATGTGCCCCCTCCCCCTTAACCCAGTCCTCTCCCAATATCAGAGGCCAAAATGGGGGCCAAAACCAGCCTTGCCTACACTAAGCCAACAGTCAGGACACTGAAAGGATTGCTAATCCGGATTGCCAAATACCATATCATTAAGGCGGTATGGATATATTTACCTTTTATCATGTCTGAACAGCAAATACAATGGGAAATCCAATCTGCATCTCTTCTCTGTAACTCACAGTCCCTATAATAAACACTGATCTAGCTGTTTGATTGGAAGGGTTTGCCTCCTGGGTTTGCCTTCTTCTGCTTTGGTGGGCACCTGGGTGGGCGGCTACCCTCTTGCTTCTTGGGGGCAATTTGCCGTGCCACCGAGCGTGCCACCTTCAGCCCTCCTGGTCCCTCCTAGTAGTCCTAGTAGTTCTCCTCTGGCTTGTGGCTTCCCCTATGGTTTCCTCTCTTCTCCTTGGGCTGGACTGGATGAAGACCTGAACGACGACCTTCTATCTCTGCCCATATCTCTGGCTGGCATGCTGCTCCTACCTGCTGCTCCTCTGCACTGATGGTAGATGGATCGCACTCCCAGACTGCACTGGTGCTGTGCGCTGCTCCCAGTTCTGCTATTCCACTCATGCATCGAGGACGCCTGAACCCGCAACACATACTCACCTTGCCACTGGTCCCTGGTTCACTGCCCACCTTAATTTAAACCTTAGTGCTGCCCCCCAGTGCTGCCCAATCAGATGTGACTCTGATTCAGCAGGCACACCATATGCAGAGGTAGGGACCCAGGACAGGGATTTGGCTTCAAGTGGCACCAATTTCAAAAATGCCACCTTGGCCAACCAATGAGGAGCCCACTGGATGGGCCGCTGGGACGGGAATAAGCAACAGCCACAGGCTGACGGTAGGCATGGGGACAGGACAGGGAGCACGCAACACAGCTCAAGTCGGGGCTCAAGTGCAGAAGCCCCTGGGAATTTATGGGCTGAATTATCACTTGTCCGGGTCACTTGTCCAGCTCCCAGGTCCAGCTTTCCACCAGCCCACCCCTACTCATAACACATCAAGGAGTCACAGTGCATGGAAACCATGAAAAAAGACCCCATCTAAGAAATACATGGAGGCAAGCACCCGCTTCTGCACTTTGAAAAACACCCCTTTTCCTTGATTTTTTTTTAGATGCAGAAGCATACCTCAGTGGAAAGAGAGTGCCACCACCGGAACTAGAACTGGGTGTGGTTCCAGAGGACCGGAGAGTGTATGTGGTCCCTCTACATAAGAGCAGCAGCAGGGAAGAGGCTAGTGACTATAGGTCAGTGAGCCACACCACAGTGGTGGGGAAATAAATGAAAATACTGTTAAAGGACACCTAGACCATCTTTTTTTTGCACATTTTGTTTGTTTTTTAATTACTTCATAGGTTTGCAAAGGAGAGGTTGTTGTTTACATTTATACTGAAACTGCATTTATTAAAGCAGAATAAATACAGTTTCATAGCATTTAAAAATTGTAAATACAGCCTGTTCTGGTTTAAAAATCCTGCTCTCAGAATCCTAAAATGGCTTCCTTGATGTTGTCATAGATGAGAGAGATGCCCACTGTGCTGATGTATTCTACCTCTACTATCCATATTCAAATGTGAATAACTTTAAAATGAAAAATGATAGCATGGTACTGTGAGCACAAAACTTGTTCAGCACAAAAATATTTACAAAATGAGTGGTGTTTCATTTATAGATATTGTTTAGATTTTTTTGATTAGCAAAAAAGCAGCAGAAAATTCAACTGCCACTTTTTCAACAAATAAATACAAATAACTTTAAAACAAAAAATGGTAGCATGGTACTGTGAGCACAAATGTTGTTCAGCACAAAATATCTACAAAATGAGTGGTGTTTTCTTTATAGATGCCTTTTAAATTTTAAAAATTTAGCAAAAAAGGAGCAGCAAATTCAATTCTTTGTCACTTTTCCAACAAACAAATGCAAATAACTTTAAAACAAAAGATGACAGCATGGTACTGTGAGCATGACATTTGTTCAGCACTAAAATATCTACAAAATGAGTTGCATTTCATATATATATATATATATATATATATATATATATATATATTTATATATATACCTTTTAGTTTTTTATATAATTAGCAAAACAACAGCAGAAAATTCATTTTTTTTCACATTTTGAAACAAACAAATGCAAACAGCTTTAAAAATAATAGCACTGTACTTTGAGCACAAAAGTTGTTTGGTACAAAAATATCTACCAAATGAATGATGTTTCATTTATACATACCTTTTAGATGTTTATAATCAGCAAAAAATGGCAGGAAATTCCATTTTTTTCACTTTTTTGGAGGTATGTCATAAATCTCATGCCAATTGACTGGATGACATCACTTGTGGCTTTGCCACTCATGATGTCATCGGGTCAATTGACAAGCAAAAAATAATATCAACAATATTTCCAGTAGGGAGTAGCCTATCCCTTCTATATTCTTTTTTTCTTAATATATTTTCTGTGGTTTTTGCCCCATTTTATCCCCTGTTCCCTGGGGCCCCAGCACATGGGCATCATGCATATGTGGAAATGAACGCAGGCCCCAGGATGCTGGCTCAGCCCCTTCTGACCTTTCCCGTGGCTATCACCTATGCTCCCTCAGGTCAGCGCTGCCATTCATCCTCCACTGGGTGATGGCCAGTGGCTGGGTAGCCTACAGTCACTCCCAGAAGAAGAGAAAGCTGCCTGCAGTGGCTTAATCTCACTCCTCCCCCTCCCCCATGGCCAACCCCCAACAACCCGGGCTCGTTCCTGAACCCAGGTTGCCAACACAGTGTGAGGTGTGGTGTCCAGCACCTCAACCCTCTGCACTACCAGAGAAGCTCCCTTGTATATTCTTTACAGAAAACTCTGTTAATGCATCAGTTTGAGTTGCTATTATAGCGGCAATAGTATGGTAATGCAATGTTAGGGTTTTCAACAGTAACTCTGCATGTCCCTCCAAACAGCCAAAGGGGGAAAGGCACCAAAAGCAACCACAGACATCCATCATCAGGTAAGACAAACAACATACAACTCTTTCCAAATGTCATAAGTGACATCTATCATCATGGTCCAGCACTTCTGTAACCATGGATACACATGCACACTTGCACACCACCTGAGAAGTACAGTATGGTAAAAAATTCCCTTAGGATCACATTATAAATTGTAAGCAAGGAATAACACATGACAGGGTGTGTGGCATTGCTAAATTACCACAAATCCAAAGTGGGTTGTGAGGCATGAGGTGCAGCCGAATACCTTCAACCACCTGGGAAGTGCAGTATATGATTTCCATAGGATCACATTGTAAATTGTAAGTAAACAATAATACACAGCATGATGTGCAAAAATACTAAACTGCTGTATGTGCCAGGTGAGTTGTGAGGCACATGGCACAGCTGAGTGCATTCAGCCACCTAGGAAGTGCAATATAAAATTCCCATAGCATCACATTGTATATTGTAAGTAAGCAATTACACATGGCAGGGTGTGTGGCAATGCTAAATTGTTGCATGCCCCAGGTGAATTGTAAGGCGCAGCTGGGTGCCTTCATCCACCTGGGAAGTGCGGTATATAATTCAAATAAGATTATATTATAAATATTAATTATCATTACCACACAGCAGGGTATGCAGCAAGGCTACATTGCTGCATTCCTCAGTTTGGTTGTGAGGCACAAGGCACAGATGAGTGCCTTCAGTCAGCTGGGAAGTGCAATATAAAATTCCCATAGGAACACATTGTAAATTGTAAGTAAGCAATAACACATGACAGGGTGTGTGGTAATGCTAAATTACCACATGCCCCAGGTGGGTTGTGAGGTGGTTTGTGAGGTATGAGGTACAGGTGAGTGCCATCAACCACCTGGGAAGTGCTGATGTCTTCACTCAGGTGCTGAAGGCACCTATACTGTTATGAAAGTGCATGCTAAGGACAAGAGAGAGTCAGCAGGTGGCTGCTCTGAGGACCACCAGGTACCTGGCTTCTTTGCCTGGAAACAGAGGTAACATTCCAAATTAAATGGCACACAGCTTAATGACACAAAATGAAACTGAAAAAGGAAACGGCAGCAGAGCAAGATGTAGGTCTGGGTAGTATGGCAAAGGCAGTTTTCATGTGTACTGACTAAATGCAAAGAAAAAAAGAAAGTGTTGGAGGATGGTTCCATGAGAAAAGCCGTGTGCCCTAGCTTACCTTGCCTGATAATGTAAAGTGGGAATACGAGAATCTGTGGCTCACACTGTCATGGCAAAGCAGCAATGACAGAGCAGGAGAAAATCAAAATGGAAACAGTAAGAGTATGACAGTTTTGTACCCCCTCCCCCTGTTCAGAAGATGGGACGTGGGAGCTATTTGAAAAGCAAATTGCAATTTGATTAATTGGAGGAGGGCACAAGAACAAAAAAAAAAATCAGCAATATTTCCAGTAGGGAGATAGCATATTCCAATTATGCCATACCTCCAAAAAGTGAAAAAAAAATTTAATTTCCTGCCATTTTTGCTGATTATAAAAAAATGTTTTAAAGGTAACTATAAATGAAACATCACTCATTTGGTAGATATTTTCATGCTGATCAACTTTCAGGCTCAAAGTATCATGCTGTTGTTTTTCATTTTAAAACTATTTGCATTTGTTTGTTGCTAAAAGTAAAAAAAAATAATTTTCTGCTGTTTTTTGCTAATTATAAAAAAAACCTAAAAGGTATATATAAATGAAACACCATTCATTTTATAGATATTTTTGTGCTGAACAAATGTGCTCACAGTACTATGCTATCATTTTTTGTTTTAAAGTTATTTACATCTGTTTGCTGAAAAAGTGACAAAGAATTGAATTTGCTGCTGTGTTTTTTTGCTAATTTATTTTAAAAACTAAAAGGTATCTATAAATGAAACACCACTCATTTTGTAGATATTTTTGTGCTGAACAGCTTTCATGCTCACAGTACCCTGCTATCATTTTTTTATTCTCATTTCAATATAGTTAGTAGATCTAGGATACATCTGCACAGCTGTCATCTCCGTCATGTATGATATCATCAAGGAAGCCGTTTTAGGATTCTAAGAGCAGGATTTCTGAATCAGAAGAGGCTGTGTTTACAATTTTCAAATGTTATGAAACTGCATTTATTCTACTTTATTTATTTATTTATTTATTGAATTTTGGTAACAGGGTGGGCCCACTGAGATGTGACAGTCCCTTTTTCAGGGGTGACCCGGGAAGTGCAGTACATTGACAGTGCCTAGTGTTGAGAACAATACATTCACTTTAACACATTGGTAATACAGCACAAGCTAGCAAGCAAACAGTACAGATGCAGGGTACAGATGGAAGAGATAATACAGTAATTTATAGCAAATACAGTAGCAGTAAAATGCAAAAAACAGGCAGTAGTCAGAGAACACTGATACCTTGTGCCCAACTCCTTGGTAAGGTCGGGTTTTCAATAGATATCATACACCAAACACAGTTAACACATATAGCTGGAAGAATGGGAAGCCAAGCAATGGATAAGGTAGAGCAAACTTTATTAAGGAAATTCAGGTTGGCAGGATGGAGATAATAGACTTCCAGGGATTAGCAAAAGCAAGTGCATTGTGAGGCAGCAAGGAGAGATAACAAAGATACCTGAAAAAGAGGAAGAGAGGTGCACTTTAATAAATGCAAACAACAGTCTCTCCTTTACAAGACTACATGGAGTCATTTAAAAAAAAAAATGTGTAAAAAGATGGTTTAGGTGTCCTTTAAAGGAAAGTTTGGTAGAGTTTCTTGAATCCAGTGGGATGCAAGACAAAAAGGAAGCATGGATTCACAGGGGGTTGGGTGGGGGAAATCATTTAAGACAAGCTTGATTGATTTCTTTGACTGGGTGACCAGGGAAATAGATCAGGGGAGGACAGTGGACGTGGCCTATCTGAACTTTAACAAGGCCTTCAACACTGTACCACATAGGAGACTGATTAAGAAATTGAGTAGCCTAGGAGAGGGATCCAATGTGGTGATTTGGGTTAGAGAATGGTTAAACTGGCTCTGTGGCACCAAGCGATGGGGTATTGCTCTGGTATGCTGGCGACCTGGGTTTGTGTCCTGAGACCAGGTGTCAGGAGAATGGGTCAGCAGGGAGGGATTTAAGGGTGCCCTTTGCATACCTTCCCTCCTGGGGGTGGGTTGGTGCAAAGCACTCTTGGAGCAGCTCCTGGTGGTGACTTGTGGAGACGCTCTAGGCTGTGTGGGTGACCACATGCAGCTGAGCATCGCTGCCCTCAGGACGTCACCATGGCCATACAAAAGGGAGGTGGGTGGGACCCTGAAAAGTGGAAAATGGCTGCCCACAGTGCCAGATAACGGCCTTCAGCAGGACTCGTCCTACCACCAAGGGCACCGTGCCTGGCTCCTGACAGACATCCAATTTTTTAACCAGAAGTAGCACACTAAGCTGAAAGCTTGTTTACAGATGTGATCTGGGAGCACAGGGAAGTTAAGTGACTTGCTCAGGGTCACACAGTATGCAAGTGGGGGCTGTGTGATTCAAACCCAGGTCTCCAGATTTGCAGCTCAGAGCCTTAAACCACTGCGCTATACTGCCTCCCCTGGTGTAATGGATGCTTCCTTCCCCCATCCATGTCCAGGGGCCCCCAGCAGGGATAAGCTGAACCACCAATGGGAAGAGTTGACAGAGCCTCGGGGGAAGCTGAGACAAATGCGGCAGCAAGGATCAGGTCCACTCAGAAGAGAGGTGCCAGCATGACAGAGCCCAAAGGAGTGGGGCTACAGGGGCCCAGGATGGCACAAAAAAAAAAGAAAGTGGCTAACAGATAGGGGTAGAGGGTGGTGTTTAAGCTGCACTCACTCTAAGGATGGAAGAGGGACCAGTGGGGTGACGCAGAGCTCTGTAATAAGACCGGCCCTCTTCAATGTCTTCATGCTGTAAGTGATATTGCAGATGAACTGGAAGGTAAGGTATGCCTTTTTGCAGATGATACCGAAATCAGTAATAGGATGGACAATTCAAGAATTGGTAAAAAAATGTGGCAAGTTGGGGTTCAATGTCAAAAAGTTCAAATTATGCACCTAGGGCATAGGAACCCAGGAACTGAGTATAGGATGGGGGGGGTACTGTACTGTCAGACATTAAGCAGGAAAGGGACCTTGGGGTTATCATATCTAATTATTTCAAAGTGGCAGGGATGTGTGACAAAGCAGTGGGTAGGGTCAGTGTGATACTGGGGTGCATGGAATGCATTGGAGGAGGCATCTCCAGTAGCAGGAGGGTGGTAGTTTTGCCATTATCTCACTCACAGGTGAGGCTCCACCTGGGGCATTGTGTCCAGTTCTGGAGGTGGCATCTTAGAAAGGACATAAACTGGGTGGAGGCAGTCCAGAGGAGGGCAACTAAAATGGGCAGAGGTTTCACCAAAAGACTTACAAGAAGGGGCTGCAGGATCTCAGAATGACATTTTCAATCCCAGGAGTGTGGTGTGCATATTTATTGAACTCATACAAACAGAAGAGAGAAAGAAACAAGTCCTAGCTAAGGCACTTACTTCTTTCTCTCTTATGTTTGTATGACTCTCAAGATAACACCCTGGAAGAGAGGGGAGCAAAAGAGGACATGATAGAGAACTACAAGTACCTCATGGTGGTGATCAGGGTGCAGTACGGGAGTCTCTTTTTCCCCCTTCACCAGCCCTCCTTCATATAGCTCCGTCACCCGGCTTTTCATGGGCTTACCTTCCAACTCCATCTTCCTCTTGTCTCACCTTGTAAGGAGGAGGCAGTGGGCTAGGCCTCGCACTGCATGGACCAGGTCTCATATCAGAGAGCCATATTGCCAGAGGGACCTCTGGGGAGCCAATATTCATCCTGCCTTGCCAGGGCTTTCCACTTTACTGGTCCCATCCCTTGGGATGCAGGTGGCACAAGTGTGCATGCGCATGCATGTGACCATGCTTAGCGCGGTACCAGTCTGCGTCCCCCTCCCCTGTGCTATGCTGACTGCACTGCAACCTGTGGTCACCCAGGTGGCAGTACAGCAGTGGAGTTGGCAATCCTTCTTCCCAGTGGAGGAGAGTGTCCTTTAGGATGATCGATCTCCTCCTCCCTTCCAGCCCCCAATGACTTGCCCTCATTCCCAAATGCAGGTCACCAGTGTTGCAAGCAGCAGTGCTACCACTGTGCTGATGGGCCGGCTTGAGGGGAGTCTCTTTTAAAGGAAGAACAGCACCAGGATCAGAGGGCATGTGATGAAGCTGGATGGGGGGACTTAAAGAGGGAAGTGAGGAAGTACCATTTCACTAAAAGAGTAGTAGATGCTTGGAATAGAATGCTGAAAGAGTGATAGATGCTTGGAATACACTGCAAGTGGAAGTGGTGGTGGAGGCAAAAATAGTAGAGGGACTTCAAGTGTGTGTGGGATAGACATAAGGTAATATTAAGGAATAAGCAGGGAGGAGGGAGGGTCGCTGGAGACCGGTTAGGTCTTTGGAGGCAGACAAGGCAGGGACCATTTGGGCAGACTCAGCAGGCCAAGTGGTCCATTTCAGCAGACAAATTCTATGTTTTTATCCTCTTCAGACCTGAGGATAAGTGGTACAGGTACGGTAGGGCACTAGCCAGGAGAGACATCAGGTACGTGGATGTACACACACACACACACACACACACACACACACACACACACACACACACACACCTCACACACATGCACAAACACACAACTGATGCCTTCAGTATCAGAGCTGAATGTACCCAAATGTAAAAAGGTATGCTAAACTGTTGGGGCATGGGTAGGGTGGGTTGCTGTAAACAATTGCAGTGGGGTGGCAGCCATAGGTGCCGGAACAGGGGGGGCCACTAGGGCCATGGTCTTACCACTTTCATAAGTGGCCTTATCACTTTTTGCAATCATGTTAATGTATTTAATAGGGAAGAATTTAATCCTTACATCCTTGGCCCTACCACTTTTCAAAATGTCCCGGCACTAATGGTGGCAGCAGTAGTCTGGATATACTATTTGTGAACTTTTAAGATGTTACATGGGACAGTGCATTTAGAGGGTTCAGGGTAATTTGTACTGGATTATTTAATATGGTCTGGGGATTTTACCACCACAACATGGCCTTTTAATCACTAAACCACAGCAAATGGTTGTAGGTAGCTTGGTTTAAGAGTTCCAGGTGACAATCATAGATGGCAACCCCTACCCTCAGGATTCAGCTGCTCAGGTACATGCTGCATATCGCAACTAGCAAGTTCACAGCAGCTGAGCAGTGCCGCGATTCACGCGAACCACTGTCCCACCCTCAGCTGGTGTTACCTATAAAGGTACCATTGTTTCACCATTGCTGTTGAAATAATCAGTACAGTTTTCCACATCTATTTCCAGTGGCAGAGTTGATGTAGTCGGTCTTTCCTCCCCCCCCCCACCTGACCAGCTCCCTTGGTTTGTCCGGGGTAGAGACAACCTCTGCTGCTTTCCACTCCAGTACTCCCAAGCTCCAGTGGAGGCACAAACGCCTTTCTCAAATTTATTCCACAGTAATAGCTAAGTGAGAACTACATCTCACCTTTTAGAGCTGGCTCTGCCTGCTTCACCCAGTAAGTCTAGTCAGGAGTGTCCACACCCTGAACATGCAACCATGGTTTTAGCCTTTTTTCTTGCCCTTCTCTATCCCATGCTCTCACCATGTACCCACCTGATGCCTGCCCAGCACCCCTGCTCCCCCTCCCACTTTCCTCTTTAAATGCTCCCCCAAGTCCAAGACTACTTTCTAAAATTCTCTGCCCTTAATTTCACCAGCACACCTCTCTATTCCCCTCCTTACATTGCTCTAATTATTTAAATCTAGAACTCCTACATCTCCACCTCATTACCTCCATCCTGGTCCCACCCAAAACTCCAGCTACTAGCTCCTAGACCCAAGCATCTCCTGTTTCTCCCCCCCCCTCATCTTAGCAGGAGATGTCCACCCCAATCCTGTCCAAGCCTCCCCTCTACTCTCCAAGCTCCCAAAAGGCCTGCACATTTTTCACATCAACGCCAGAAGCCTCCTCCCTAAAATGGGCTTACCCAAACTCTAGGTTTCACAACACTTACCAGACCTCCTGTGTATTACTGAGACCTGACTCTTATCCCAGACCCCTGACTGCCACATAGCCCTCCCAGACTACTACATGTACTGACAGGATCGAGGTAAATGTGGTGGCAGAGTGGCCATTTTTGCTCCCCAAAACCTTCCGTGCAGCACCTCATCCTCGGAACCACATCCCTCCTCCCATAAATACCTCTCTATTTCCTCTCAACTACACTTCCACTGCCCCAGTCCTGGTCACTGTTCTATATGCCTCCCCTAAACTCCCCCCCGACAGAACTTAACTGCTCTCTAGTCTCCTGGGCCACATCAAATGAACAAATTATATTAGGCGATATTAACCTAAACTGAGCATCACACTCACATACAGTGAAGCCTGTGAGGATGAAACGCAATGTCACAGGTTTCCTGCATGACAGAATGGATTGTAAACCTTACACAGATAACACTGAATCACTAAATCTAACTCAGGTAATAAAGGAACCCACCCAAACCTCTCCACTTTAAACCATTCTCTCCTTGATTCTTAGAAGTAGAATTAAACAAAATGTATAGATATTTACACGAAGTTCAGTAATCGGTCCCCCCCCCCAAGAAGTACTAAGGAGCGAGCTACAGTAGGTCAGTTTTCTTTAAGCACCGTGGTAATGGAAATAAGAGAGAGTAATATTCACATTACGATTATTACTTCTTCAGGAAAACAGAATCCCTAGGATGTGTCTCTAAGAACAGATAAAATACCATAGTTTAGGCTTTACTGCAGGTATAATTAAAACCATACATGATTTTGTTCTTCCCATGGGTCTGGGAAATATTCTGTATGAAATATGCATGGTCTGCTTTCCTGAAATCAAAGAAATGGTAAAGAAAAGGTTAAGATATGTAATTGTTCAACATGACCTGAAAAGAATTGCTAAATTACGCCATTTTAAATGGTATAAAATAATCAGAGATCGCAAATTAGAACCATATTTAACTATTCTTAGAAATCCAGAAGAGAGAAGAATCATAACCAGATATAAGTCTGAACTTTATAAAGCAAGATATATTTTTCATGATCAAAGAAGAATAGGTGTAACTGATCCAAACTGTGTCTGCCAAATGGGAGTTGTGGACGACCTTAAACATGTAGTATTACATTGTCCACAATATGAAATAAAAAGAAGGAAATGGCTGGCCCTAATATTGGCTACCCTTGGTCTCCCCTCTGAGCTGCTTATACTTTATCTGTTTAATAGCTATGACCCATAAATACTTGCTAGACTATATAGATTTTTGAAGTCATTAAACTTGTAGATGAGTTTGCTTGAATGAGGATTCCCTATAAACTATATGTAAAACACAAGTGATAAAGAAGTGTAATTTTATATTGTAAGTGCAATAACCTAATAATTGTGGATGTTTTATATAAAGTATGTGTAACATTTTATATGAAGATAGGTGAATGTAAAACCTTGTAATGACTTTAGTTAATCAAATAAATTTTACCTACCTACCTACCTTGATTGGGTTCTCTCCTCCCACCCCCACAGAATCCTCACTGCGGGCATTCTACCAGATGAGTTTAGCAATCACTTTATAACCTACTGTGTTCATAAAGTCCACACTCCCCATTCTCCCCCCCCCCAATAAACTGATGGATCCACTCCAACCGTTCACTCAGCGTTGACTCACTGCTGCACGATTTACAATCCCCTAACTGGTCAGCAGTGTACTCTGCTCCAGATGTAGACTCAGTCCTCTCCCATTTTGCCCTCTTCCTTCACAAAATATAGGATCTCCACGCCCCTCTCAGACATCGCAGGGTAAAACAGCACCACCTCCCCTGGGTCTCTGTAAACCTCATACATTTGTGTAAAACCTGAGACAAAGCTTGGACAAGATATAAAGCTACAGTGACCAAGCACTTGCAGATCTGTGCATATACAGGGCCTTATGCAACACATACACAAAGACCATAAGGGCAGCCAAGGCCACTTAGGCCACTTATTTCTGTACTCTTCTGCACACTGCTCAAACCTGCTATGCTGATTTCTGGGCTACACTTCACTCTCTTCTTGACCCTCCTGCCCAATCCACCACCCCTACTTCATCTATAAACAGCTCTCCAATTACTGACCCAGCAGCAGTCACAACTGCCTAAACTCATTTTTCACTACCTGCGCTCTGCCTCCATCCACCTCCTCCTCCTCCTCCCAGCCCCACCCCACACCACCCCTGCCTCCCATGGCTACTCTTTCCCAACCATCTCAGTCCTAGAAGTCCAAAAATCCCTCGCCTCATTAAGCCCTAATAAAACTAGCCCTAACTCCCTTGATCCTTATCTTCTTCATATATTCACCCCCGCAATATCCCACCCCCTCACCCACTTCTTAAACCAATCATTCTACCAATGCTCAGTCTTGCAAGCCTGGAAGATTGCCCAAGTCCTACTTCTACACAAAGGTGGTGACTCCCTCACCCCAGGCAACTCCATCCCATATCCCTGCTCCCTGCCCTGGCTAAAATTCAAGAATACTTTGCCCTCACACTTCTTACTGAGTTTCTAAGCTCCTCAGATTTCCTCTCCACCTTTCAATCTGGTTTCAGGGCAAACCACTCCACCATCACTTCCCTCCTATGTGTTATGAACTCTATCCTCTCCAGCATGGATCAAGGTCACATAACTGTACCCATTTTTATTGACCTTGCTAAGGCTTTCGACCTGGTCTCCCATCTGCTTCTCCTAAACAAACTCTCCTCCGCTGGCCTCTCCTCAGAATCTGTCTACTGGTTTAACTTGTATCTCTCAGACTGAACTCAACAAGTCTACATTGGCAGAGCCCCCCCACTTCCAATCCATGCGGGTGTTCCCCAAGGCTCCATTCTGGGCCCTGTATTACAGTGGAACCCTATTATGGACACATTTGTGCAAGCAGGTTTTGTCCGTAATAAGGCGTGCCCGCTATACAGTTTCCTAAAATCTTAAAATATGAATTTCTTCCACCACAGCTCAAAAACAGGAGTTAAAATGAGAACATGCCCCCTCCTCTGGCAACCAGAGGTATAGGAACTGCTATTTGTAGCTGACTGGGAACTGAGCAGTAAACAAAATTGGAAAGATTTTGCTGTACAGTACCTATGCTCATTGGGATCAGGGAGCTGAGCAGTAAATGTGATTGGTAAGATTTTGCTGTACAGAACCTGTGCTGGCTGGGGGATCAGGAGGGTACAGGAGTAATCCCCTGGAGTAAGGTGTCAGGTATCAGGCATCAAGTGAGGTGAGTGGTATCTTTATAGTGCCAGACAAATCATCTAAATAATTATGTGAAAATTAGCAGGCAGTTTGCAGCATGTAACAGGGGTACAGAGGAACTCACAGTGTCTGCTATACAGGGGTTGCAGAGTATGGTATAAATGGGATTTTTAACATTACTGGCATAGATTTTGGCTTTTGACAAGGCAGATCTGTTATAAGTGAGTGTCTGCTATAAGTGTGTCTGTTATAAGTGGGTTCCACTGTATTCTCTTTTTTTTTTTTGAACGACCTACTGCCAGCATGCTCTATAGCAAACATACAGATGTATGCCAATGACACTGTCCTTTTTGTCATAGGCCCCTCCACCACTGCAGTCAAATCCCTAAGCCGATTTTCACTCAGTTCTTCATTGGCTTGACAACAACCTCCTAAAGGTAAATGTAAAAAAAAAATTGTATCAATGACATTTGGAACTCCTCAAAAACTCACTACCCCCCTCCCCCCTCACTTACACTACACTGGATGGCTCCACACTAGACACAGTCCCCCACTACAAATATCTCAGGGTCTGGCTTGACTACACTAAACACATTGAACATGTCCATGCAAAACTTCACCTTGAGAGAACTGGCAGAGAACACCAAGAAGAAGGAGCTGCGGTTATAACTATACTTCTCTACTGAGACTAAAGAACTAGAACTCTACTACTGGGACATTCAATTAAGGGTAAAAACGAAACAAAAAAAATGAATGTGTTTGTCTGAGTCGGCTGAAGGGAATTGTTATCTGTGCAGTTATCTAGGTGTTTGTCTCAGGTGGCTGAAGGGAATTGTTATCTGTACAATTAACAAAGTGTAGAAAGAGCTGTGAAGTAGGGGGAGTGGCTTAGCTAGAAGGAAGCTAGGTTAAAGCCATATTTAAAAACAGCCATAGATAGCTTCTGCCAGAGAACAGGCAGAGAACACCAAGAAGAAGGAGCTGCTGTTATAACTATACTTCTCTATTGGGACTATATTGCCCTCCTTCCCTCCCCTCCACCCCCTCACCCTAAGCCAGTTCTACTTTTATAGGCACAGGATTGGACTGACAACAGGAACTTCCTGTTTGGGAGCAAGAAGTGAGTGATCACAGAGGCACAAAAGACTCACCATCCTAGAAGGAAAAGAGTAGCTCTCCGTCCCCCCCAGCTTCTGGAGGTCTGACTCTGAGCAAGTAAGGAGACTACTGAGAAATATAGGAACTTCTTGTCTCAGAACAGGAAGATCAGGAGCTTAAAGGGCACAGAGGCAGTAAGTAAGGAGAAACAAATAAATAAAAAATAAACAGAGGGAAGAGTAAGTATTCCAAACAACAGTTAAGGGGCCAGAAATAAGGCATGATGGGATTGGTGCAGTGCAGTGGCTGTGGAGCAGCAGTCTTCCGGGAGATGTTCTGGAGGATGCGGTGTTGTCCCATCTGCAGTCACCTCTCTGGGCTGAGGGAGGAGGTTGCTCATCTCCAGTCTGAGTTTGCCAGGATTTGTGGAACTTCCTCTCCCACCCAGGGACCACCAAGGCCACTGCTGTTGCCTTAGAGGTTGCCAAGAAAAAGGAGCAGTTGGACCACAGTGGGCTCAGGGAGGATGAGGGTGGTGAAACAGAGGCACATCCCTCCAGTTGTACCTCTCCACAATTCATATGCCATTCTGGCAAAGTGTGGTTCCTCTATGGAGGCACCCGCAGTGGAGACCAAGGAGGATGCTGGAAGCCTCCACAAAGGAGACCCACAGAAGGGTGGCATGGGACCCCACAGGGAAAGGAAACTACTCCAGTGGGGGACTCCATTGTTAGGCGGGTAGAACTAGGGGAGGAAGAGGAGAGGGAGGTAAGGTGCCTGCCTGGCACCATGGCTTGAAGGGACAGGGAGCGAAACCTCAGGATTGCTGGAGCAACTTCACAGGGGAGGGAGCTGGATGTCATTGTCCACCTAGGAACAAATTACCTGGCTAAGAAAGGGTTCAGAGCAGTGCAGCAAGAGTTTTTGGAGTTGGGGAGGGGCCTTAGACAAGTAGCATGCATGGTAACCTTATCAGAGGTGCTGCCTGTCTATGGCATGGATGAGGCTAGGGTGCTCCACACCATGGGATTCAATCAATGGTTGAAAAACTGGTGCAGAGCTCAGGGATTTGGCTTCATCGGGGACTGGGGGTCCACCTGGAGTGATGCAGGCCTATACCGACATGATGGTCTGCATCTGTCCAGGAGGGAAAACAAGATCCTAGGTGATAGATTTAAATGCTTCATTGGCAAGCCTTTAAACTAGCCAAGGGGGGAGGCACTGGAAAGGAGCAGGGAAATCCTAGCCCCCTCCCAAAAAAAAAATCAGGGTAGTAACTGAGATAAACACCAAGATAGAGATGTTGATAGGGAGAAGGGCAGGGGTAAATGGAGAAAATGACAAAGGCAATAAGGACAGGGATGGGGCAAAAAGGGGTAAGGCCATTAAGAAATGGAGGGTAATGAGTACCAGTGCCCGTAGTTTGGGCAACAAGCTCCCTGAACTTGTGGTCTTGATGGAAGAGGGTTGCCTAGATATCGTAACAGCCACAGAAACATGGTACACAGAGAACCATGACTGGGATGTTAACACACCAGGGTACACAATCTACAGGAGAGACAGGGAGGGTAGAAGAGGGGGAGGAGTACCTCTCTATGTAAGGGAAGGGATAAAAGCAATAGAACAAAAGAGTAAACAGGGAGGAGAGGAGGCACTGTGAGTCACCTTAAAGACTGAAAATTGCACCACAATCTGCACAGGGGTTGTGTATAGACCCCCATGTAAGGGAGAGGGAATGGACAAGGATATGATAGAAGGCATCCTTAGGGTGGCAGAGCAAGGGGAGATACTGTTGATGGGGGACCTGAACATGCCAGATGTTAACTGGAGTGCCTTTGCTGCAGCCACATCCAAGAGCAGGGCTATTCTCGATGCCCTACAGGTGGCATGCCTCAGACAGCTAGTTTTGGAACCCACCCATGAGGGAGCAATCTTAGACTTCATACTCTCAAATGGGGATAGTGAGAGGATCTCAGATCTAGAAGTGGATAGCCATCTGGGAACAAGTGACCACCAAACAGTGTGTTTCATAATAAACTCAGCTACAGAGACAAGCCATACAAAAGTGAGGGTACTGGACTTCAGGAAGGCTGACTTTAGCAAGACGGGAGAGTGCCTTAGAAAAGCACTAGCAAACAGGCTAGAAGGAGTGGTGGAGCAACACATGGCGAAACATCAAAACTGCCATCACAGAGGCAACAAGCCTTTGTGTGAAGCAAATAAATCAAAATGAAAGAAAAAGCCACTATGGTTCTCAAAAGAGGTGGCAGGGAAGATTAAGGAGAAAAAGATAGTATTTAGGAAGTATAAGGCAAGACAGAAGGAGCAGGACAGATAACTGTACCAGTTAAGGCAGAAACAGGGAGAGAAGTCAGAATAGCAAAGGCCCAATCTGAGGAAAAAATAGCCAACTCGGTTAAGAAGGGGGAATAAAACCTTTTATAGGTACATCAGGGAGCATAGAAAGACAAAGGGAGGAATAGTGAGGCTGAATAGAAAGGACGGCGGGTGGGCAGAGAAGGACAGTGAAAAAGCAGGGATACTGAACAAATACTCCTGCTCAGTATTCACAAAAGAGGAGGAGGAGGGAGAGGTGCCTAATCCAATTAACAGAAGCATTCTGGATAGGGGGTTGATCTCAGTCCTTTCACAAAAGAAAGGGTTCTGAAAGAACTCCTAAAACTGACGGTGGACAAAGCAATGGGGCCTGATTGAATTCACCCCAGAATTCTAGAAGAATTAAGGGGAGAACTAGTGACACCACTGACTACCTTTTTAACAAATTATGGAAGGATGGTGTGGTACTGGAGGACTGGAGGAAGATGGATGTGATTCCCCATCACAAAAGTGGGGGTAAGACAGAGGCAGGAAACTACAGACCTGTCAGTTTGACCTCTGTGGTAGGGAAAGTGATGGAATCATTCTGAAGGAAAGAATTTTTGAGTACCTAGAGGCCAGTGGGGCACAGGACCCAAGACAGCATGGGTTCACAGCAGAAAGGTCATGTCAGACAAATCTAATTGATTTCTTTGACTGGGTGACCAAAGTAGTAGACCAGGAAGGGGCTCTAGACATGGCCTACCTAGACTTCAGCAAGGCATTTGACATAGTCCCACACAAAAGATTAATAATCAACTTAACTAGCTTGGGACTGGGTCCCAGGGTGGTAACCTGGATAAAACATAGGCTGGACAACAGGACACAGAAGGTAATTGTAAATGGAGTCCACTCTGAAGAAAGAGGGGTTACTAGTGGGGTACCACAGGGTTCAGTACTGTGTCCAGTCCTTTTTAATGTCTTTATAAGTGACATTGCATAGGGACAGGAAGGAAAAGTATGTCTCTTTTCTGCAATAGGGTTGATACACAAGGAGGCATGGAAAGGATGAGAAGGGACTTGGCAAGGTTAGAGGAATGGTCAGAAGTATGGCATCTTGGATTCAATGTGAAGAAGTGCAAAATAATGCACCTGGGAAACAAAAACCCAGGGGAAGATTACACAATGGGGGGAGTAACAACAACAAAAATGGAAAGGGACCTGGAGGTAATCATATCAGATGACCTTAAGGTTAGCAAGCAATGCGAGAAGGCAGTAGGGAGGGCTGGGGGGATACTGGGATGTATAGGGAGAGGCATCACCAGCAGAAAACAGGAAGTTGTTATCCCTTTGTACAGACAGTTGGTGAGACCCCATCTGGAGTACTGCATCCAGTTCCAGAGACCCCATCTCCATAAGGACATAGACAGGATGGAGGAAGTTCAGAGGAGGGCAACTAAAATGGTGCAAGGTCTGCAAGAGAAGCCATATGAGGAGAGACTAAAGGAGCTTAATATGTATACCCTTGGGGGACATGATAGAAACTTTATGTACCTCAGTGGAATCAACAAAGTCCAAGAGGTAGCATCTTTCAGAAAAGGAGATGTGCAAGAAGAAGGGACACAATTTGAAAGATAGAGGGGACGGCTTAGGGGAATGTGAGGAAGTATGTTTTTCACAGAGAGAGTGGTGGACACATGAAACCGCCTTCCTGAGGAGGTTGTGGGGTCTAAAACTGTGGGAGAATTCAAGAATGCATGGGACAGACATAAGGCAATTGTTTTGGGGGTAAGAAGAAATAGGCTGTTGGTTAACTAGGATCTGCAGCTTATCCTGTAGGTAGGGAAATGGGCAGACTAGGTGGGCCAAGCGGTCCTTGTCTGACCTCAAAGTCTATGTTTCTATGTTAAACTGGTATGATGTATAGAAACAAAGAAGCTCTCTCCCTAGGTGCTTAGTGTCAGCTCCTGACCAAAATAATTATCCCATCCTTTGACTATGCTGATGTTGTGTATGGCACCACCTCAGCCTCCTTATTAGTCAGGCTGGACTCACTCTACAATGCCTTTTGTCACTTTGCCCTAGATGTTCCTCCCCACACACATCACTACTCCCTTTACTCGTTCCTTACTCTTACCCCTCTTCACCACTGATGTCTACTCCACTCCCCGCTCTTCATCTCAAAAAATTGGCTTGGGTCCCTACCCTCCCACATCTCCTCACTTTTGTCTCCCTCCTCTGAGGTCTCCTACACCCTCCAGTCTGGAGACACCCACACATTCTCCCTGCTTCGACTTTCCTCATGCTCTGGTGCAGCAGCATTTTCTTACAGACTACCCTTGCACTGGAGTACCCTCCCCTCCCATACCAGACACTCCCCTTCTGCCCCTCTCCTAAAGCGTTCTTTGTCATGCATAGCTGATCTGTCAAATGCTTGTTCTTGTAAATGTTAACTTCTTGTTACCCCGTCCAAAAGATTCACTATGAACCACTCTCAAAATGCAGCTCTATACTATCAAGAATGTTATACCACTTTCACTATTGCTCCCCCCTCTACTACTTCCTTTCTACCCTCATCCTTTTTCCCCCTCCTCCAAGCACAAACCCCCACTCAACTATATGTATCTCCCCTCTCACCTACCTCTCAATATTCCCCTCGTAGCACTTCTCCTTCTTACTTTAACTCTTCTCCTTACTTTCGGTTTTCTTCCTTTCTGTACCTCTGTAATTTCTCACCTATTTCTCACCTGTTTTTTAGCGCACTCTGTAAATTTCTATACTTATTATGGTACCCTGTATAACTTCATTGTACAAATTTCTAATGTCATGTTGCATATTCTATAACTCACCATGTTTGTTACTTAACTCTGTACTGTACCTGTTTCTACCTCTATTGTCTTACAATTGTGTAGCTGTTTGACTGAATCTTCCCAATTCTCCCCTTCCCCCAGGTTGCACCTGGAAATGAGCTTTGGCACAGTGTGCCTCTCCCAGCCAACAACTTTAAATAAACAAATAAATAAAAAACTTGCTCCAGCTAATCTTTCCTTTTTAGGGCTATAGGTAGAGCCTACAGCCATTTTGCAAGAGCTCTGTAGCTCTGAAAACAGCCAATCTCAGAACTTTTTCCATTGGACTTTTGGAAGTATCCTTCCGAAAGCCCAACAGAGCTAAAACATCTCTGCAATGATCAGCATAAGGAATAACAGCTGCACTATTTCGGCTGTTACGTATGCATTCTGATGCGTGCACTGCGCATGCACACGAGTCACGTGCACGTTCGGAGTTGTGCGTATGCGCAGTGCTGCGGTGCTGGCATGTTGTGGGTGGCACAGTGCCATTCACTATTTTGTGCTGCCCTCCCCAAGTCATCCCCGATGTTATATCACAACACTGGGAGCCCACCCCAGTGTGCAAAATTTGTTTTTCTCTGTAAAACAGAAAATGGTCCCTCATCATATTTCTTTTGTCCAGGTGCCCCCTGCCCACGCCATGCTCGACATTTAGGTGCCCAGTCCCCACCATGGCATTCATGTGGTACACTGGGAGCCCACCCCAGTGTGCCTAAATGTGTAGTTTTCCTTTAAATTAGAAAACGGTCCCTCGTTGTCGGTTTGTTTTCCCTGTAAAACTGAAAATGATCCCTTGTTATTGCTGCGGTCCCCCTCCCCCTCCCCGCCCTTCCTCTGAGCACCCACCTCCCCCACACAACCCCTTACCCCATACTTACCTCTGGAGCTCAGCGCTGTCATCTTCTCTGGACCAGGACACATCTGCACTCTTCAAAGCCCAGCTACGAACTAAAGAATTAAAGGTAATTGTGCTATGCAGCCATTCAATGGGATTTTCAACTTATGTTCATATCCCTGCCATTTTTTTGAATTTTCACCCCAAAGTTTCAATACGGGGTTCTTAGGACCTCAGCTCATGAAAACTGTCACTGTCATTTTGTTACTTAGTCCCAAAAGGTGATTTCGCAGTCACTGCATGGAATCACTGTTCGGGACCACTAATGAAATGACAGTGCAACTATTCATGAGGGGGACCCAAAGCCCATGTTGCAAAATCTGTGAAAAATTCCCCAAAATGCTATGCTATGAGTATGCATTGTGCAGTTTCTATGCATGCTGCTAACGTCACTAATTTTTAATATTTTCACTCCACATTTTTAACATTGCACACCTCCTTCACAACAGTACAGCTGTCATTTTCCAAAACCTGCCCAAATTGTGTTTTCACACCTGTGGTGCACAATAACATGTTTGGTCTGCACAATCACCTTTTGAGACAATTAAACAAAATGACACTGGCACTGTTCATGAGGAGGGGTCCAAAAAGGGCATGTTGAAAATTTGGTGAAAAATTCAAAAATGACTGCATTACGAGCGTGTGCTGCTCAGTTTCTACACATGCTCCTAACGTCGCTAATTTTTAACATTTTCACTTCACATTTTTAACATAGCCATTTTGGTACACCTCCTTCACAACTGTACAGCTGTCATTTTCCAGAACCTGACCAAAACATATTTTTGCACCTGTGGCGCAGAATAACATGTTTGGTCTACACAATCACCTTTTGGGACAATTGAACAAAATGACACTGGCACCGTTCATGAGGAGGGGTCCAAAAAAGGCCATGTTGACAATCTGGTGCAACGCCTCCAACATATGGCCAAGTATCTTTCAGTAGAGTCAGACATATTAAAAAAGATGTAGTGCACAGCAGGCTCATCAAACCTACACCGACCCCTGCTTACAGAAATTGATTACCAACAAGATCCAAAGGGTTCTATTTATGTAAACATTGCAATATTTGCAAGCTGACCAAACCAGGTAATTGTTTTCAACATCCAAAACTTCAAAATGTAAAAGTGGAACTCAGGGAGTGTATCACTGTATATACTCTTTGGTGCCCATGTAATAAGGTTTATGCTGGATGCACTGTGGTGCACAATAACATGTCTGGTCTGCACAATCACCTTTTGAGACAATTAAACAAAATGCATTTGTTACAGATCATGGATATTGAACATGTAAAGCCAAATAGACTAGGAAGGAATCGAACAAATGACCTTCTAAAAATAGAAATTTTTTTGATATATACCTTTCGAAGTGTAAAACCTCATGGTTTGAATAACTTACGGGACATAAAGCCTTATCTCTTAGATAGATAAAATCTTGGTCTAGCTGACTTATTTAATTTCTTTTATTTTATATTTCCCATGAACATGCACTTCAATTACCTCAGACCTTGATATTTGCTACATGACCATATTTAGGCCACTGTAATTTACACTCCCCTTTCCTCCACCCCATATACACACACACACAACATATAGTATGACACAGGTCTCTGATTAACTAAATGTTTTAGAGGTAAATATAGTTGTATATTCAGAAAGTACTTCTATATCTAACAACCAAAAATGAGTTGTACAGAAAAAATGAGTTATTTGACTTTTCTAATGATTGCTCTTTCTCTTGTTCCTGTTACAGGTCCTTCTATCTTTGCCCCTGGAACTCTGCAGGTTGGGCTGATCGCTGATTCTAGCAGATCCCCACCATTCCACCTCTCTTCTCTACTCTCCTTTCCACCAGATTTGGAGCCTTGACAACATGGAAATAAGAGCTTCTATCTTATGTGTTGAATATTAGTTTTAGAAAATATTTTTTTTCTTTATGTATTAAAATGAATTTTTTTTCAAATATTAAAATAGAAACTGTTCTATTGAATTAAATAGCTTTTCAAACTAAGTTAGATTTTTTATTATGTATGTATAAATACAAGCTAATGGTCTGGGCACCAGTTTAGGGACTCTAAACATTTTTTATTATTAGCAAGTTGTCTATATGGATTTAACAAAGCTAAATGTTTTCTGTATCACTTTTTCTTTAAATATTGTATAATTATGTGCACCTGTGGCGCTGTTAACCATTCATTAATTTGTATGTGTATTTAAGTGAGCTTCCTTCCCAGCTTGCCACACCTCCTGATGAAGGGTTTCATCCCGAATCGCCAAGACGAGTGGTAACGTGGCTGCAATAGGCTGTTATACTTATATAGCAATAAATGCTGTTTAAACATTTATCTTAGTGTTGGTGCCTGGTCTGGATATTTCTGACTGAGTGCAGTCAGCTTTGCTTTATGGCCAAGTTATACCTGGGCGTTAAAACATTTCTGCGCACATGTATAACTATCGTCCCTTGGTAGTGCTTCATAGCCCTATCGGCTGTTGCCAGTTTGTTAAGATACATATTGGACTGCCTCAGGGTTTAGTGCTGGACCCGCTGTCCATACATACCAGTACATACATACATTTTTAGGGAGTAAAAAACGTAATTGGTCCATCAAGTTCTTCCCTCCTATTTGCTTAGTGGGAATACCCTGTCAAACCATTTTCTTCAAGTTACTTGCAGAGTCTGAACTTAAAAGTTATCACAGTACCGGCTCATACTATATGTAGTGGTGGGCGAAGAGGCCTCAGTTCACTCCGCGAAGTGATTCACTAAGTGAAGATGAATTCACATAGTGCTCCGCAACACGAAGCAGAGTACTTCGTGTCAAAATGAGGAACGCGAAGTCCATTGAAGGGCAATGATCACGTACTCCGCCTTCCCCAAACCACTACTCCGCAAATTTAAGGTGAAGTACATTGAAAACAATGTACTTCACCTCACTTCGCCTTGTTGTTAAGCTCCAAAGGCGAATTTTGCAGTGATTCATGAAATTTCAGGTCAATGGGCTCTAGATTGTTCTGCACAGCCTCAGTTTGGGGTAGTGTGTGTAGGAAGCTGTAGGAGACAGTGTGCTCTGAGAGCTGTCTGCGATTCAAACCCTCTGAATGCTGTTAAAAAAGCCTTTTTTAGTAATTTTTTTTGCTCAAACTTTAGTTCATCGAGAGTAGGAAACCCTCTTGCACTGGTATCATCGAGGGTTTATTGCTTGTGTGTGGATTTTGAATGTTACTGTACAACATTCAGTCTGTGTACTGAGAGACAGTGGAAGCGTGCTTTGGGAGAGGGCATATCTGTGGTGTAGGTAGATTTAAGTTGAAGAAATAGGGAGTTCTTTGCTTTTGGTTATATTTTTCTTGTATGACTGACTGTGTTAATGTATACACAGTAATATTTTTCTGTAATTGTTGAAATTTTTTTGCTGATTGTGTGTTGTGGACCTGATGCAGCAGTGCATAATTTCAGGTTGTTTAAAATGCATGGTATATTACTGAAGTTTTCAATTTGCTACGCATTACTTGTAGACAAACTCTGTGTGTGTTTGTGTGTGTGTGTGTGTGTGTGTGTGAGAGACATCAAATAATACACCTTTTATTGTGCCACAGTGTAATTGCAGGTGCAGCAGTGTGAGCCTGCTATCCACTGCACCTACATGATTTTGTACTGTCTCTGTGGTATCTTTTCTTGGTTTTGCACTGCCGTAATCTGCAGTCAGTGCCCCCCAGCAAAAGGTATTCTTTTTCAGATTGGATTGTTTGTGACTTAAGCACCACTGGTTAGTTAAGGTGTTGTTGAACTTGTTGAGACTTTGTGTCTCTATCTCTGTATCTCTTGTTGAAGCCACAGTTGTTTTTTTGGCTTCACAACCAGCATTCCCCCAGCCCCCACCCAAAATGAACGTTCCAAAATCTAAATTTCTTTAGAACATTCTTGCTGATCCACCAACATGCCCCCAAAGAGACGTGCAAGCAAAGCTGTTTCTTGCCATGGCACTGCTGCCAGTGGTAAGACTGTCTGTGGGTGTGGTAGTACGCAGAAGTGCATTGTTGATGAGAGGAAAGGTATTTGTCCTTCAGTGTTTTTTACAGCGCAATCAGTAGCTTCACTCATAGTTGGAAGAGGTGATGTTGTCCCAGCTGGTGGGGTTAGTGCAGTTGCTGGTGGTGGTATGAGTATTGCTACATCAACTTCCACTTCTGATCAGTTTACCTTGTCCAAAAATATAATGGAGTTTGCAGCAGTGCCAGTAAGTGACAATGTAAATGATGTCAAACTCCCCAGTAACATCCCAATAACTGGTCATGAGGATTCTGATCATCATGTCAATGATAACACACAATGCCACATTCCTTCCACCGCAGTTCAGGTCATCCACTTGCCATGCAGTGATTCACAGTGTGGTGAAAAAATATCAGGTGATGGTGTTGGTGATGATGAATCCGATGATGATGATGTTGCTGTGGTTGCAACATGCAGTCCACATGCCAGCATCCAAGCAGAAGATGTGGATGTGGGTGATGTTGATGAATATGATGATGATGTCAGTGACCCTAGTTGGGAACCAGAGAAAAAGAAATTCAAGGTGGCTGTGTCTGGGTCTGTTTGCATTAACCCCCCCCCAATAAAAAGTTGTGGTTTACCAGTTTCAGTTGATGGTGATGATGATGATGACCCAGTAATAATGATAGGCAGTCGTGGTGGTCAGTTGCAGTCCAAGTTTGTCCTGCCTGAAAAATCATGTAGCACACCCTCCACTTCATGGCTTAAAAAAACAGAGTCCAATGAGCAGAATCAGGGACATGTTAAAACTAGAGCATCACAATCCCTTGTTTGGGATTTTGTTGTGCAAGATGCAAATGATGAGTCAGTTGCAATCTGCCAGGTTTTCCATGCGCGTGTGAGTCAAGGTAAAAAGGGGAGCAATCTGGGCACAGGGGGACAGCATACGCATCTTAAGAACAGGCACTTGGCACTGTGGAACCAGCACAAGATGGCAGCTAATATCACAGTGGGGCGTTCACCCTTGTCATCAACCATAACGAGCATGTTATCCCCTTCCATCACTGTAAAACCAAGTAGGAAATTAAATGTGTGCAGAAATAAGAGCAGAGGGTTACTATAGGCATGTTGAGGTGGAGGAGCATAATGATTTTGAAATGTTGTCCAGTGATGGTGAGAGTAGCAGTTTTGGTGGTGGTGGTGGTCAATTCAGTATGTGTAGTACAAGTGGTACATCAACCCCATTGGTAAATCTGGGAAAATAACTGCATTTCTGGGTTTGTCATCACCTGTGCAACCATCTTCATCACACGTCCACACTCCACCACCTGCCATTCACAGAGCAGAACCATTTGTCATCACACCCCTTGTTAAACGTTTAAGTCAGCCCACGTTACAGAGTGTTTTTGTGCATAAGCTGAAGTACCCACCCACTCATACAGTGTCATGTGAACTTAGTGCTGCTGTAGCTGAAATGCTGGCAATTGATCTTTTGCCCTTCTCTTTTGTGGAGAATTCTGGGTTCTGATGGCTTGCTGCACATGCCTGTCCAAAATGGAAAGTCCCATCCAGGACATACTTTTCCACCCATGCTGTCCCCAAAATGTACCGTACTGTGTCCAACTCTGTAAGACATGCCCTTCAACATTCCTCCTCTCCATTCATCCATTTAAGTATGGATATGTGGACAAGTGGCAAAACAGCGGGGAGTTCATATTTGTGTATAACTGCACAATGGGCGCAGGTGCCAGGGGTTGTTTGTGCTGGTGGTAATGTGAATAATCAGTGTAGTAAGGTGGAGTGTTGTGGTAAAAATCTTCCAGGAATTCGACAGCATGCAACGATTGCTATACACAATGTGAGCTGTTCACACACTAGTGAAAGCATATTGGACTTGGTCCTGACTGAAATTGACAAGTAGCTGAACCCCCTGTCCCTGAAAGCTGGGTTCATAGCAAGTGAGAATGGGTCAAATGTGGTGAAATGCATCATGAATGGTGGCTTTGTTCAGGTTCCATGCATGGCCCCCCTGTTTAAATCTTGTGGTGCAGGAGTTTCTGCAGCACCCTGATATAAAGGAAATGCTGACAGTTGCATGCTATATCTGTTCTCACTTTTCACGCTCTGCAAAGGCCCATGACCAACTTCGGCAGTTGCAGATCCAAAACAGCCTCCCAGCACCACTTGAAGCTGGAAGTTGTCACCTGGTAGAAGTCCACTTTATACATGGCAGAGAGGTTGTATGAATAATACAAAGCCATCTCAGAATATCTTGTCATGCACAGCAGCCATGTCAGTTCCGGGGCCTCCATGTCCATGATGACTAAACAGTAGCGCCTCATGGACTCTGTAATAACAATTTTGCAGCCTTTTGAACATGCCACACAGGCAGTGAGTGGTGAGTCTGCCTCCATTAGCCAATCAATTCCACTGCTGTGGGTGCTGAGGCAGACATTGGTAAATGTACAGCATAGCCTTGATGTTGCCAGAGACAGTGCTAGCAGTGTGTTGCTGAAACACATGCTAACAGTATTCAACCAGAATTGTCAGATCTTGAGCATTCAGCATAGTGACACCTTTGCAATAGCAACAATGCTGGACCCACGATACAAACGTGGAATTGCCCCAGTACTGGAGGGCGTGCCTGAACAGGTAAAAAATGTCAGTGGGCAACTGATGCTCTTGGTTCATTGGGCACAGAAATCACATGCCAAGGTCAGCAAAGCTCAGTAGCATAATCCAGCTGAAGGTGAAGCTGGAGGAGTAATAGCAAGCATATCCTGTAAGGGGATGGGGATTGCAGTTCCAGGTGGTCTGTCATCAAAACCGGTTGGTGTTAACCCACTTTGGGAGGCTTTGTCACAAGTGAGGATTTGTGACATAAATGATTCCGGAGAACAGGATGATGCATCAACCACTGGACTTAGTGCAACACAGAGAACGGTTGAGTTATATTTGTCTGAAAACAGGCATCTGTCAATCACTGATGATCCCCTTTTATCCTGGAGTGGAAAGGTCAGTGAATGGCCAGAGCTGACCACTGTGGCACTGAAGTACCTGACATGCCCACCCTCCAGTGTGAGTGTTGAGGGGGTATTCAGCTCAGCAGGTGCAGTAGTTCAGGATCATCGTACAAACCTCTCTCCTGCAAATGTCAGTTTGCTGACATTCATAAAAATGAATGAGGGGCACATACCAGCTCAGACTGCAACCTCAGTATTTGTACCCAGGCATAGTCATGGTTTTGCTGATGTTGTAGAAAGGGACCATCCTGGTGGCACTGGCAGCATGAAACAGCCTACCACTGATGTAGATGATGACACAATGGAGAAAGAATTTCCCAGTGGTCAGAATTCAGATATAGGTGGTGGGAATGGATGATAGGGGTTTCTGGAGAACAAGGGATGGGAGGGTCTCGGCATCCAACTAAGGATCTAGGTTCGAGCAGACTCGATAGACCATAAGGCCTAATCTGCTGGCAAATAGTATGTTAGTATGTTAGATGACTGTGAGGGCAGCTTTCTTTAAGAGGATAATGATGATGAGTGTAATGTTGGCAGGTTTTAACTTAAGTGGTTAAAAGGCTGTCACATTTGTTGTATGATGCATGTTTTCTTTTTCATAAAGTTAAATCAGTGCCCCACTCAGAGTGACTAAAATTCCATATGTCACATCCCATTGGTAATTACACAGAGCACAATATGTCCTGGCCCCTGGACTACCACCACCATAAGACTCTATTATCCACTGCTACCATAGGGAATGTCACTGTGTGCCCTCTGGACTACCACCACCATAAGACCACTGTTAGCCACTGCCACCACCACTAGATGCAGGAAGATGTGAAAGGGAATGTCATCATGTACCTCAGCTATGACCACCACCACCCACTGCCACCACCACTGTGACAATGTTTTCCATTACATGTCTTGACCATGCCAAGGCAGAGGGAGTCGAACAGGAGATCACATCCATCAGCCACAGGCACAAGGCTTCTTACTATGAACACTATAACGTGAGTATGTGTACTAATGGTTTTCATGCTATTCAACTTCCTTTAGCTGTGTGTTTTGTTTTTGGAAGCTTTTCTGAGCTGCAATGGTCACACACATACGGTCAACTTATTTTTTTTTTTTTTTTTACAGGATAACAACAAATGACTCTCCTTTGCTGAAGGTCTGTATCAATGGTACAGTAGTACTGTCTACAGCAACCTATGGGATATCCATTTCCAAACTGATAAGTATATCAATTTTATTTCATCTGTTCCCTTTTTTTCATAAGAGTGCAAAAAAATCCGACTGATGATTCATCAACTAGGTGACATGTACGTCACAAAAAATATTTCTGCAACATATCATGCACCGTATTCCAAATCTGCAGCTGCAGCCATGACAGTGTTGAAAAAGTTTGA